>JAAGEH010000015.1:8944675-9016457 GCA_011751065.1 Lasiurus cinereus | reverse complement strand
AAAGAAAGAAAGAAAGAAAGAAAGAAAGAAAGAAAGAAAGAAAGAAAAGTCATATCCTATGAAAGACACATCTTGAAAATGCCTAAAGAAAGTTGTCATTTTTTTCATGGTGAAGAGACTGGAGTTTGTGTTGATGAAACCAACTTGGTGGCTGTGGTGACTGGCAGTGGCTACAGCAGTGGGGTGATGGGGCTGGTGCCTTCCCCTGATCAGCCCCATTGCCTCCCACAAAGGGAGGCCAGACTGTGGCTTAGGCCTACTCCTGGGGAGGGGGAGCAGGCCTAAGCTGTCCCTAGGGCACTGGGATCCTAGTATAATATACTACTAGAGGCCTGGTGCATGAAATGTGTGCATGGAATGGGGCGGTTGCCTCATCCTGGCCTGCATCCTCTCACAATCTGGGACCCTTCAGAGGATGTAGGGCCCAAACCTGCATTCAGACATCCCTCTTGCAATTCGGGATGCTGCATGCACCAGTGACCATACTTTTCATACAGGTGAAAGGCATCTTGCTGTTTTATGGGCAGCTACATTTTTTTTTTGCCCTGATTATAAAAAGTAGTACATAACATAATCCTTCTGAGGCAGTAGTACAATTTCTCCCATCTTATGGGTGAAAAAAACTGAAGCAGAGAGAAGTGAAATAATTGGCTTTGTCACACAGTTCTAAGTGCGAGAATCAGAATTGACCACAAAATGTGCAAGCCAGAGTCCATGTATGTCATTGCTGCATCATCCTGTTTTTTCAGTGTTAGAGTAGTTTTGCCAGGCTTTAATTTTTAAATCTAAGAGACTGTTCCCAATATATAGGGTAGGGTCCTTGGCCTGGCTGGAAATCAGGGCCATCTGTAGGGTGACTGGGGGATGGAGCAATTGGGGGTCTCCCACTGGCACCTGCCTTGGCTGGTGGCCTGGCACTGCCCACTGGCCAGCCCCATCTCCACTGCCTCCGCCAATTGTCTCCCTCTGTGGGGCGACCAATAGCTGAGGCAATTGGGGGGCTCTGCTAGTGCCTGCCTTGGCTGGTGGCCTGGTGCCACCCCTTGATGGCCGCCTCTGATCACTTCCCTCTCTGGGGGCAGATGCTCAATGCAGGAGCATTGCTGGTCATTCTGCCGTTCAGTCAGTTTGCATTTTAGGGTTTTATTATATAGAACTAGAGGCCTGGTGCATGAAATTCATGTACTGTGGGGGTCCCTCGGCCTGGCCTGTGCCCTCTTTCAGTCCAGGACCTCTTGGGGGATGTCCTCCTGCCAGCTTAGGCCTGATCACCTGGTCACAGTCTGGGACCCCTCACTCCTTACTGCCCTCCTGCAATGGAGGTGGGAGAAGCTCCTGCTACTGGTGCTGTGATCCCCAGCCATGAGCCTGTCTTCTGGCTGAGTGGTGTGACCCCTGTCGGAGCACACTGACCACCAGGGGCAGCTTCTGCATTGAACATCTGCCCCCTGGTGGTCAGTGCGCATCATAGTAACTGGTTGTTCCACCAGGCCTTCTGCTTCTTGGTCTATTTGCATATTAGGGTTTTATTATATAGAATAATGTAATATATTGCAATCAATATACTCAATATATTCAATAAACTCAGTATAACAATTACACACTTTGGTGATATGAGTCATTTTCATTTTAATGTGCATTTACCTTTAGATACATTTGTTGAAAGACTTCTAGCTAATTAGCATGATTTTCTTTATTTTATTTAATTCTAGGAGTTCTTGTAGTAGCTGGTCAAATCCAAATACTTTGCGATGAATAAATACAATCTGACTCTCCTTCCCCTACCCCTACTCTCTGAATTCATCTTTCTGTTTCTATTCTTCACTCTGAGCTCCAGCTCAACTGGCTTTTTTAAATTTCAGTACTGTCAAATTTATTTTTCCTTCCACAAGGACATCAGCATGCTATTTCTCTGGCTGGGAAAATTTCCCCACTTTTTTTTTTGTTTAAACCAAACTAATTCCAACATCCTTCTGATATTACCTTAAATCTGACTCTTCCGGGGTGGCTTTATCTGGTAAACCGCCCCCCAACTCCACAACACCAGGTTTTCTTGTTATAAATCCCTACACTTGCTAAACTTCTTCCTTGGAACATTTTTTAAATGATCATTTATGTAATATTTTTAGTGTCTCTTATTAGAATGCAAGTCTATGAGGTCAGGGTCCTCACTTGTGTTTTTCTTCACTATATTCTTAGTACCTCAACAATATCAAACGCCTAGTAGGCACTAGTAAATATTTCTTGTATAGGGTGGAGCAAAAATAAGATTACAGTTGTGAGTACACAAAACAGTTTGTTCTTATTTATTAATCATTGTATTGTTTTCTATATGAACAACTCTAACTTTTGTCCCACCCTGTATAAATGGGTCAATGATTTTAAGCAAGCGTTGTGAAAAAAGTCATTGCATGAAATAATCTGAGTCTGAGTGAAATCAGAAAATTCAGGCATCGTTACCTTAATAAATACAAGGAAGAAGACTGGCATGTGCATGCCCTAAGAAGGAAAGTAAGCCTTTCTGCAAAGGAAAGAATGACATGGAGCTCTTTTTGTAAAGTGTTTCAGTACTTGATGAGCCATTATCATTTCCTTATTTAATTTACCAAAGAAAAGTAGTAAGCAAGGATATCTGAGAGTGGAAATCTTTATGAGGTTTAGCAATGATGTACACAGCTTTTGCTTTCTATATCACTTTATTGTTAATGATAACATTAAACTCTTTTATGCTCTGCTGGAGATATATGTGTATTTGAAAAAAATCATTATCATAGAAAACACTGGATTCATGCTGCCATCCTAGGGGGATTAGGAAATGGCACTGATTTAAGTTTGAGGTCAAGGAACACTTTTGGAAATAGAAAGATAATGATTTTTTTAAAGACAACACTTGAGCCCTGCCTATAAGAATGCAGTAGTTGACTGTTTTAAAGTAACTATTCTTGTATACTCTTATTTCCATACAATTTTTTTTTGTATTTCCACTTTCCCATGACTGATAAGTCAACCACGGAACAGTTAATTTCTCTAAGTACATTCAACTTATATACCATTAGGTCAAAATTTTCTAAAAGTACATTAAAAGTAATTCTGGATGTAATATTCCACTGTATAGTGAGCTTGGTATATCTACCTGTGGGATGATAACTACCCTCATACATATGAATATGATAATGAAAATTGAGAAAATATTTTATTTAAGTGTTCTTGTCTTGCCTATTAAACATGTTTTGGTCATTTCTAAAATTTCTGCTGTTAAAATTGCACATGCAAATAAAAATATTATTGATAGTAATTTCTAAGTTTTTAATAGGAAACCATGATAGAAATATTTATTTGATATCTAGTATTTTCATGACATTCTGCTCTATGGCTGTTGCTGGTCTTGTTCAAATATTTACTGTCTCAATTAAGTATTCTCGGGTCTCAACCTCCTTCCCCTGAACACATCTATACAAACATCAGACCCAATCTTACCCTTTCTTCAGACTCTTTTAACACTATATGGATTATTCCAGGAAACCTGAGGGGAATGTTTTGATCAGCTGCATGGAAGCCAACCATTTTTAGGAGCTAGAGAGTGAAGAGGAGAGTATCTATTTACTGATTTGTACTTTTCCCTGTCTCTAATAATAATGGTACCACAGATATACCCTGCAAGAGCTATGGGCATGTAGTTCAGAAGCTAACATAATGCTGGGAAACTCCCTGTCTTTTATGGTGCTCATCTCAAGTGAATAATATCTTTATATCCTCATATTAAGACATCGCTAGATAGAATATGAAAATGCCAATAGAATGTAAATAAATTATTCTAAATCATTTAAGGATGGGCCATTGTCAATTATGAGTTCTGTTCAACACTTTAAAAATAACTGCAGCCCAGCTGTGGTAGCTCAGTGGTTGAGCTATGAACCAGGGTGTCAGGGCACATACCTGGGTTGCAGGCTCAATCCCCTGTATGGAGCTTGAAGGAAGCAGCTGAACAATGATTTTCTCTCATCATTGATGTTTCTCTCTCTCTCTCCCTCTCCCTTTCTGTCTGAAATAAATAAAAATTATTTCTTAAAAATGAAAAATAAATAAAAATACCTGAAGATGCAGTTGAAAAAGACAATATTCTTAAACCCATCTTGATATAATTTCTTGGGGACACTAACCTCATCTAACCATATGCTATGGTAGAAATTCTGTTACAATGATATCTATGGAAACAGACATACAAGATATGACCTTGGTTTTATTGACACATGCTTTGACAGCTTTGAAGTAGCTTTTAACCTGGGATATATGATTGACTCTCTTTTGCAAAAAGTGACCATCTGAGTAGTGGTCTGGTGTCAATGTTTTTAATCACACAATGATGATACAGTTCACATCAAAGATGAAAATGGTTATGGTTTTTAATTGTTTATAGATCTTTGTGTATCCAGGAGGCATATTAAAAGTCTTTGTAGATGCTGAAATTGAGATATATAAAGACTGCTGGAAGTAGCTAAGATCACCTTCACAAGACTGCCTCAGAATTAAATTATAATTTAGAAGCCCTGTGTCTTGCTTTTATTAAGAAATATTGATAAAAAGAAATCTAAATGGAGGCAATTTTCAAGAAATGGGATTGTGTGCTGGTTCTTGGGTAGACTTGTTCATGCAGTTGTGGTTATTAATCCCTTGGACATTTTAATATTAGTCATCAATAGTGTGGTCCCATGAAGCACTGAATACAATAACATTTCTGAGTGCATATGTACAGTATGCCAAACTCTCTGCTAAGTACAACATATCATTATCTCTAACCTTATCACAACCTGAAAAAATATTATCATCCTTATTTAACAGGAAAGTGAGGCTCAGTGAGATATAAATACTTGCTCAAAATGTATGACTAGTGAGTATCCAAACCAGGAGTTAATGTCTATGTGATTCTAAAGTTACCACACACTATGATTCTGCTTGAATAAGCATACGTATCAAATAAAGATATCATGTAATAGAGGAGTGAGTTCATATGGGAGATGGATTACATATGAAAGGGGTGTCTTAGTATTCTCTCAGAATATGACAAATTACCACTAGTAACTTATATTACAAGCTTGGTGACTTAAAACAGCATGAATTTGTTTTCTCACATTTTTTAATCCAGATGTGTGAAATTAAGGTGTCTGAACATCAGCACTCCCTCTAGAGACTCTAGACAAGAACCTGGTTTTATTTCCTTTCCCACCTTCTGATGCCTAGTGGCTGTATAACTTTGATCTCTGTCTGGGTGTTGCATTGACTCCTTCTCTTCTGTCTGAAAAAGCTCTCTTAGTCTCGCTCTTAGAGGGACACTTGCCATTGGATTTTGGGACCACTTGGATAAGCTGCATTGATCTGAAGATCCTTAGCTTAGTTACATCAAAATTTTATTTTTTCCCAAAAAAATAACATTCATTTCTGGGAATTCAAATGTAGGCATGTATTTGAGGGATTAGGGGCTACCATTCAGCCTATTACCATAAGTAATGGGTTTCTATGGTCACACTGAGTTTGCTCCCTTTCTTTCAATTATGGCTTCTGGAGAAGTTGGAATTGTTGGTGCTCTTTCTAAGATCAGAAGAGATGGCTAAGTCTGATGATAAGTTGAACAGACAAGGGATAGATTGAGATAATGTGTTAAGTTTGCTCTTTGGTTGGAAAATTGAATAATTCTATAGGATTAACTAAATTTAGAGTGAATGTTCATAGTGTAGATTCTATCTTCAAGGGACTTCCATTCTGAATGGCATGAATTATAACAGTTCAAATGCTGCATTTTTCCAAGTGAAAAAAAATACATACAAAAATATTAACAGGCAAAAAAATCACCAAATTGGGTGGAAAACATCACGAGTAGAATAAAACCTAATAGACCTGCTCTCAAACAAAAGCACCACCCTTTCTCTCTGGCCAAAAATGATCAGAGCACAACCACCACTACTTTGTTTTGGAGCCATTAGGACTAATTCCATCATGCCCTTTTATCCTTTTTATATCATCCCTTCAGGTATTCCAGGTAACTTCATTTCCATATTTAACTTGTCCATTTTTGTTTTAATTCTATTTTTCAACTCCTGAAAAGTGTCTGTTCGCTCTCTGGTTATTAGAGTCCAGGTTCAGTAAAATCCTACTGTTTCCAATAGTTTCTCTTAATATTTCCTTCACCTCCTCATTTTAACTGTGAGCTGGTCTACCCTAATGACACTCAATGCAGTTTTTTGAAATGGTGGATTTTTTTTTCTCTAAAACACAAACTATTATTGATCCAGGAGTTAGGTATTTTCTTTGATACTCCTTGCTAATGACAGACAATTTTCCTTTCCTCCTTCTCCTGCCTTGGATTCTTATGTCAATAGATTATATATCTCCTGTTACCCTTTGTGATAGATGATTTTATGTGTTAACTTGACTGGACCACATGGTGCTCAGATATTTGGTTAAATGATGTTTGGGCTGTGTCTGTCAAGATCCAGGTGGAGGAGACCATTGAGGCTGCAAAAGCCAAGGAAGCTAAGGATGAACCCCCTTCTGAAGGAGAAGCTGAAGAGGAGGAGAAGGAGAAGGAAGTGGCTGAGGAAGAGAAAGGAGAGGAAGAGGAAGAAGGTGCTAAGGAAGAATCTGAGGATGCATAGGAGGAAGAAGAAGGAGGTGAAGGAGAAGATGCCCAAGAAGCTGAGGACGAGAAGAAAGATGAAGGTGCTGGGGAGGAACAAGCAACCAAGAAAAGGTTGAGCCCCCCTTTCCTTAATTATTTCAGAAATAATCCTCCTGAAATCAGGCCAACCCCATCACCAACCAAGCAGTTGATTTCCCGATACTATATGAATTAAGAAGTCAATATATATAACATTCTGAGGTGACTCAGGTTGGACATTAAATGTTGTTATGACTTTTCTCCTTATGCAGAGTATGTATTTACTTGCAGAGTGGCTTCCTGGTTTGCTGCCAGCCTGTGCATGGTCCATGCTTATGAGTTCAGGACCTATGACAATGTGAATAATTCAGATGTTTACAATAAAAATACATGAATACATGAATTCAATGATGTAATGTTAAACTTCATGGAAAAAATAGACCTTTGAATCTTTGGTGGTTAGAAATTAAAGACCTCAAATAATGTGCAATAAACAGTAAATAAAGTTACACTGAATTACTATATATATATATATATATATATATATATATATATATATATATATATAATTAGGGGCCAGGAAACATTCAAAGAACTGGGGGACCATTCCCAAATCAGGAAAGGAAGTCATGGGGTGTATATTATTGCTACGAATACAGTATTTCTTACTACTTACAACATATACAATGTAATGTATTATATGCCTTCCTATTGCATGAAGTATATATTCTCATAGAGTAATACTGATACATATGTTATAGTTATGGCAGTATGTCATACCCTATCTATATTAGTACAATGGTAATATGCTAATTAGACCATGAGACCTTCCAGACATCCTTCCGGACAAAGCCATGGTGATGGGGCTGAGGCAGAGGCAGTTAGTGGTGATGAGGCCAGGAGGGAAGGGAAGTTGGGGGTGATGAGGCCAGGAGGGGGGGCACTTGGGGATGAGCAGGCAGGGAGCCAACAGTCCTGGATTGTGAGGGGGTTGTCCAGCTGCCAGTTTAGGCCTGATCCCATAGGGGTCTCAGAGTGGAGAGGATGTAGGCCAGGCTGAGGGACAAACCCTGCCTTCCCCCTCGCGTGCATGAATTTTGTGCACTGGCCCACTGGTTTATTTGATAAAATCCCAAGCCTGGTTAAATTAAATGTGGTTGGACTAATTTACTTAGCATAATACTCCTCAGGACCCTCCATGCTGTCTCAAAGGATAAAAGATCCTTCTTTTTTACATCTGCATAGTATTCAATGGTGTAAATGTACCACAGCTTTTTTTATCCACTCATCTACTGATGGGCACTTGGGGCATTTCCAGATGTTAGCTATTGCAAATTGTACTGTTATGAACATAAAGGTGCACATATTATTTCTGATTAGTGTTTCTGGATTCTTAGGATATATTTCCAGAAGTGGGATCACTGAGTCAAAAGGCCGTTCCATTTTTAGTTATTTTGAGGAAACTCCATACTGTTTTCCACAGTGGCTGCACGATAAAGACAAACACCATATGACCTCACTTATAATGAACAAAATAAACTGATGAACAAAATGGAAACAGAGGCATGGATACATGGATCAGAATGACAGCTGTTGGTGGGGGTGGGACTGGATGAAAGAAGATGAAGAGATTATTAGGCAAAGAACTTATGCATAAAGGCAGTCTATGCATAAACCATAGACACAGACAACTCTGTGGTGATGGCCTGAGGAAAGTGGGAGTGGGGCTGGGTGGAGGTGGGCAAGCAGGGGTTGGAGCAAGGGACATGTGTAATAGTGTCAACCATAAAAATAAAAATAAAAAGCTATAATGCAAAAAAAAGGAAATATATTTGGAGAGACTCATATAACCATGCTGAGTGGTTGTACTTTAAATTCAAGATCACCATCCTCAAGTGGGTTCTTAATGCTGACTGGCAATTATGCTATATTTGCCAATTTCCTGGACACTCTTAATGACTATTTCGTACCTTTTCCTTTTTAAAACTCAGATGTTTACTTTCTCCACCTTATTTCCTGTGTGAAGAAGTAGCAAGAATCAGAAGAAATTTTTCTCAAGCTAATATTATCACATATTCCCATCAGCAGCAATCACTACTCACATGCCCTCTTTCCTCCTCATACTACTTATCACCATGTGACATACATTATGCTTTACTTATTGTAACTACTTACCATACACACTCAAATGGAGATTCATGCGGGCATGGCTTTCTTCCCTGTTTTGTTTGCTATTATATGCCTAGTTCCTAAGACATGGCCTGGTACATATTTGGGGTTCCATGAGTAGTTGTTGATGAATGAATTAATAAATGACTAAATTCTATTAATAGCTCAAGATTCCATCACTTTTCTCTCAAATAGTAAGTTATGAAAAATAAAAACCACTTAAAATTATTTAGAATTCAGCTTTAGCTAGTTTTGCTCTGTGGGTAGAGTGCCAGCATGTGAACTGAAGGATCCCAGGTTGGAATCTGGTCAAAGGCACTTCAATTGTCGGCTCTTCCCCTGGCCTGGGCCCTGGTCAGGGCTCATGCAAGAGGCAACCAATCCATGCGTTTCTCTCACAACAATGTTTCTCTCTGTCTTCCCCTCTCTCTTCCACTCTCTCTAAAATTCAATGGCAAAATATCCTCAGATAAGGATTTAAAAATGTATTTTGAATCCAAAAGAAGAGTTTGTGGAGAACCATGAATAAAAGTCTAATATTATAATTGCTTATTACTGGCTGTGATGCCTTAAGTTTTTACATTAAAAATTCACTTATTTAATGGCTTAAATTTTGAGGTAAATTTTATAGTTTCTGAAGTTTTCCTTACCTAAAAAAAGGACACTTAACACTGCATGTATGAAAATTGCACTCTTCAATGAGTGAGGAAAAAAGAGGGGGCATACTAACGAAAAAGACATTCTAATAATACAATAATACCTGCTGAAACAAGACATTTTTACAAGCTTCTTTATATCAACATAATTTTTCTGCATCCTGTGGAGTTTCAAAGGTTTATTTTTAAGTACTAGTGGTATTATAATAGCCCAAATTTCCCAAAGTCAAATAAAGCCTCCCAAAATATAACCATTACTCAGGAAAGTACATGAAACCTGCTGTGAAATATAAATACAAACTTTCATTTCTTACTTTTTGGTTAGATATTATGTTACCTGTAAAACTTATGCCTTAAAAACTTTTCCGTGCTCTTCTGGGCTATTTACTTTATCCCGTTGTCTTATCTACTTTACGTGATTTAGAGTATTTTCTTCTTTTGTACTAGTGAGTTTTATGTCCCTTTCCAACCTTCATTTGATAAGTCCTTATCTTTGGCTTAGTACCTAGCATAATGTCTGTCTGGCACATTGTAGACCCTCAATAAATTTTGAATGCATAAAGAGGTATTCATTTTTAAAAATGTAATCTTCTTTGGCTGTGCTTCTCAAAGGGTTATTTGCAAAGAGCCTACATTATAATCACTGGGTTGCCTTACTTTCTAAATGCAAATTCTTGTAGTCCATCCATGATATTCTGAATAGCATGGAGGCAATAAAATCTGAGACAAATTATTGTAAGCTGATTTTTTTTGCCACACTAAGTGTGATAGGTGTTAAGACAGTTGAGATGTTTTCTGTCCTGTGAAAGAGCTTAGAATCCAACAAAGAACAACAGGTAACAGATAACAAATAATTAAAAGATGAATAATTATAGCATGTTGTTAGTGCTATGAAGGAATAGACATGGCCTACTTTATATTGTAGTCAGAAAGTTCTCTCTGGAAGGTGACATTTTAGCTGAACGGTGAAGATATTAAAAGCCATCAAAGCTTCTACATTGAGAAGTTGAAAAGAGGAGGATGTTGAAAAAAGGAGGCAGGGCAAGTGGGTGAGAGAGCAACTGTATGTTGGCACCTGACAATCTTGCATGTCTCCTCATAGGCTGTCTAGGCAAAGATCAGCCTCATGTATACATGTGGGTAACAATAGTACCTATTTCATAGATCAATGTAAAGATTAAATAACTAATTAATGCCTAGGAGATAGATAATACTCAATAAATGATAGTGTCTATTATTTTAATGGGATTTCTTGCATATTAGTGAGTGTGCAGAACATTTTATATGTTTATTTTCCAATTTTATATCTTTTTGGATGAATTTTATATTCATGTGTGTTGTTTTTTTGCCAGTGTTGTAATGTGTTCATCTTTTTCTTACTGGTTTTGAAAATCTTGACTTTAAGTCTATCTGCAAAATGAAGAGTTTGTATCAGCTAGTCTTTGAAGACTGATAGCTTGTACGTACCCTTCATATTTTTTATTAATATGTTACATGTATACATAGCTTCCCATTGCACCCCCCCCCGCTCCCAGGCATACCCTAACTCCCAGTGTCTTGTGTTCATTGGTTATGCTTATATGGATGCATGCAAGTCCTTTGGTTGATCTCTTATCTACCCCACCTCTCCTCAACCTTCCTGCTGTAATTTGACAGTCTGTTTGATGCTTTACTCCTTCTGTATCTATCCTTTTGTTCATCGGTTTATAATGTTCTTTATTATCCACAAATGAGTGAGATCATGTGGTGTTTCACCTTCATTGACTGGTTTATTTCACTCAGCATAAGGCTCTCCAGTTCCATCCAGGTTGCTGCAAATGGTAAGAATTCCTTCTTTTTTATGGCAGCATAGAATTCCATTGTGTAGATGTATCATAGTTTTCTAATCCACTCATCTGCTGATGGGCACCTAGGCTGTTTCCAAATTGTAGCTATTGTAAATTGTGCTGCTATGAACATAGGGGTGCATAAATCCTTAGGCACAGTCATTTTAGTGAGAAAGACCTTGATCCCTAAGAGTTTTAGAAGGCAGTTTAAGATTGTAGTTTAGTAATTAGTAGTCGCTGATCAACATGAGAAGATTAGAAATAATCTTGTTTTGACTTTAGGTTATAATTCATCTTTGGGCCAATAACAGAAACTACATATGTTTATTGCTTCTTTTTCATGCAGATCCTTCATGGTATACATCTTGTCTATATCAAACCTTCCTGAAATTTTAATCACTTATAGTCACTAACTAAGTTAACTTACAGAGTTGGAAGAGAAACATGGATTTAGATACTTGGGAATCCTAGAGAAGATATGAGCTGCATACGTGAGGAAATTAGGAAATAATATTTACTGAGAGACAGGCTGTTGTATCTCAAATTATACTAGGGTTGTAATAATTTAACTTTTATGAGTCTCAGTTCTCTCATCTAAAATATGAAAATAATGCTGTGAAGTAGACAGTATTATTATTTTGATACGTTTTTTCATATTTACATAGCTGAACCTATCAGTTTTTTCCCCTTTATGACATCACCTTTGTCCAAGACAATGCCTGATCAGATATTTACCCATCCTGTCTTTTGTAGTTCTTTTATCATTTTACTTTTTACATCTCTTTAATCTTCTTGAAATTTATTTTGGTATTTGGTATAAGTCTGAGACCCTAATCTCTCTTTTCAAATATATAGCCAATTGTTTCAACACCATTTATTTAAGAAATTTATCACTCTGCCACTTTTGTTGTGCCAATTTAATCACCTACGCCTATGGGTAAATATAGAAACCTAACTCTGTTTCTTGATTCCTCCATTCTGTTCCAATTATTTATCTACATAATTCTTTATCAGTATTAAACTTTAATTATTGTGGTTTTATATTGCATATTAATATTTAAAAGGTTTCTTTTGCTTTGTTTAGCTAATCTATTTTTGTATGTAAACCCCAGAATCATTTTTGTTAAGTTCTAAAATATGACATTAACAAATACATTATTATGCTGAAACTGGTTTGGCTCAGTGGATAGAGCGTTGGCTTGCGGACTGAAGGGTCCCAGGTTCGATTCCAGTCGAGGGCACATACCTTAGTTGTGCGCACATCCCCAGTAGGGGGTGTGTGGGAGGCAGCTGATCAATGTTACTCTCTCATCAATGTTTCTGACTCTCTATCTTTCTCCCTCTTTGTAAAAAATCAATAAAATATATTTTTTAAAAACAAAGAACCCAAATAAATTATTCATGTATGCTTACTCTCCACATATAAATAAACCTATCTATGTGTTTGGTGTTTTATATGTTGTGGCAAAGAGGTAGATCATTATCCTCATTAGATATATAGTTTAATATTCAAACCAGGACACTTTCAACTGAAAACCTATTTAAGAAATAAAGACTGAAAACTTTCCCTACCTGGCGAAAGAAATGGACTTACAAGTCCAGGAAGGACACAGAACACCAAACAAAAAGAATCCAAAGAGGACCACACCAAGACACATCATAATTAAAATGCCAAGGGCAAAAGACAAAGAGAGAATCTTGAAAGCAGCAAGAGAAAAACAGTTACCTACATACCACTGTCAGCTTATTTCTCAACAGAAACTGTGCAGGCCAGAAGGGAGTGGCAGGAAATATTCAACGTGATGAATAGCAAGAACCTACAACCAAGAGTGCTCTACCCAGAAAAGCTATCATTCATAATTGAAGGTCAGATAAAGAGCTTCAGAGACAAGAAAAAGCTAAAGCAGTTCATCACCACCAAACCAGGATTATATGAAATGCTGAAGGGTTTTCTTTAAGAAGAGGAAGAAGAATAAAAAAGTAAAGATAAAAATTATGAACAACAAAGTGATAACAAATACATACCTATCAACAAGTGATCTAAAAATCAAGTGAATAAAAAAATCAGATGAACAGAATAAACTGGTGAATATAATAGAACCAGGGGCATAGGAAGGGAATGGACTAGCAATTCTCAGGGGAAAGGAGGAGTGAGGAGTGCAGGAAGAGATTGGAAAAAAATCTTACACCTATGGATGAGGACAGTGGCGGAGGGTAAGAGCATGGGGTGCGGGATGATGGGAATCAGGTGGAGGGGAGTTATGGGGGAAAAAAAGAGGAACATCTGTAATAAACTGAACAATAAAGATTTATTTAAAAAAGGATATATACATGTAAGTATACATATACATATGGTATGTATGTATGCGTATAGATACTCAAAGATGTGTAGAAACTGAACATACCCAGTGTAGGTGTGAGAAAGTGTGGTATGCACAGATTATAGAAAATAAAGTCCAATAAAGTACTTTTCATCCTTGGGGATATAAAACCTACCTAACTACTGAGTAAAGAGAGAATTATGATCACTAAGAAGTCTCATTTGACTCAGAAAAATAGCCAGTTGTTTGCATATTGAAGGTATCATTTGGGGGTCAAATATCTAATTGACGGTTTACATTTAAAGAGAACTTAGTATTTCTCAATTTTTTACTCTTAAGAATGTATCTAATACTTATTGGGAAATTGTATAGGGACCTGTCTTAAAGTTCAAGGGATTTTAGTTGACAAAAACTGTATTAAATGATGTACTTCAGTTTTTATTGGTTGGTGCTTATGCTTGTTATTTAGAAAAATAAACATGACACTAAAATGTTTAACCTAGAGCCATTGTTTGTAGGAACTATTAAAGATAAATATCTGAAAAAAAAACAGTGAAAGAGGGTAGGACAAATGTCTAGAGTAGCAGCTCCATGCTGACACTGACAACCTTGCATGTCTTCACATTGGCCACATAGACAAGGTTCAAACACAGGATGGCCTAAGTCTTGGTGGAATATTCTGTGATCCTCCCAGGAACATGGCAAGATTGGCAGCCTTAAAAATTTTGTTTTAACTTTGTATAGTGATGGGTGGTGACTAGATTTATTGTGGTGATCATTTATTTCTCAGTTCCTACAAATATAAAATCATTACATTGTACATCTGAAACTAGTATAATGTTACATGTCAATTATACCTCAATTGAAAAAAAAAAGATTGGTGACCTTCTGCAGAGCTGCTACAAGGTATTTTTAAAAAATATATTTGTATTGATTTTAGAGAGGAAGGGAAAGGGAGAGAGATAGAAACACCAATGATGAGAATTGTTGATAGGCTGCCTCCTGCATGCCTCCCACTGGAGATTGAGCCCACACACCAGCCATGTGCCCTGACCATAAATCAAACTGTGACCTTATGGGTCATAGTTTGATGCTCAACCACTGAACCATGCCAGCCGGGCTGCTACCAGGTATTTTTTTATTTAACTCCCTAGCTTGTGAGAGGTGTCCAAGAGTCAGCTCCATGCTAACACTGAGCCTTTCTGGCTCTGATGAGGCACAGGCCATTCTTCTCACTCTCCTCTCCTTAGAGAGCACCTACAGACGATAAAAGTAATTTAGTGATCATATAGATGGGCTCATTAGCAACTGAGCAACCTATTGCTCACATTGTCTTTCATTAGGCTTCTTTGTTTTCTTATCATGCTTTAAATTAAGTGATGCGTGAAGTTGATACCATGATGGTGTTAATTATTCTGTCTGGGTCAGTAATAAACTGTTTTAATCTACCTGGGCTAATTGTCTCTTTACCAGTAGCATTTGTTAGCATGCTTGAAAAAAAATGCTAAACCAGTTGAAATTCAGGAAGAATAAGAATAAGTTGCAACTAAATGACCAAACCAGCATTGTTAACAACATTGTTCCCATGATATAAAAGGGGCCCAGTGACAGTTTGTCCATAAAAGTCTTATGCAATCAACAATATCACTAAAGCACATCCTCTGTCTTCTGGTAAGTTCATGGGCTCCCTTATTATTGTGGTGGTGGCTAGGGGAAGGCAATCAGACACAGCAGTCTGTTTAAACTTCAGTCATAATATCATACTGATTCTCAACATTTTGGAAAGTACAGAAAACTAAAATGACAACTCCTATAAATATTGTTCGTATGTATTCTTTCAGTTTTTTTATTATGTGTAATTTTGTATAATTATAATGATGTATCATATATAATTTTGTATCTGCCTTTTACAATTTAATGCTCACAAATGCTTTATAAACATTTTAATGACTGCATATGTTTCTATCAAGTGGATTTATTAGTTTTTGTAAATATTCTCCTATTAAGTGCAGTTAATTCTTTTGTATTTTTTTCTGTTTTTAAGTAGTAATCAATACTTTCGTGATAAACATATCTAGGCCTTAGGATAGATTCCCAGCAGAGAAAGCCACTTTTTTCTCCAAACACTTAATGCATGCTGTCAAATTGCTTTTTAAAGGGTTTGCCTATTTATGTTCCCACCAGCATCTTTAGTATCCACTCTGTAACTCTTAAAGTGCAAACAAATACCTAAACCTCATAAACATTTATACATGTATTAACTTTCTGGGAAATTGAGGATCATTATGTCTATAAGGACTAAGCAAATCAATGGAACACTGAAAAAAATGATTTTTTTTCACAATCAATGATTGTACTGCATTTTAGTGAACATTTTTTGGCAGATAAATGTTTCCAGTTTATCTATTTCTTATTTCTGTTCTATGCATAGTGAATATCTACAATGAAGAGGTATGCTGGTGTGGATTAGATGGACCCAGTTTTATGTAGAATTTCCATGTAGAATGCACATAAAAGGAGTATGTATCACATTGTTGACTAAAGAATGATTTCTAGATCTTCAAAATGTCTTGATTGTTAATTATACTACTCTGGATACACAATAGAGCAGTAGATCTGTGTGTTTTTTTATGTATTTATTGATTTGAGGGCGGGAGGAAAGGAGGGAGAGAGAGAGAGAGAGAGAGAGAGAGAGAGAGATGTTGTTTCACTTATTTATGCATTCACTAGTTGTTTATTGTAGGTGCCCTGACTAGGGATCAAACTTGAAACCTTGGTGTACCGGAATGATACTAATCAACCTGGCCAGGGCATAGACAATGATTCTTAACAAACATGAGAGTAATGAATCCCTTGAGAAACTGAGGAAATGTAAGGACTTCCGTCTTAAATAAAATGAATGTATTGATATAAACTTTAACAGTGCAGACATTTTTTATATTGATCATCTTTCTGAAGTATATTTGTAGATTCCAGATTAAGAACTTCTGGGCTAGGCTCTGATAATCACACCCTAGAGATGATGCTCACAAGAATGAAATGTGGTAGACCAATTTTTCTCTATGCCACACTAAATATAGTGTACTATACTTTTTGCTCTCTAGACACCACAGTTCCAAGATTATTTTCCTGTAGCACAGTTTTTGCTCAAATTTCTGACTTCTTGGTATATGAAACTCCTAGAGCCTTGCCTCCAGGAATGTCACCTCAGCTAATTCTCCTTTTTTTCCCCCCTACTAGTACAAATAATTCCTTCACAAAAATGTAGTACTTTACATTTGCAGTTGTTAGCCGTCATCCTTATGAGGTATGTATAAATTGGGAGCAGTGGTTCTCAAACTTCACTATGCATAAGACTCAGCTAGGAGCAAATTTTAGCATGCAGATTCTCAGTTCTTACTCTGAAAACTTTGATTCAGTTTTCTGGATTAGACTACATATATATTAATCCTCACCTGAGGATATGTTTATTGATTTTAGAGAGAGAAGAAGGGAGAAAGAGAAACATCAATGTGAGAGAGAAAAATCAATCAATTGTTTCCCATATACACTCTGACTGGGGATTGAATCTGAGGCCTACATATGTGCCCTGACCAAGAATTGAACCCATAGCCTTTGTGGTGTACGGGACTACACTCCAACCAACTATGTCACCTGGCCAGGGCATACCTTAGATATACTTTTAAAAATTTTATTTTTTCCAACACCATTTATCCCCTCTATGCCCTCTTCTACCTCAAATCATCCCCCTTCCCCTGTAATCACCACACTGGTATCTTTAGATATAGTTTCTAATTAAATATTTATTTTTAAAATAATTTTTAGAATCATTTTAGACTTACAGAAAACCTGTGAAGGTGTAACAGAGAGATTTCTTGTATATCTCATACCCAATTTCCTCTGTATTTGACACTTGACATTAGTATGGTATATTTTTCACAATTGAGGAAACATTGATGTATTATTATTATCTAAGCTACACACTTTATATTTCCTTTGTTACCTAATGTTCTCTTTTCTGTTCTGGGGGCCCACCCAGGGTACTACATTATATTTACTAGTCATGTCTTCATAGTCTCTTTTTGACTGACAGTTTCTCAGACTTTCCATGTTTTTTAATAACCTTGACAGTTTTGATGAGTACTGTTTAATTTTATTTATTTATTTTTTAGAAAACATCTAATGAAATTTGTCTGATGACTAGCCTGTGATTATGAGTTTTGGGGAGGAAAATCATAGAGATGAATTATCATTGTTATCACATTACTAGAGGCCCAGTGCACAAACCTACAGGCGTCAGGCCTAAACCAGCAGTTGAACATCGCTCTCACAATCTGGGACTGCTAGATCCTAACTGCTTGCCTGCCTGCCTGCCTGATTGCCCCTATCTACTTTTGCCTGCCAACCTGATCCCCCTCTAACCGCTCCCCTGCTGGCCTGATTGAAGCCTAACTGCTCCCCTGCCAGCCTGGTCATCCCCAACTGCCTTCCCTTACTGGCCTGATTGCCCCCAACTGCCCTCTCCTGCCGGCCATCTTGTGGTGACCTACTTGTGGTGGCCATCTTCTGGTGGCCATCTTGTGGCGACATGAGGATGGACATCTTGTGGCAGCCATCTTGTGACAATGTTGCACGATTCCACAGAGGTTTTTATTATATAGGATACTAGCAACATGAATTATCACTGTTTACATTAGTCTTGATCACCTGGCTGAGGTGATGTTTGTCATGTTTTTCCACTCAAAGTTATTCATTTTTCCACTTTTTCATACTGCCCTCTTTTGTAGGAAGTCACTATATTCAGCCCATACTTAAAGAATAAAGAGTTAAGTTCAACTTACTTGAAGGTGGAGTATCTAATAAATTATTTGGATTTTTTTTCTGCAGGGGAGATTTATATATTATATTCTATTTACTTAATTATTTATTTATATCAGTATGAACTCAGGGTTACTTATTTTATACTTTTGTTTATAATCCAATACTACTTTATTTTGTTGCTCACATTGTTTCAGCATGGGCTGCCACAAACTTACAGCTGGCACCTGTGCCACTTTGGCATACCTCCATCATTGTGTTTTTCTTTCTTTCTTTTTGCCACTTCTTTACTTTAAGTCATTATAAAATGCTCCAGGCATTTCTTATTTATTTCCAGTTTCAGTCTTAAAATCATCCATTTTTTCAAGGAGCCCTGGCTTATTTTATTGGATAATGGCATTAGATGTTAAGATTTAGGTAGTAGATATGTTCATTGCTGCTAGAGTGTCATTGTTTCTAGGTTTTCTTATCTGACAGAGAAAGGACATATATGTCATGTACTAATCTATGTGTGTATATCTATGTACACCCAATATAGATATTGTTTATATATACATTTGTATTTATATTAAGATAAGTAAGTTCATAATGAAATCTTCATCTCTAATCATAACCACATGGGTCATTCTAGTTCTCCCTTTTCTTATATCAGTCTTCCATTCCAAGTGTGAGAAGTCTGGCTCCTACCATCCTCCACTCATTTACTTAGTTGTTTAATTCTAGTATACATTTTGGTGATTTCAGAATTATTAACCTATATCCTCCTAGAAAAAAAACTTTACCTATTAGTACTTTTACAGTTCCTTTTGCTTTTAGTCTCATAGTATCCAGTTATTCCCAAAGTTAGTTAGGTCAGCAAGAGAAATGAACTTTAAAACATAAAGAAAACAAATTAAAAGTAAGGAAATGGAGGCTCTGAAAACTGAAGCCTTTATCCAAAGATAGCATAGCTTATAGATATCTGAGTCTGGATTGGAATCTAGGATTGTCTAATTTCAAAGCCAATTCTAATAAGCACTATGCTCAGCTGTCTCTCATGGCTCAACTGAAATGGGTATAATAGCTATTGAGAGTAATAAAGTGATATCTAGGAAAATCAAATAAGGCTTAAGTAAAAATATATTCTTTCTGGGTAATTGTCAAAACTATATCTTAGGTTTCTGTTTTAATATCTTTGTCCTTAGACTGTCCAATTATTCTTTTGGTTCTCTTGGTAAGTGCATGTATTGTAACAAGCATCCATCTTTCATGAAGATCCTCATTAGACAAATGGTCCATGACTGAAAGGAAAGATGGTTCTACTTTATATTTTAGAAATGTGTATAACAGGGATTCCAGTAATTGTGTGACATTTGTCTTTTTAAACATTCTAAAACTAATGACTATATGGTTAATGTAAATTTTAAGAAATTTGGTCATTTAATTTCCCAAAGTAAGTTGGATGTCAATGCTAAAATTTCGAAGTATTCATGCTTCACTTAAATCTCTGCATGTGATTTTTCTTTGCTAACTTGATATTATATATTTCTTAGCAAAATATTTCTTTTGGCAGCATCTTCATCAACTAATCTTTGTAACTATTAGTTTATAATTTGAGCTTACCTTCATGTAGCATTTGACTGAAATAAATTTGCTGAACCTCTAGTTATAAAAGTTACCATAGTACACCAGTTCTCAATATATATCTATTTCATATTATATTAGCATTCCTCAAGGGATGGACACATGAATTCTTCATACCTATATGGTATTTGGAATTAAGCACAAGGACACTTCCATTGTATCTCCTTTGAGTTCGATAAGTATGTGTTGAGATTAATAAAACAACAAAATGGACTTGAGTCTGTTTATGGTCATGGTTTTAAGGTATTACTTTGACACCAGGAAACTTTCATATTCAATCTGATTTGTGACTACAAAGAATATACTTGAGATTGCTATATACATTTGATATAGTGATGTTTAGCATAAGATTCCAAGTTGGGATCTTAAGGATTTTTAGATTTTTTTATGTGGATTTCACATGAACATTTGCTGTTATTAAGGTTATTTCTTTATATATCAACTAGAGGCCTGGTACACAAAATTTGTGCACTGGGGAGGGTCCTCTCAGCCCAGCCTGCACCCTATCCAATCCAGGACCTTTCAGGGGATGTCCGACATCCCTCTCACAATCTGGGACCACTGGCTCCTAACTGCTCACTTGCCTGCCTGTCTCATGGCCCCTAATTGCCCCCCCCCTCCTGCTAGCCTGGTCATCCTCAAATGCCATCCCTGCTGGCCTAGTTGCCCCAAACTTCCCCCCTGCCAGTCTGGTCCCCCCTAACTGCTCCCTTGCCAGCCTGGTTGCCCCTTACTGCCACCCCTGCCAACCTGGTCACCAACTGCCTATCCCCCATCAGCCTGGTTGCCCCTTGCTACCCCCCTGCCAGCCTGGTCACTCCCAACTCCTCCCCTCCCCCACGACCAACCTGGTTGTCCCTCACTGCCACCCTCTGCCAGCCTGGTCTCCCCTCACTGTTCCCCTCACCCCTTGCTGGTCTTGTTGTTCCCAACTCCCCCTACCCCCATGGGCCTGGTTGCTCCACACAGCCTGCTGCTCAGTTGTTTGGTGCCCCCTCACTAACCTCCTTTTTATCTCCTCTTGGATTTCTTTTTTTATTTTTTTACTTTATTTTTTTATTGTGTTACATGTATACTTATCTCCCCATTGCCCAACCTCCCTCCCAGGCATACCCCAACCCCCTGTGTCTATGTTCATTGGTTATGCTTATCTGCATGCATGCAAATCCTTTGATTGATCTCTTATCTATCCCACCTCTCATTAATCTTCCTGATATAATTTGACAGTCTGTTTGATGCTTTACTGCCTCTGTATCTATCCTTTTGTTCATCGGTTTACAGTGTTCTTTATTATCCACAAATGAGTGAGATCATGTGGTGCTTCTCCTTCATTGACTGGCTTATTTCACTAAGCATAAGGCTCTCCAGTTCCATCCAGGTTGCTGCAAATGGTAAGAATTCCTTCTTTTTAATGGCAGCATAGAATTCCATTGTGTAGATATACCACAGTTTTCTGTTCCACTCATCTGCTGATGGGCACCTAGGCTGTTTCCAAATCTTAGCTATTGTAAATTGTGCTGCTATGAACATAAATCCTTTCTGATTGGTGTTTGTAATTTCTTAGGATAAATTCCTAAGAGTGGGATTGCTGAGTCAAATGGGAGATCCATTTTTAGTTTTCTGAGGAAACTCCATACTGTTCTCCACAGTGGCTGTACCAGTCTGCATTCCCACCAACAGTGCACAAGGGTTCCTTTTTCTCCACACCCTCGCCAACACTTGTTGTTTGTTGATTTGCTGATGATTGCCATTCTGACAGGTTTAAGATGGTATGGCATTGTCGTTTTGATTTGCATCTCTCGGATAATTAGTGACTTTGAACATGTTTTCATGTGTCTCTTGGCCTTCCTTCTGTGGTCTTTCGAAAAGGTTCTATTTAGGTTCGTTGACCATTTTTTATTGGATCATTTATCTTCCTTTTATTAAGTTGTATAAGTTGGCTATAGATGTTGGAGATTAAACCTTTATCAGTGATAACATTTGTATACTTTCTAAATATTTATTGAGCACTTACTGTGTGTAAGGCCCTTTCTAGGCATTGGACATACTAT
This sequence comes from Lasiurus cinereus, assembly GCA_011751065.1. Classification (NCBI taxonomy): domain Eukaryota; kingdom Metazoa; phylum Chordata; class Mammalia; order Chiroptera; family Vespertilionidae; genus Lasiurus; species Lasiurus cinereus. The sequence continues at coordinate 8,994,341 of JAAGEH010000015.1, read as the reverse complement.
TGTAAACAAATTAAACAAAATTTTCTGAACCAGTTTTCTGGAACATTCTGCTGTGTAAAATCTGGCCTCTTAGGTGATGTCGAATATATGGCAAGCCCTCATATGTTCTGTGGCACTTATTCTTAACAATTGGTTTTGCACAGCTCAACTCTTTGTTGAATGGAATGGTGATGTCATAGGAAAAATATTCTATTGAGAACTGAGGTCTGGTTTTTCATTTACTGTCACTGTGACTTTACACAAGTTACTCCATCTATATGAACCTCAGTTTCCTCATCTCAAAATAAAAACAGAAATCACTGCCTCATTAACTCCTAAGTGCATTTTAAGGTGCAAGACTCTACAATTTTTTTTCTCATTCCTGTTATAACCATTGTTTACTGACTGGATAAGCAAAATAAAATTATTTTTGCTTGAGAGAGGAAGAAGTAGCAGAAAATGGGAAATGAGCCTAAAATATTTAAGTTATCACGTTAACATTGAAACTTCTATCATTCTCATTGCTTTTTTGAACTGACTTCAATAGGTTGTCATATTTTCACAAAGCTATTTTAATAATGACCACCACTAACAGTTTAAAAGAGCTAGGATGTGTCCTGGCTGGTGTGGCTCAGTTGGTTGGAATGTCATCTGGTGCACCAAAAGGTTGGAGATTTGCCGCTCAGAACATATACTTGGATTGGGAGTTCAATCAATGTTTCTCTTTCACATCGATGTTTCTTTTTCTTTCTCTCCCCCTTCTCTCTCTCTAAAGTCAATAAAAACATATTATTGAGTGAGTATTTTAAAAAATAATAAGAATAAAAATGCTAGAATGTGCCTGGAAAAACGATAATCTTTGAGTTGTTAAGATTTGTTGAAGTTACAAGCAACTTATTCAACTTAATAAAAGGAAGATAAATGACCCAATACAAAAATGGGCAATGGACCTAAATAGAATCTTTTCGAAAGAAGACAGAAGGAAGGCCAAGAGAACGTGAAAACATGCTCAAAGTCACTAATTATCTGAGAGATGCAAATCAAAATGACAATGCGGTACCATCTCACACCTGTCAGAATGGCAATCATCAACACATCAACAAATGACAAGTGTTGGTGTGGATGTGGAGATATAGGGACCCTCATGCATTGCTGGTAGGAATGCAGACTGGTGCAGCCACTATGGAGAATAGTATGGAGTTCCCTCAAAAAACTAAACATGGAACTCCCATTTGACCCAGTAATCCCACTTCTAGGAATATATCCTAAGAAATTAGAAACACCAATCAGAAAGGATATATGCACCCCTATGTTCATAGCAGCACAATTTACAATAGCTAAAATTTGGAAACAGACTGGATCAGAAAACCATGGTACATCTACACAATGGAATTCTATGCTTCCGTAAAAAGAAGGAATTCTTACCATTTGCAGCAACCTGGATGAAACTGGAGAGAATGCTAAGTGAAATAAGCCAGCCAATGAAAGAAAAATACCACATGATCTCACTCACTTGTGGATAATAGAGAACATTTTAAACTGATGAACAAAAAGATAGATACAGAGGCAGTAAAACATCAAACAGACTGTCAAATTAGTGGGAAGGTTAGGGAGGGATGGGGTAGGTAAGAGATCAACCGAAGGACTTATATGCATGCATATAAGCATAACCAATGGATGCAAGACTCTGGAGGGTTAGGGCATGCATCGAAGTGAGGTGGGCAGGCAAAGGGAAGATATGTACACATGTGATACATTAATAAAAAATAAAAATAAATAAATAAATGTACAAAAAAAGATTTGTTGAAGTTATAAAGAGACCTTAATTTAAGGCTTTCTTTCCTTAGGTTCCCTCAAAATGTAGAGAGCTAAGGAATATCAGCTAAGGCAGAAAAGATGGGAAATACTGTATAGGTGAATGCCTCAAAACTTTACTAGTGTTTAGTGTACACATGGAAAGAGTAAAAAAAGGGACTTAGTTCTTCATGGGTTTTTTTCTGGGATGAATTTCAAGACATTATGTTTATTGCATATGCTGATGATTGTTCACAATATTTTCTCAGGGTAATGGAAGGCTGATAATAGGAAGGGATTGTAAAGAATTTGACCTCTCATCACAGTCTCAGCAAAAATAGGAGAAAGTACACCTTTAAGAGTAATTTTCTCAGTGTAGTTATATTATAAAAAAGTTTGAGTCTGGTTACTTATCTCAATATTGTTGCTAATATCTACTAAATTTGCATAGTCTTCCCTCCTCTACTTCTAAAGCTTTAAGTAGGAATATTTTGTATTAAACATTTTATATTTTATTATTATTTTGAAATATATATTTTATTGATTTCAGAGAGGAAGGCATAGGGAGGAAAAGAAACATCAATGATTAAAGAGAACCTTTGATGAACTCCTGCACACTCCCTACTGTGGATTGAGCCTGCAACCCAGGCATGTGCCCTGACTAGGAATGAAGCCACGACCTCCTGGTTCAAAGGTCAATGCTTAACCACTGAGCACACCAGCCAGGCTAATTATTATTATTATTATTATTATTATTATTATTATTGCATTTAAATTTATTGATTGATTAAGGTGTTACATATGTGTCCTCATCCCCTCATTACTTTCCCCAAATCCCCTCACTCATGCCCTCACCCTCCTTTTATCTGTGTCCATTGGTTAGGCTTACATATATGCATGCGTAGAAGTCCTTTGCTTGATCTCTCCCCCTTACTCCTACCCTCCCCTACCTTCCCTCTGAAGTTTGACAGTCTGATTGATGCTTCTTTGTCTCTGGATATGTTTTTGTTCATCAGTTTATGCTGTTCATTATTTCCCATAGATTAGTGAGGTGATGTGATATTTGTCTTTCTCAGATTGACTTATTTCACTTAGCATAATGCACTCAGTTCCATCCATGCTGCTGCAAATGGTAGGGGTTCTTTCTTTTTTATGACAGCATAGTATTCCATTGTGTAGGTGGACCACAGTTTTATAATCCACTGATCTGCTGATGGACACTTAGGTTGTTTCCAAATCTTAGCTATGGTAAATTGTGCTGCTATGAACATAGGGGTGCATATATCCTTTCTGACTGGTGTTTATACTTTCTTGGGATATATTCCTGAAATTGGGATCACTGGGTCAAATGGGAGTACCATTTATAGTTTTTTGAGGAAATGCCATACTGTTCTCCACAGTGACTGCACCAGTCTGCATTCCCACCAGCAGTGTACAAGGGTTTCTTTTTCTACACATCCTTGCCAACACATGTTTGTTGATTTGTTGTTGATAGCTATTCTGACAGGTGTGAGATGGTATTGCATTGTCGTTTTGATTTGCATCTCTCCGGTAATTAGTGACTTTGAGCATGTTTTCATGTTTCTTGGCCTTCCTTCTGTCTCCTTTCAAAAAGTTTCTATGTAGGTCTGTTGCCCATTTTTAAAAATATATATTTTATTGATTTTTTTTTTACCTAGAGTAAGAGAGAGGGATAGAGTGTTAGAAACATTGATGAGAGAGAAATATCCATTCAGCTGCGTCCTGCACACTCCTTATTGGGGATGTGCCAACAACCAAGGTACATGCCCTTGACCACAGTCAAACCTGGGACTCTTCAGTCCACAGGCCAACGCTCTATCCACTGAGCAAAACTGGTTAGGGCCCATTGCCCATTTTTTTTATTGGATTGTTTATCTTCCTTTTGTTAAATTGTATGAGTTCCCTGTAAATGTTGGAGATAAAACCCTTATGTGTGATAACATTGTCAAATATGTTCTCCCATGTAGTGGGCTTTCTTGTTGTTTTGTTGATGGTTTTCTTTGCTGTGTAAAAGCTTTTATTTCGATGTAGGCTCATTTTTTTTATTTTTATTTACTTTCCATTGCCATAGGAGCAGTATCAGTGAAGAAATTCCTTCGGTGTATCTCTGAGATTTTGCTGCCTGTAGATTCCTCAAGTACAGTGGTTGGAAAACTCATTAGTCAACAGAATCACATATCAACAGTACAAAGATTGAAATTACTTTTAAGAGCCAAATTTTTTAAACTTAAACTTCTTCTAATGCCACTTCTTCAAAATAGACTCCCACAGGCCATAGTATTTTGTAGAGTAGCCACACTTAGGGGCCAACAAGCCGCAAGTGGCTCTGAAGCCTCAGTTTGCCAAATATGGCTCTAGTATATTTATGGTTTCCCATCTTATGTTTAAGTCCTTTATCCATTTTGAGTTTATTTTTGTGTATGGTGTAAATTGGTGGTCTAGTTTCATATTTTTGCATATATCTGACAATTTTCTCAACACCATTTCTTGAAGAGATTGTCTTGACTCCATTGTATGTGCATGCCTCCATTGTTGAATATTAATTGGGCATAGTGTTTTGGGTCGATTTCTGGGTCCTCTAGTCCATTTCTTTGATCTATATATCTGTTCTTATGCCAGTACCAGACAGTTTTGAGAACAGTGGCTTTGTAATACAGCTTGATATCTGGTATTGAGATTCTACCTTCTTTTTTCTTCTTTCTCAGGACTGCTGCAGCTATTTGGGGTCTTTTTTATTCCAGATGAATTTTGGAGAGTTCTTTCTAGGTCTGTGAAATATGTAGTTGGTATTTTAATGGGGATTGCATTGAATCTATAGATTGTTTTGGGTAATATGGACATTTTGATGATGTTGATGCTACCAAGCCATGAATATGGTAGTTCTTCCATCTGTTTCTTCCTCTATCTCTCTTTTTTTTCAGTATATTGTAGTTTTTCACATAAACCTCCTTATTTAAGTTTATTCCTAGGTATCTTAATGTTTTTTTGTGTGATGGTAAATGGGATTGCTTTTTTAGTCTCTCCTTCTGTAAGTTCACTATTCGTGTACAAAAATGACATTGATTTCTTGGTGTTAATTTTGTATCCTGCTACATTGATGAATTCACTTATGAAGTCTAATAATTTTTGATGGAGTCTTTAGGGTTTTCTATGTACAATATCATGTCATCTGCGAATAAGTACAGTTTTTCTTCTTCTTTTCCAATTTGGATGCCTTTAATTTCTTCTTCTTGTCTGATTATAATGACTAGTGCTTCCAGTACTATGTGGAATAGGAATGGTGAGTGTGGGCATCTCTGTCTTGTTCCTGTTCTTAGGGAAAATGGTTTTAGTTTTTTCCCATTGAGTATGATGTTGACTGTGGGTTTGTCATATATGGCTTTTATTATGCTGAGGTATGATTCTTCTATTCTCACCTTGCTGAGAGTTTTTATCAAGAAAGGGTGTTGCGTTTTGTCAAATGCTTGTACTGCATCAATTAATATGGCTATGTGATTTTTATCTCTCAATTTGTTTATGTGATGTATCATGTTTATTGATTTGTGGATATTGTACAATCCTTGCATCCCTAGGATAAATCCTACTTGGTCATGGTGTATGATCTTTCTGATGTACTGTTGGATCCCATTTACTAGAATTTTGTTGCGGATTTAGTATTTATGTTCATGAGGGATATTGGCCTAGAATTCTTTTTCATTGTGTTGACTTTATCTGGGTTTGGTATTAGGGTGATGCTGGATTCATAGAATGATCTTGGAAGTGTTCCTTCCTCTTGAATTTTTTGGAATAGTTTGAGGAGGATAGGTTTTATTTATTTCTTGAATGTTTGGTATAACTCCCCTGTGAAGCCATTTGGCCCCAGGCTTTTGTTTGATAGAACCTTTTTGATGAGTGCTTCAATTTCTTCCATAGTTATCAGCCTATTGAGATTTTTAGAATCTTCCTGATTGAGTGTTGGAAGGTTTTATTTTTCTAGGAGTATGTCTATTTTCTGCAGGTTGTCCAATTTGTTGGAGTAGAGTTGTTCATAGTATTTTTTAACAATCCATTGTATCCCTGTAGGTTCTCTTGTAATTTTGCCTCTTTCATTTCTGATTTTGTTTATTTGGGTCCTCTCTCTTTGCTTCTTGGCAAGCTTGGCTAGGGGTTCATCAATCTTGTTTATCCTTTCAAAGAACCAGCTCTTGATTTTGTTGATCCTTTGTATTGTTTTGTTGTTGTTGTTGTTTGTTTGTTTGTTTTTGTCTCTATTTCATTTATTTCTGCTCTGATATCTTTATTATCTCCTTCCTTCTGCTCACTCTGGGTTTTTCCTGTTGCTCTCTACCTAATTCTTTGAGTTGTAGAGTTAGATGATTTACTTCTATTTTTTCTTGTATTTTGAAGTAGGCCTGTAAAGCTATAAACTTCCCTCTCAGGACTGCTTTCATTATGTCCTATAGATTTTGGATTGTTGTGTTTTTATTATCATTAGTTTTCAGGATTTTTTAATTTCTTCTTTGATCTCATTGGTAACCCAATCAATATGTAATAGCATGCTATTCCGCTTCCAAGTTTTTTAGTGTTTTGGATGTATATATTGTAGTTTATTTCTAATATTATGCCATTGTGGTCTGAGAAGATGCTTGGTATAATTTCAATCTTCTTAAATTTGGGGAGACTTTGCTTCTGACCCAATTTGTGGTCATTTATAAAATGTTCTATGTGCACTTGAGAAGAATGTATATTCTGCAGCTTTGGGGTGAAATGTTCTGAATATGTCAATTAATTCCATCTGATCTAGTGAGTCATTTAGGATTGCTGTTTCTTTGCTTATTTTTTGTCTAGAGGATTTATCCAGTGATGTCAGTGGTGTATTAAAGTCCCCTATTATTACTGTATTGTTATCCATCTCTCCCTTGATACCTTGTAGGAGATTTTTTTTTAATGTATTTGGGTGGTCCTGCATTGGGGTGCATATATGTTTATCAGGGTTATATCCTCTTGTTGTATCAATCCCTTTAGTATTATGAAGTGGCTTTTCTTATCTCTTGTTATCGCCTTCACTTTGAACTCTATTTTGTCAGATATAAATACTGCTTTCCCGGCTTTTTTTTTCCTTTCCATTTGCCTGAAATATATTTTTCTATCCCTTCATCATCAGTCTTTGTGAGTCCTTTGTTCTGAGGTGTATCTCTTGTGGACTGCATATATATGGGTCATGTTTTTTTTTTTATCCATTCAGCCACTCAATGTCTTTTGACTGGAGCAGTTAGTCCATTTACATTTTAAAGTTATTATTGAAAGGTACTTGTTTGTAGCCATTTCTATTTTTTGAGCCTGTGTTCCTTCTTACCTTTTTATTTCTTCTTTTAAAGCATTGCCTTTAGCATTTCTTGCATTGCTAGCTTAGTAGTGATAAAATCCCTTAGCCTTTTTTTTGTCTGTGAAGCTCCTGATTTCCCCTTCAATTCTGATTGATAGTCTTGCTGGATAGAGTATTCTTGGATTCAGTCCCTTGCTTTGCATCACTTTGTATATCTTCTTCCATTCCCTTCTAGCTTGATGTGTTTCTATTGAGAAATCACTTGATAATCTGATAAGGGATCCTTTGTAGGTAACTCTTTGTCTCTCTCTTGCTGCATTTAAGATTCTCTCTTTGCGGTTAACATTTGCCATTATAATTATGATGTGTCTTGGTGTGGGTCTTTTGAAATTCATCTTGCTTGGAACTCTCTGTACTTATGTAACGTTTTTATTCCCCACATCAGGGAAGTTCTCTGTTATTATTTCTTCAAATAGATTTTCTAATCCTTGCTTATCTTCTTGTCCTTCTGGAAGCCCTATTATATATACCCAGATTTGTGTCTCCAGGCTCAAATTCAGCACTATCTCCCTGTGTGGGCGCAAGATCTGTTAGCAGAAAACAATCTCCCCAAATCAAGCATCTAGGCTCAAATTCTGCACAGCCTCCCTGCCTGGGCACAAAGTCTGGTCACAGGAAACAAATTTCCTGTGTCCCCAGACAAGGCTCAAATTCAGGTATAGCTGCTGCTGCTGTGTGTGGGCAAAAAGCCTGATTATGTGACCAGGGTCTGGCAGTTCCTATGCCACTGCCACAAGGCTAGCAGGGAGGGGGATTGGCTTTGTGACACAGAAATCTGTGGCCGGGTTGCCTGGCATCTTGATGTCCCTGGGTCTGCAGCTGTGGTCACAGATCTCTTACCCGAGTGGCTGTAGGGTCCCAGTTGGCGTCTGAGACCAGAGTGGGTGGTGGCAAGGCTAGGATCATAGTCTCAAACAGTTCTGTTCTTTAAGATGACATGGTCTCTGTGCCACCAGTGTCCTCCCTGGAGTGTTTGCAGTGGCAGCGGATTTTTGCTGTCTAAGACTGCTCAGAATGGCAGCCCCTTGGAAGACCTGCAAGATCTAACTGTCTCTATTTTACACACACACACACACACACACACACACACAGACACACACACACACACTCCTCTATCACTTCCTGACTCTCACACACTCTCACTCCCTACCTTCTTGCCGGTCACCATCTGAATCCTTATTATTTTTTAATCCTCATTTGAGGACATGCTTAGAGAAATAAAGGGAGGGACGGAGGGTGAGAATGGGTAGGGGGTGAGAAGAAAGATTGAGACATCAATGTGAGAGAGAAACATTGATAATTTACCTTCCATACTTGCCCTATTGGGGGATCAAGCCAACAACCTGGGTATGTACCCTGACTTGGAATCAAAGCAGCAAGCTTTCAGTACGTAGGTTGATGATCCTCAACCAACTGAGCCACTCTAGCCAAGCTCTAACTATTTTAATAGAAATACCATGGCCATTATGGAACACTGAAGAGGCAGGGAACATAAAACATAAACATTGGGGAGGAAGAGAGCCATTGTAACTATGTCAGTAATGATAATTTTCCAAAGTTCTGAAGCAAAGGTACAATATGAAAGAGTGAAAATTACAGATTGATAGGTGTTTAGACACATGTTTGAATCTATCCATGTTTGCATACCATTATACAGTGTATTCAATACCATCTCCTTATTTTTCTTATTTGATCCTTCTATATATGCTATGATGGCTAAGGCAGATGGTCTTTTTTGTTTATACCCATCCAAATTTCTTTCCCCATTTTTCCCCCATTATAGCAACTCTTTTTGTTTTGGGAAATGTCTGCTCTCCAATACATAGAGGGATGAAGGGTACTGTGATTGACCTTTCACCTGAACCACATGATTCTGCAGTGGGAGAGAATAAATGTTTAGAGAAGGCTCCAAATCATCTTGAAGACATTGTTTGCATCCCTGAATACAGTTTTGCCTGATGTTTGTTCCACTCATATTTTTAATATGATATTTCCCTTACATATCATTTTAAGTTGCCTTAAGTTCTTTGCAACTGAACAAGTCTTGAATAAACACCCCCAATATAAAGAAAAGGAAACTAAGATTCAAGTATTAAGTATTATGTCCTAAGATCATACCTAGTATGTAGAGTTAGTACCCAGATCCAAGCTTTTTGATTCAAAGCCTATGATTTATTATTATGTAAATGTTCTGTAGTTTTGGTTTTTCCATTAAATACCTGCAGAGCTTTAAACAAATTGCTTAGTAACTTTAAGCCTCAGTTGTGTTCATTTGTAAAATGAAGTAGCTGGATAAATTATCTCTAGTGTACTTTCCAGCCAAAGTTTTCCCTAATTTTTAAAATTATATATATATATGGTGTGTGTGTGTGTGTGTGTGTGTGTGTGTGTGTCTGTATTCCTTTTTTGTCTTTATAAGATTTTATTTTATTTTAATTTTTAAAATTACAGCTGAAATTCAATATTACAGGGTAGGCAAAAGTAGGTTTACAGTTGTAAGAAACAGACCTTATTCTTGCATTATATATTTTTCCATTCAAACAACTAATACAAACAACTATAAATCAACTTTTCCCAACTTGTATATTAGTTTCAGATGTACATCATAGTAGTTACACATTTATATAACTTATGAAGTGATCCCTATGATAAGTCTAGTACCCATCTGGCACAATACATAGTTATTACAATACCATTGGCTATATATTCCCTATGCTGTATTTTCCATCCCCATGACTATTTTATAACAACCAATTTGTATATCTTAATCTCTTCACCTTTTATCATTTAGCACCCCCCCTGCCTACCAATCCTCTCCCATGTGGAAAGTATCAGTTTGTTCTCTGATGCTTTTAATGAATCTGTTTCTGTTTTATTTGTTCATTTATTTTGTTTTTATATTCCAAATTTAAATGCATAAGATGGTACTTGCTTTCTCTGATTTATTTTACTTAGCATAATACCCTCTAGGACGGTCCATCCATGTTGTTGCAAATGGTAAATTTTCATTCATTTTTATGGCTGAATAATATTCTATTATATATACTACATCTTCTTTACATATTTATTTTTAATTAAATAACTAAAATATAAGAAATTATTATTGTAAAAATTCCAAACATCACATATAAACTAAAGTAGCTTTGATTGCTGAGCTAGTCCTCTTCCTTTTATACCAGTTTAGTGTCTATTCTTTAGGAATTTTTCTATAAAGAAAATTTATAAATGTAAATGTTTCTATATAGCTACTTAGTTTATTTTGTATCTTTATATGTATTTAACTTAAATTTTCTCATATTCAATGCAATTTAGTACAACTTATTTTAATCTTTTAACTGTGAGTCTTCTAGATTTTCCAAGATAGTGCATAAGATCTTTTATCTTTTAAACTTATCCATAGTATTAGTCTGCTATATTTTATTTATCCTTAACATGTTTATGGATATATGGATAATTTATATTTGCTGTTTTTCATTATGACAACTAGCCTGTTATGAGCAATTCTATCTATATTTGCTTTGTGTGAATATTCCAACACAGAAACCAATGAATATCAACTTACATTCTTACCAGCAGTACAGAAAGGTTCCTATGTGTATATACTAGTCTTGCCAGTTCTTAATATTATTAAACTTTTAAAACATGAAAAAATAAACCATTGTTTTGAATCAGTATTTCTGTGATTTGAGGAAGGTTGAACAACTTTTTATATATTTACTAGAGGCCCAATGCATGGATTTGTGCACTGGTGGAGTCCCTCGGCCTGGCCTGTGGGGATTGGGCTGAAACTGGCTCTCTGATATCCACCAAGTGGTCCCGGATTGTGAGAGGGTGCAGGCCAGGCTGGGGGACCCCATTTGTGCATGATCAGGGCTAGGGAAGGACGACAGAAGAGCTCCAGGGCATGTCCAGCCCATCTTGCCCAGTCCGGAATGGCTGGACCCCAGCACCAAGCTAACTTACCAGTTGGAGGGTCTGCCCCCTGGTGGTCAGTGCACATCATAGTGACTGGCCAAACAGTTGAATGGTCAGATATTTAGCATATTGGGCTTTTATTATATAGGATGATTCCCCCCCAGACCTTCCCTCCAGACTCCCCCCTGTGCCCTCCCCCGCCCGTGGATTGTCACATTCTGCAATTCTAAGTATCTGGCTATGTGGTAAATCTAATTAACTATGGTCTCAGTGTTGCATTGTAGAGTATTATTCACCAAGGCATACTTGCTCAACTCTTGAAATTACAGGGCATTATGTCTAGAAATAACTGATTTTTAGCTGTCATTTATTTCTACCTAACAACCTAATATGTAAACTCTATCTTAAAAATTTTAGACAAATAAGCATACAACTAATGCTTGAATTCTGCCTCTTCAGGTGGCTCACTCCATCTCTGGACAGTTCTGTTTATTAGAACAGGCTTTCTTGCGTTAAACCAAATCTTGTGTCCCTATCATTTCTGCCCATTGTCCTGAGCTTCAGAGAACAAATCTGCCTCCTCTTACACATGACAGACTTTCTGATATGTGGTGACAGTTCTGCAATATTCCAAGTCATCTGTTCTTCAAGTTACACATGAAGGTTCCTATATTATAATTATTGGGATAGTTTTAAGGTCTCCCCACCTCTGTAACCACTTTTTACTGGATAATTAAGCCTTACTTTAAATGTACCCTTTCTAAAAAGAAATGTTTCACTGAATTCAATACTTTAGGATGCACTGAATAATAATAATGATGCTTACAATAATAAAAGTTATCCTTATTGAGAATCAAGTACTGTGCCAAGCACTTTTCAGGTATTAATTCACTTAATTATTATAACTATACTAGAAGTTAGGCATTTCCCCCCTCATTTGACCTCTCAGGAAACTGAAACCTATGTAAGTTAATTTATTTACTGCACCAAACAGTGGAACTAGAATTTCTCCTCTTATGGCTATCATATTTCAATATATGTTCCTAAGATAACATTAGTTTTTAAAAGTTGCTAATTGCTTCATAATAAGTTAATTGTCAACTAAAATCCCCAAACCTTACTTGAATGGCCACTGCTTTTCATCTGTATAATACTGCTATGAAGCCCTTTCCAGGACATTATATTTGTCTTTGTGAACCTGCACATAAACTCACTTAGTCTATTATAACTGGGAACCCGCAGTGCTATTCAAGGTATCTCCCTCATTCTTATTTTTTTCTTCACAGATTTAGTTAGCTGGCTCTCATGTAATGATTGACTTTACACTTGATACTCTTATCTACAGAACCATATACTACATATTTTCAGCTTAGTTGTATATGGATGAACAGCTTATGTTATTTTGCTTTCCTTTTCTGTATAAATTCAGAAAACATATACTTCATTTTTATTTCCTACTAGAAGATCAAAAGCATTTACCAATTTGTCATATGCTTCATGTAACAGTCGGTGTTGTTTATATTCCTTTCAATTTTTTTTCCATCAGGGATATGCTTTAAAATGATACTGTACACGAGACTTATCGCCTTTGTTTCTGCCTTTCTACTTAAGAAAAAATATGTGTTTTAGTTTATTAGCTATAAAATTAAATGCCCTTTATTCTATTTTAGGCTTAAATTAATACAAAAACATAAGAAATTATTTGGTGCACATTCAAGTTATTTTTTTTTTTACTTACAAGTAAAAAATAGATGGAGTGGTATAGTGGAAAGAAGGAATAGGCAATTAGTAAAAATATAGGCAGCAGGTCTAGTTTCTATGATAAATTCTCTCACCATTTGCTAGTATAAATTGGCAGAAGTAATTTTCCTTCCCTAGAATGTAAAAAAATCTGTAAAAAGAGATTACATGAATCAAATGAATATAAGACCCTTCACTACTCAAAAGACTATCCTAAACTCAATATATAATTGTTATAACATAACTCATAAACTTCAAAAATATTGCAAAAGCTTTATGTGGGAGAAATCAAGATGGTGGCATAGGTAAACACCTAAACTGCTGCCTCACACAACAATTTCAAAACTACAACTAAAAGACAAAATGGACACCATCCAGAACCACAGGAAAGCTGGCTGAGTGGAAATTCTACAACTAGAAGGAAAGAGAAAAGCACATTGAGACTCAGAGGAGCTGCAAAAGGCTAAGGTATGAAGACGCAAGCTGAGAGGACTGGCGGCTGAGTGTGTGGCTGGCTTTCTCAAGTGGGAGGGAGAGGGAAGCTCCTGACTGTGCTGAACTCAGTTCTGGGTGAGAACCTGGGGATCCAGACTCATTCTGGGGGAATCAGGACTGTCAGGAAAAGAGAAAATCACACTGAGACTCAGGGAAGCTGCAGAAAGCAGAGGTCCGGAGGCGTGTGAGCAAATAGAGGACTGACTGCTGAGTGCGTGGCTGGCTTTCTTAAGCGGGAGGAAGACAGAAGCTCCCAACTGTGCTGAACTCCAATTTCGGGTGAGACTCTGGGAACCCAGACTCATTTGGGGAAAATCTGAACTGTCTGGCAGTGGACAAAACACGTGGGCAGCTTTCTCTCAGAGGTGCTTGCAGTGATTACCGAGGGACATTGAGATGCAGGGGTCTCATAGGGCAGAGCTGATGAGAAGCCAGCCTGTCTGCTCTGCCCTGAAGACTCCATCCCATCCAAGCTGAGCACAGAGGCTTTTACAATTTTGCAAGTCTTGTCTCCTAAGGGTGTTTCCATCAAAGAAGTTCTCCCATTGTAGAAACAGGTGATTCTCACAGCCAATTGGCCTAGAGGTCAATTTCTCTCCCATGATACCAACAACAGTCAAGACTTAACTATAACAAGGCTGTGCACACAGTCCACAAAGGGGTGAACCAAGAGTGTCTACCTCAGGTAACTGGGGAGGCTGAGCTACTGGGCCTTATAGGACACCTAGCACACAAAACTACTTTAACAACTCAGGGAAGCAGTGAAAATGTGGAGACAAAGAAACATATCACAAATGAAAGAAATGGAGAAAAGCAAACAACTGGATATAGGGTTCAAAACCACAGTTACAAGTTTTTTCAAGAATTTCCTAGAAAAGGCCAATAAATGTAGTGAGACTCTCAAGGATATGAGTGAGACACCGAGGATATGAAAAAGGACCAACTAGAAAGTAAACATACACTGACTGAAATAAAAAAAATATTATACAGAGATCTAACAGCAGACTAGAGGACCACAAGAATCAAGTAAAAGATTTGAAATACAAAGAAGCAAAAAACACTCAACCAGAAAAGCAAAAAGAGTCCAAAAATTTGAAGATAGTGTAAGGAGTCTCTTGGACAACTTCAAGGATATCAACCTATGAATTATGGGGATGCCAGATAAGAGAGAGAGCAAGATGCTGAAAACCTATTTGAATAAATAATGACTAAAATTTTCCCACACCTGGTGAAAGAAATACACTTACAGGTCCAGGAAGCACACAGAACACCAAACAAGAGGAATCCAAAGAGGACCACACGAAGATACATCATAATTAAAATGCCAAGGGCAAAAGACAGAGAATATTAAAGATGCAAGAGAAAAACAGTTAGTTACCTAGATTGTCAGCTGATATCTTAACAGAAACTATGCAGGCCAGAAGGGAGTGGCAAGAAATATTCAAAATGATGAATAGCAAGAACCTACAACCAAGATTACTCTACCCAGCAAAGCTATCATTCAGAATTGAAGGGCAGATAAAGAGCTTCACAGACAAGAAAAAGCTAAAGGCGTTCATCACCACAAAACCAGTATTATATGAAATGCTGAAAGGTACTCTTTAAGAAGAGGAAGAAGAAGAAAAAGGTAAACATAAAAATTACGAACACATACATATCTATTAACAAGTAAATCTAAAACTCAAGTGAATTAAAAATCTGATGAAGAGAATAAACTGGTGAACATAATAGAATTAGGGGCATAGAAAGGGAGTGGACTGACAATTCTCAGGGGGAAAGGAGTGTAGGGGTGTGAGAAGAGACTGGACAAAAATTGTACATGTATGGATGAGGACAGTGGAGGGAAGGTAAGGGCAAAGGGTTGGGTAGCAACTGCTTGGAGGGGAGCTATGGGGGAAAAAAGAGGAACAATTGTAATAATCTGAACAATAAAGATTTACTAATTTTTTTAAAAGAAAAAGCTTTATGTGGGTGCTTTGTAAATCTTTCCTCAAGCTTTATATAAAAAAAATCATTTGGAGGTTATGTCTATGAGAAGCATTTTCTGTTAAAAATTATAGAACAAAATATTTTGAGCATTACTCAGTGCTGTGTTTGACAAAAATAGAAATTGCACTTGCATCATTTTGGAATTGTTTTTAAAGCCTAAGTCCTTCTTTGGCTGCTTGTAGGTAAATCAAAGAGGAACTTTCAAGTTTTGCTGTTGAAAAGAGAGTCAAATGCTACATTCCTGTATGTGCCCTCATAATATATATCCCAAGGAATGTTGGGAGTCTCTTGAAAATTATTCACTCACCTGCACAATCAGCTACCAACTTATTAAAAACATGTTTTCTGTGAAAATGCTCATTTGCTTTCTGTGCCTGAAAAAAACAACAAATTAAAAACATCTGGGAAGCATCTTCAAATTGATTTGTAAATATATTTACAGTGATTAAAAATGACAGGCTGAATTATTACATTTATGTAATGTAATGTAGATTTTCAAATGACTTTACCATAGCCTACTTGTATAAATGAAGATATTAGTGAAGATAACATTTATTTATATGAATTTTTCAAATACCACCTTTCTGATTTTTTGCCTTACTTTTTATTATTTCTTTGTTTATACTCAGAATATATTTCACTGAGGGGGAAATTTACTGTTGTGTTTTTGTTTTTTGTTTCTTTCCATTTGGCATAAGGGCACATTGACCTCTTAATAATATAACTTGGTATCTGTAATAATGTTTAAATTCAGTCCCAAATCAATAACTCAACATGGCCTCTTACTGGCAACATGAGCAGTGGATTTTTTTATGCTTAGGGGCCACAATGAATAAAACAACACAAGATTAAATCAGGGTGAAAGAAAATGATGCAATCAAGAGATGCAAGATTTATGAGTCTGCTTTCAGCATCACAAAGCTTACTATTTACAGCAAACTTTTTATTTAGTTAGAAAGAGTGCACTCCAAATTAGTGATAAAAGAATCTATACAACAAAAGCCTAAGTGACTGTTATGTCAGAATGACCAGAACAGCCAGTTGCTATGTTGCGCACTGACCACCAGCAGGCAGATGCTCAATGCAAGAGCTTCCCTCTATTGGTCAGTGTGCACCCACAAGGAAAGCGCTGCTCAGCTAGAAGCTGGGCTCATGGTTGTTGAGCACAGTGGCGATGATGGGAGCCTCTCTTCCCTCTGTAGCAGTGCTAAGGAGCTGTGAGCCAAGTGGTAAGGAGCAGCGAGCAGACAGGCAGTAAGGAGTAAGGGGTCCTGGACTGCGAGAGGGCACAGGCCAGGCTGAGAGACCCTTTCTCCAGTGCATGGATTTTGTGCACCAGGCCTCTAGTCTATATATATAAAAGCCTAAGTAACTGTTATGAATGAAAAACCAGAATGACTGGTTGACCAGTCACTATGATGTGCACTGACCACCAGGGGGCATAAGCTTAATGGAGGAGCTGCCTGCTTGTGGTTAGTGCACTCCCACAGCAAACTTCCTGCAGTCCCTCTCCCAGCAGGACCCCCTATTGGCCCCAATTGGGGGGCCAGACAGCCAATATTCCACAGCCCCTTCCCCATCTGACCAAACTCCTGTGGCCCCTCCCTCCCACAGGCAGCAAACTTGCCATGGCCCTGTCCTTCCAGCTGGCTGGCCAACCTCCTGTGGTCCCACCCCTGACTGGACAATCTCCCTTGGTCCCTCCCCACTGCTGGCTGACCCCTCCAATAGGTTCCAATCAGGGGGCTGGCTGGCCAGTCTCCTGGGGTCCCTCTCCTTGGCCGACTGGCCCCCTGCTAAGGCCTTGATTACCAGCCAGGCCAAGGGACTCCACCCATGCACGAATTTGTGCACTGGGCCCCTAGTCTATATATATATAAAAGCCTAAGTGACCATTACGACCAGTTGACTGAATGACCAGTTGAATGGAAACTATGACACACATTGTCCACCAGGGGGCAGATGCTCAACTCAGGAACTGCCCACTTGTGGTCAGTGCACTCCCATAGTCAACCTCCATGGCCAACCAACCTTCTGTGCTCCCTCCCCACTGCTGGACAGCCCTGATTATCTTCTCTTGGGACTGGATGAGATGTTCACAATCACCCTGCTCACCGGCCAGGCCATGGGATCTCACCCATGCATGAATTTGTGCACTGGGTCTCTAGTAATATAATTATGTAATCTAATAATTGTTATTTATTATCATTATTAGAGGCCTAGTGCACAGGATTCATGCTCTGATGGGAGGCATGGCCTGTGGGGATCAGCCTGCTGTGAGAGCTTGGCTCATTGTGGTCAGCTGAGTAACTGTGGACCTGCCCTCTAACAGCTGCTCCTGCTGTGGGGGCAGCCACTCATCCTGGTCAACTGAGCAGCGCTCACACTGTAGGAGCACACTGACCACCCAGGGGCAGCTCCTGCATTAGTCATCTACCCTCTGGTGGTCAGTGCACATCATAGCAACTGGTTGACCAGTCATTCTGGTCATTCAATTGCTGGGCTTTTATTATATAGGATAGATCCTTATCAAGTTTTATGTATTGTACATAATTTTATGTCCTATAATTTCATATGAGTGTCAGTACAGTAGGTTTGTTTACACCAGCATCACCACAGGCACATGAGTAATATGTTGTGTTATGATGTTATGTTGGCAATGACATCATGGAGTGATAGGAATTTTTATTAACATTATAATATTATGAGACGATAAAAATCACATAGTCATATCAATTGATGCAGAAAAAGCTTTTGACAAAATCCAACATCCTTTCTTGATAAAAACTCTCAGCAAGGTGGGAATAGAAGCTTCATACCTCAACATCATAAAAGCAATATGTGATAAACCCACAGCTAACATCATACTCAATGGGCAAAAACTAAAACCATTTCCACTAAGAACAGGAACAAGACAGGGATGCCCACTCTCACCACTTCTGTGTGACATAGTACTGGAAGTATTAGCCATTGCAATTAGAAAAGAAGAAGAAATAAAAAACATCCAAATTGGAAAAGAAGTAAAGCTGTCCTTATTTGCAGATGACATGATACTGTACATAAAAAACCCAAAGGACTCCATCCAAAAACTAATAGACGTAATAAATGAATTCAGCAATGTAGCAGGATACAAAATTAATGCTAAGAAATCTATGGCATTTCTATACACTAATAGTGAATTTACAGAAAGAGAAACCAGAAAAGCAATCCCATTTACCAATGCACCAAAAAAATAAAGATACCTAGGAATAAACCTAACTAAGGAGGTAAAAGATCTATACGCAGAAAACTACAGGACACTGAAAAAAGAGATAGAGGAAGATGAAGACAGATGGAAGAGTATATTATGCTCATGGATTGGGAGAATCAACATCATTAAAATGTGCATACTACCCAAAGCAATCTATAGATTCAATGCACTACCCATTAAAATACCAATGACATATTTCACAGACCTAGAAAGAACTATTCAAAGATTCATCTGGAACAAGAACAACAACAAAAAAAAGACCCTGAATAGCCACAGCAATCCTGAGAAAGAAGAATAAAGTAGGTGGGATCTCAATACCAGATTTCAAGCTATACTACAAAGCAAATATTCTCAAAACAGCCTGGTACTGGCCCAAGAACAGACAAAAAGACCAATTTAATAGAATAGAGAATCCAGATATCCATACAAACCACTATGCTCAATTAATATTTGACAAAGGAGGCATGAACATACGATGGAGTTAAGACAGCCTCTCCAATAAATGGTGTTGGGAAAATTGGACAGATACATGCAAAAAAAAAAATGAAACTAGACCACCAACTTACACCATACACAAAAATAAACTCCAAATGGATGCAGGACTTAAACATTAGATGGGAAACCATAAAAGTGCTAGAGCAATCCATAGGCAGCACAATCTCAGACATATGCCTAAAGAGCTTCTTCACTGATACTGCTCCAACGGTAATGGAAGCTAAAGAAATAATAAACAAATGGGACTATATCAAAATAAAAAAGCATTTGTACAGCAAAAGAAACCATCAACAAAACAACAAGAAAGGCCACTGTATGGGAGAACATATTTGCAAATATTATCACTGATAAAGGTTTAATCTCCAACATCTACAGCCAATTTATACAACTTTATAAAAGGAAGATAAATGATTCAATAAAACAATGGGCAACGGATCTAAATAGAACCTTTTTGAAAGAAGACAGAAGGAAGGCCAAGAGACACATGAAAACATGTTCAAAGTCACTAATTATCCGAGAGATGCAAATCAAAATGACAATGTGATACCATCTCACACCTGTCAGAATCATCAACGAATCAACAAATGACAAGTGTTTGCGAGGATGCGGAGAAAAAGGAACCTTCATGAACTGCTGATGGGAATGCAGACTGGTGCAGCCATTGTGGATAATGGTATGGAGTTTTCTTAATAAACTAAAAATGGAACTCCCATTCGACCCAGTAATCTCACTCCTAGGAATATATCCTAAGAAATTAGAAACACAGATCAGAAAGGATTTATGCACCCCTATGTTCATAGCAGCACAATTTACAATAGCTACAATTTGGATACAGCCTGGGTACCCATCAGCAGATGACTGGATCAGAAAACTATGGTACATCTACACAATGTAATTCTATGCTGCCATTAAAAAGAAGGAATTCTTACCATTTGCAGCAGCCTGGATGGAACTGGAGAGCCTTATGCTAAGTGAAATAAGCCAGTCAATGCAGGAGAAACACCAACATGATCTCACTCATTTGTGGATAATAAAGAACATTATAAACTGATGAACAAAAGGGTAGATACAGAGGTAGTAAATCATTAAACAGACTGTCAAATTATAGCAGGAAGGTTAAGGAGAGGTGGGGTAGATAAGAGATCAACCAAAGGACTTGTATGCATGCATATAAGCAAAATCAATGAACATAAGACACTGGTGGGTTTAGTGTATGCTTGGGAGGGGGGCAATGGGAAGATATGTATACATGTAACACATTAATAAAAAAATATCATGAGACTACTGTTTTATTTATTTATTTATTATTTTATTTTTTAATCTTCACCCAAGGATATTTTTTTCCCTTGAATTTCAGAGAGAGTGGAAGAGAAAGGGAAAGGCAGAGAGAAATATCATGTGAGAGAAACACATCAATTAGTTGCCTCTTACACATGCCCTGACCAGGGCCCTGACGAGAGAGGAGCCTGCAACCAAAGTACATGTCCTTGACCAGAATCAAACCCAGGACCCTTTGGTTCATAGGCCAATGCTCTATCCACTGAGCCAAACTGGATAGGGCGGGACCACTATTTTATATGTGCTTCATTGTTAACCAGAACATTGTTATGCTGTGTGTGACTGTACTTTTGTCTTTTAACCTTCGTATTAGCTTTAGAAGTAATAACCTACTGATTTACTGTACATTTACCTTTTTCAGTGAGAGTTTTGCTGTCCTATTTTTTCTTGTAATTAACAGCACCATTTTTTCAGCCTCAATAAGTCCCTTTAACATTTTTTTCTGACTGGTTTCATGTTGATGAATTTCTTTAGTTTTTACTTTTCTAAAATACTCAATCTCTTCTTCAGTTCTGAGTTATCACCTTGTTGAGTAGAGTATATTGGTTGTGAGAGGTGTTTTTTTTTCCTTTCAGCACTTTGAATATGTCATGTCATTCCATGGGCTGATAGTCTTATGGGGTTCCTTTTGTTTGTAACAAGTTATTTTTCTCTTGCTGTTTTTCAGATTCCCTTTTCTCTTTAATTTTTGACATTTTAATTATAATGTGTCTTTATATATGTCTCTTTGGATTCATCTAATTTGAAACTTTCTGGGCTTCCTGGACTTGGATGTCCAGGTTTGGAGAGTTTTCAGCCATTTTTTCTTCAAATTATTTTTCTGCCCTTTTCTCTCTCTCTTCTTTGTAATGTAAATGTTATTTTGCTTGATATTGTGCTATAGGTCCCTTAAGCAATCTCCAGTTTTTAAAAATTATTTTATCTTTTTGCTGTTTGTGTGAATTCCAATGCTTTGTCTTCAAGTTCTGATTCATTATTCTGCTTCATTCAGTCTTCTATTGAAGCCCTCTAGTGTATTTTTTAAAGTTCATTTGTTATATTCCTTAGATATGTGACTTTATTTTGGAACTTTCTTGTATCTTCTATCTCTTTGTTTAAGATCTCACTGTGTTCATCATTTTCCTCCTTGTTTTAGCCTGTGAACCACTCCATGACCTTTATTTTATCAGGTAGATAACTTATATCTATCCTCATAGTCTTTTTCTGTTTTTTTTTTGTCCTATTATCTCACTTGGAACATAGACATCTGTCTTCTCCTTTTGCTTGACTATATTTTTTTCTATGTATTAGGCAAAACAGATCTTCCCCAGTCTTAAAGGAGTGGCCTATCATAGGTGATGAACTTATCATTCAACCTTACCTTAACTCTTGGTTGTCTCTTGATATTTTGTGATATTTTAAATGACCTGAATTATACTTAATAGTTCACTAATATTGTGAGTGTGTCAAGACCTGTCAATGTTCTAACTGAAGGGATATCATTTAGCACACAGTTTTAGGCTATTGAAAGACAGACTCTCAGGAAGCAGCTTTTAAAGTATGCAAATATCTTTTTCATGGATAATCAGTTAAGCTAGTGTTCAGATATTTTTTAGAGAGAAATGATCTGTATGTAGCTGTAGATTCAGTGTGCATGGGAAGAGATGAATCCCAGGTCTTCCTATGCCTCTATCGTGGACCCATTCCAATCATGGACATTTTTATTTGATTCCAGACAATGTAGATTTTATCTTTTTTTTAATTTTCTTTATTATTGAAAGTATTACTGAGGTCTCCTTCCCTCTACTCCATTGATCCCTTCTAGCCTGTACCTGTCCCCCACCCTAGGCCTTCACCACACTATTGCTTGTGTTCATAGGTTATGCATATATGCATAGCAGTTATTTGGTTAAACATTTTCTACCCACCTCCACCTTCCCCTGAGATTCAACAGTCTTTTCCATGCTTCTATGTCTCTGGACCTGTTTTGTTCATCAGTTTTTTTTTCTTTAGATTCCACATATGTGTGAGATCATGTGATACTTGCTTTCTCTGACTGGCTTATTTTGCTTGGCATAATACCCTTCAGGTCTATCCATGCTGTTACAAATGGTAAGAGTTCTTTCTTTTATACAACTGTGTAGTATTCCATTGTGTAGATGTACCACATCTTTTTTATCCACTCATCTACTGGTGGGCATGTGAGCTATTTCCAGACCTTATATACCATACAGACCCATCTAATTATATTAATGTCTGTACATAACTCTAAAGTATGGAGACTCCAATTAAAAAATAAATTATTTTCCAATTATAGATGACATATAATGTTATTTTTTTCAGGTGTACAACATATTGATTTGACATTTATATGCTTTACAAAGTGATCACTCCAATAAGTCTAGTACCCATTTGACATTATATATGGTTATTACAATATTATTAATTATATTTCCTATGCTGAACTTTATATCCCAATTACTGTTTCTATAACTGGCAATTTTTAATTTTAGCTATCCCATTAATAATGTACATATGGATCGTTAGAAGTGTTACAGTGAACATTTTTGAAGCACATGTGCTTATGTACATTTGTTATCATTTCTATAGAAATTACTCCTAAACATGTAATGCATATTTTAAAGTTTGGTAGTAATTATCAAAATATCCTGTCAAGAAGTTGTACTTTGTAAACTCCTAGCCAACAGTGTAGAAACATTTCCTATTTCCAAAACATTTTTAAAATCAACCTAGTGAAAAAAAAATTGCCCCTTTGTTTTAATATATATTTATTGCATCAATGGTAAAGTTGAATACCTGTGCTAATTTATTTGTAATTATTAATTTGCGAATTGCTTATTCCTATCCACTGTCTTTTTCAATTAGGTTATTTGCTATTAAATTTTTATTCATATTTTCATTTTTGTAGTATATACATAGTAATTATTTTCTCCTACTCTCTGGTTTCTGTTTTAACTTTGTTTTAAGTCACTATTTGCCATATAGAAATAGTGCCTGAAAATGTGTCTTCTGGAAAAAAATTAATTTATTTCTTTCTCCTTTCTTTTATTTTGAAAATTTCCCCTCATCAATCTACTTCAGGAAAAAACATTAAAATGGTTTACTGGGTTTGAGAAAGAGAAAAACAGCCTTTGACATTAAGAAGCTAGACCTTGGTGTGCTCTGGCCCTCATAACTTGACCTTGGTGTTTTCATGTTGAACATAAATATGTTCACAGAATATCAACATCAAATAAAGCCCCTCTGTGACCATGATGGACTTAGAATAAAAATAATACCATTCCATAATCATATCAGAACATAGGCAAAAGATAAAACATTATGCAAGTCACAAAAAATGACCACATATTCCCCTATCCTGGATAATATGAGCGACTGCTGTTTCTTTACCAATGACAGCTTTACCATTGGCCTATCAATAGATAAAATTTATTCAGATACTCCATCATCCTATCACCCCTACTTTCTGACAGCATCCAAGACAGCACAAAACTCTGCTTCTTTAAAACTTTCTCCAAATCATCATATAAGCTCAAATTCTATAGCATTCCCTTTTTATTTTCTTCTTACTGAGACACCCCACAGTTTCATATGGTGTGTGTTCTCCCTTACTGCAATGAGTAATAAACCCAACTTGTTTCACTATGATATATTTCTTTTGGTATTTTTCTAGAGAGCTTTGAAATAATAATATGAAAATGTTGTGATTAATAGTCCAGTAATTTCCAGTCCAATGAAATTCTTTACTGCTCTACTAAATCTCTATATGTGGCTCATATCCTGTATAATAAAAGCCTAATATGCTAAGTGTCCAGTTGTTTGGTGACTGGTCAACTGTTCAACCAATCAAAATGTAATATGCTAATTATATGCTAAGGACTCTCAACTGCTTACTATGACATGCCCTGACCACCAGGGGAAGACAATCAACTAGTCAGCCAGTCACCACTGATCACCAGGGGGCACATCCTCCAACCAGTAGGTTAGCTTGCTGCTGGGGTCTTGCCAATCAGGACTGAACAAGATGGGCCGGACATGTCCTGGAGCCCTCCAGTGGTCTCTCCCAAGCCCTGATCATGTACCAGTGGGGTCCCTAAGCCTGGCCTGTACCCTCTCGCAATCCAGGACTCCTGGGGGGATGTCAAAGAGCCAGTTTCAGCCAGATACCTCAAACCACTCCCCTTGGGAGGTTGCCAGATTCAGGGCTCGTGGCTGGTGAGTTCTGCTGCTACAGCTCAAGCATCTCCTGATTGGGACTGATTGGGTGCAAGTCCATGGCAGGCACAGTGGGGCTGAGATGAGTGGGAGCGGCAGTTAGGAGCTGCAGGCAGCATTGGACTTCGCGTTTCAGCTGATTCCTACAGACCAGCCCGAGGGACCCCATCCATGAACAATTTCGTGCACTGGGCCTCTAATAATAATATAAAATTTGATAAATTTTATGTACATTAGGGTAATTAGTACATTATTATGTACATTAGGGTAAATAGTATCAGGGAGTCAATGTACTATAATTGAAAAAGCACTACATTTGATATGAGAATATCTAAATTTGCAACATACTTAGAAGGATTATTTTAGGGAATTTGGTTAATTTCTCTGAGCTTTGATTTCTTTATCTATAAATGGATATAGTGGCTCTTATTTTACAAGGTTGTTGTGAGAATCAAATTATAAATTATATGGAGCCTTTTGTAAACTAACACATGTTCTGTACATATGTAAGACTTAAAAAAATAATGTTACTGTTGGAAGGACCCAATTAAATACAT
Source organism: Lasiurus cinereus (assembly GCA_011751065.1). NCBI lineage: Eukaryota > Metazoa > Chordata > Mammalia > Chiroptera > Vespertilionidae > Lasiurus > Lasiurus cinereus. The sequence goes on along the minus strand of JAAGEH010000015.1, from coordinate 8,969,188 downwards.
ATCCCCTTTTATCAATTCATTTTATTCATATGCATCAAAAAACACAGACAGAAAATTGGCTAATCTTAGATCATAAAGTAACTTTGGAGGTTGACTTGAGATTAGACTACAGATCTTGTGACTCCTTGTGTCTAGCATCCTTTCTATTGAATTAAATATCTTTTTTATTTTATTATTTATTTGCTTCTTTGTAATAAATACTAATCTATCCAATGATTTTTGGCAGATCACACTATATTCCAAAGATCAACTCCTCTGAACCCTCCCCAAACAATTTGCAACATTAAAGGCGTCTGGGTATTTTTGAGATTATGGTTAAGTTACAAAAATATTTTTTTAAAATAATTGTCAAACTTTTCATATTCTAATGATATTTGTGGAGTTACCCCTATTTTCTTTCTTTCTTCCCCCCCCCACCTCTCTCTCTTAATACATTGGCCCTCTTCATCTAACCAAGGCTCAGGGTCTCTTTGATGGTACTTTCACTTGGTTATAATTGGGTGCTATACAATTTTCTTTCCTTTTTAATACAGGGTTTAAAAAGAAAAAATAATAGTCTTGGAACCTGAAGAAAGTGATCCTTTCACTGATTATAGATTGCTATCTATTTTCTGGTCAGCTCTTTATTCCAGTTACTTATTCTTTCCAACATGCTTGACTGTACAAACCACAAAACAAGGATAAAAAGATTTTTCTGGAATCTGTATTTGCTATGTTAAAAGCTCATTAACCATATGGAACACAAAAGACCAGGGCCTTAAGTATGAATGAATATTTTGTTGCCTACTTTTAATAACTGCTGAAATGGAGTTTTTATTGTGGAAAGTGTGTGTGTGTGTGTGTGTGTGTGTGTAAGAGAGAGAGGTAGAGATAGATAGCTGGGAAAGAAAGAGAGAGGGGAGGAGAAGGGAGGAAGAGAAATGAGTTAGGGGGCAGCAAACTTGTAAGAAGGAATATTTTATGCTACTGGCAAAGATGGTAATCCAGACATTTAGAAACAATCCAGAATTTCTTGTGAACTCCTAACTATTGCCCAGTGATTTATTAGATAAACATACTTATTATTCTGCTTCTATCATATTAGGATAAATGTTTACTATAGCCTCACCCAAAGGATTTAGAACTTACTTAAGGCAGATGAAAAATAAGATAAGTGACCAAATAAGCTTTTTAATTCTCTTCTCACTCACTTTTCACACATTTTTCAGACCTGATGTGTGCCTGTCTTTATTGTCATAAAGAGATTGCAGAGTGAAAAAGACATAAGTCTGCCCATTTGGAACTACAACAGTTTCTTAATGAAGCAAGAACCAGAATCCCCAAGGCAAGGAGACAGGTGCTTTCTCTTGGTAGTGACAGTTCTATAATTTCTTTCAGTTTTGTAGGTAAGAAATCTTCTATGCAGTCTATCTTATAGACTGAACTTCCTCAGTTGTGCTCCTCTTTGCCATCCATTGATAAGGCCTCACAAAATGCAAGCCAGCTTGAATATTAGCATAGATGCATTTTAAAAAGCCATATCTGCTTTCCAGGTTCACATATGACATCCATGAATCAAATATACATAAATGATAGATTTATGGGGCCACTGATGATAACATAGGCATAAGTAACAGTGAGAATTTTGAGGAAGTCCTATAACTATTAAAATATTTATTTGCCCCTAATCTGAAAAAAATATGTTACCAAAATGCTAGAAAATGTAGGATCTTGTGAGAAGAAATATTTTACAAAACCAAATAAATTTTACTGACAAGGAAATTGAACCTGAACTGGTTCAATATTAACTCCAGGATCATCGGCTACTTAGTTGCCAGAGATGCAAACAATAACAACTCAGACCATCTTCCCAATAACCTTTAATCTAGATACTACCATGATTCCTCCTTCTCAAATAAGGTAACTGAGATCTGGAAAATATAAGTTACTTGTCCAGGGCCACATGACTAATAACTGTTATAGCTAGGATATCCCTCAGAAGGCTTGATTTGAGAATCCATGCTTTCAACCCTACACTATTCTGCCTCTCCAGGAATAGCTGTAGTTTCCTGACTTTTTTCCTTTTAAACTCTCCCCATTTATGTCCACTTAAAAGAATTTATACTGTGGTGCCAAATATGCATATGTACAAATACACAGATTCACACACTATAAAATATTTTAAACATAGGACTGTGTGCATATCTATACATCTATCTCTATCTCTATCTCTATCTCTATCTATCTCTATTTCTATATCTATATCTATATCTATGTCTATGTCTATATCATCTACATCTATATCTATATCTATCATCTATCTTTAGCTATCTATATCTCCATATCTATATCTTCTTTGCTTCTCAGTGTGTCTGCAGAATCAAAATTCATAAATGAATTGGTTCAGAGAGCAAAGAGACTGATTCTTTTTCATCATTGGCCAGAAAAAGGAATCTTCCTTTAGTTGGTCTAAGCAAAAGATGAGGCGAACAGGTTGCTAATTTGCTCTAGCTCTGTCAGCCTGCTGTCTTTTGTTGGAAGCCAAGAAGGAAAGAGGTTATATTGTGTATGGCAATATGGTCCACTGGCCTGATTACAAGGCTCCAAGAGGGCTTTTGCAGCATGAACATATGACCATTTAACAATATTTACATGGGGAAATGTAACCTGATCGGCATACAGGTTACAAATGGTTTCATGATGGAAGCCTCTATAGCTTCTTCCCATAGGTATTGTGCTCACCATCTTCATAGACATAATTTTTAACTTAAAGAAAATATTTTAATTTCATATATAATATGAAATATCATTTTCTAGAGTAACCTATTTTAATATGTCATTAGAGAATAGTTTAATGGAGAGTACATTGTTCTTAGAGTCAGAAATCATGGCATTGAGTCCCATTTCTGCTCCAGGCATTAATTACCTCAACTTTGGTTTCACTTTAGATTAAAGTGAATTTCGGTTTAAAGAAAAGCTTTTAAAACTCAAATTAAGTTACATTTCTACCTGGAATTTCAACTATTTCTCTATAGCAACCTCATTTCCAGTTTCTAAGACCTAATTTTTATAAACTTTATAAACTTTATGTACCACCCCCCATTCCTTTACTTGCAGTCTTACCCCTCACTGAGAAAATGGAATCCATTTAGAGCAGCCTACTCTATCTTTTGACTAAAGGGCAATCCTTCCTCAATTTCACTGAATCCCATACTCTTTCAACTATTCAAGTGATTTGTTCTTTCAGTTACACCCTCTTTCTTTTGCAACCTCAGTTTCTTCTTCTCTACTGGATAATTTATGTTAGTTGAAAAAATGTGCTATAATATTTGCCCTTCACACTACATATCTCTCATATGATCCTTGTTCCCTGCTTTCCATACTAGCAAAACCATCTCTATCTCCATCTCTATCTCTAACTCTATAGACCTGTAGATACTCTTTCTTTCACTCTCTAGATTCCTGATTTCCAGGTGTGTTTTTTAATCTCTTACCATATCATATGGTAAGATTTTATTCATTTCCCATGGCCAAGGAATATTCCATTGTATATATATACCACAGCCTTTCCTCCTCACTCATCTATTGATGAGAACTTGGGCTGTTTTCAGTTTTTTGTCTTATCAAAATCTGATCAGAATTAGTTTGGCATATAATATTGGAAAGATAGGTTATTTTTACTGATTTCAAAAAGGAAGGGAGATGGAGAGAGAGATAGAAACATCAATGATGAGAGAGAATTATTGATCAGCTTCTTCGTACACACCCCACACTAGGGATTGAGCCCACAACCCAGGCATGTTCCCTGATCAGGAATCAAACCAACCTCCTGGCTCATAGGTTGACGCTCAACCATGAGCCATGCTGGCCAGGCTGGAAAGGCAATTTTTTATTAGACCTTATAGGCCTCACTTTTATGCTCTTTTATGGATTCTATGTTATAGTCTGCAAAGTGCCAAAGACAATCTTTTCCAGCAGATTAAATTTATGAAAATAGGAAGAGAATATGGCAGGTAAAAATTATCAATTACAAAGTTAAGCATTGTAATATCTTGATGTAATTGGAGTAGGATCTGAATTGGATATTTAATGAGAATGGAAATGTAACAAAGTAATGAATAATGAAAAACACTCAAGAATACTCGACAATGATTGGTGAATGATTGACTATGAACATTGAAGAAAGGGAGAATAATGCTTTACCATCATTCTTTCTTTTTAAATTTTATTTTCCAATTTCAGTTTACATTCAATATTATTTTGTATTGGTTTCTAGACAGATACTTTACAAAATTTCTCCCCAATATTTCCAGCACCCACCTATTACCATACACAATTACTATAATATTATTGACTATATTCTCTATGCTATACTTTATATCCTCATGACTATTTTGTAACTACCAGTTTCTACTTCTTAGTCCCTACACCCTTTTCACCCAGCCCCCAATATCCCTCATATCTGTCAACCATCAGTCTGTTTTCTGTATGAGTCTGTTTCAATTTTTTTGTTCATTTATTTTGTTCTTAGATTCCACATATAGGTAAAATCATCATATTTGTCTTTCTCTGACTGACTTATTTCACTTAACATTATACTTTCCAGGCCCATCCATGCTGTCACAAATGGTAGGATTTTATTCATTTTCTATGGCCAAGGAATATTCCATTGTATATATGTAACACAGCTTTTTCCTCCCACTCATCTATTTATGGGAACTTGGGCTGTTTCCAGATCTTAATTATTATAAATAATGCTGCAATGAACATATGGGTGCATATATTCTTTCAAACTAGTATTTTGACTTTCTTTTCATATATACACTGACTGGCCAGATTATTATGATCTCTGAACACGTAATAATCTGGCCACTCAGTGTATATGCTTTCTAATAAAAGGCTAATATGCAACTTGTCCCCTTGACTAGGAGTTCAACCAGCAGGCAAGCTGGCCAATCTCCCATGTCCCCTCCCGCTGGCCAGGCTGGCCGGACCCCACCATACACAAATTCATAATAATCTGGCCAATCAGTGTACCTAGAAGTGAAATCACTAGGTCATAAGACAGTTCCATTATTAATTTTTTGAAATAAAGAATGAGGGTTCCCTTTTCTCCACATCCTCACTAGCATTTGCTGTTGGTTGATTTATTGATGATAGACATTCTGACAGGTATGAGGTGATATCTCATTGTAGTTTTAATTTGTATTTCTGTGATGATTAATGATGTTGAGCATCTTTTCATATGACTATTGGCCATCTACATATTCTCTTTGGAAAAGGTGTCTATTAAGGTCATCTGCCCATTATGTAATCGGATTGCTTGTTTTTTTGGTGTTAACTTGTATGATGTATCATTTGAGAATATATCCTTCCATACAGTGGGTTCCCTTTTCATTTTGCTGTGCAAAACCTTTTTAGTTTGATATAGTCTCATTTGTTTATTTATTTTTTCTTTTGTTTCCCTTGCCTGAGGAGCTATATCAGAAAAAAAAAATTGCCAAGAGAAATTCCAGAAATTGTACTGCCTATGTTTTCTTCTAGGAGTTTTATGGTTTCATATCTTGCATTTAAGTATTTAATCCATTTGAGTGTATTCTTGTATATTGTGTCAGACAGTGGTCTAGTTTCATTTTTTTGCATGTATCTGTCCAATTTTTCTAACACATTTTATTGAATAGACTGTCTTTACCCCATTGCATATTTTTGCCTCTTTTGTGAAATATTAGCTGACCACTTAGACATAGATTTATTTCTGAGCAATCTATTCTGTCCCACTTACCTTACTGTGATTCTTAATCCATAGAGCTTAGAGAATAAGTTGTTAATGTTGGTAATGAATACATTTCTCTCTAAGAACTGACTGACTCCAAAATTGGAGTTAACTTTACTCCTATAGCTACACTTAAATTGATATGATGGACATTCTTCCAAGTTATTTTATGAAATCAGCTCTAAAAATATTTTTGTATGGAGACTCACTCTTCTGTTGTGATCTTTCTATTATAGCTAACAATCACTCTGTGCCTTTTTTTTTTTTTTAGCCAAAGGCTATTATAAGAGCAATTAAAGTATAAACTAGTTCTGTGGACAGAAAGAGGAATGGCTGGAGGGAAAAATGATTTGGGCCAGTAAATGTCCTTTCGGACATGTTAGATTTAAGGTGATGTCAAGATATCTCAGTGGAAATGACAGTCACGAACAAGCTGAGAGAATACTATGAATGGTGAATGCAGTCTAGGCAGCGATTCACCATAATGTAATGACCTAGAGACACAGTCAGGAGTAGTGTTCTAAAGATTGTGGTTGGAGATTATATTTCACAACCAACAGAAGAAATAAAAGCAAGCAAAGAGTAGATGAGATGCACTCAGGAAATTAAGGACAACAATAAGAGGATGAATAGTTAAGGGGACAGTTTGCAAAGCTAGAAGGGGTTGACTGTGCTGAATCCTGGGGAAGGCTTTCAAAGAAAATAAAGATTGAGGATTTTGCAACAATGAGTGGCGATGGAGAGTCCATTTTCAATGAAGTGGTAGGGGTGGGAGTCAGATTAAAAAAGAAATGAGTCAATAAGAGTAAAGGATGTTAAAAAAAGAAGAAAAATAGTTCTCAGGGTGTCATATTTTGGGGAGAAAGTAATTTTAAAATAACTTTATTGTTACTGTTTTTATTTGGAGGAATGGTGCACATTTATTATAAATATTAAAAAATAAAAAATGCAGAGACAAGAAACCAAGACGCAGGCATAGATGAACACCTAAACTGCCCCGCACAACAATTTCAAAACGACAACTAAAAGACAGAACAGACATCATCCAGAACCACAGGAAAGCTAGCTGAGTGGAAATTCTACAACTAGAAGGAAAGAGAGGGGCTCACGGAGACTCAGAAGAGCTGCAAAAAGCTGAGGTACTGAGACACACCTGTGAAGAGAATGGGCGGCGAAGTGCCTGGCTGGCTTCCTCTGGCAGGAGGCAGATGGAAACTCTGGACTGCACTGAGCCCCAATTCTGGGCAAGACTCATACAGAGGGAGGGGAGGGGGGACTGGACTGTCGTGAAAAAGGAGGAGTGCATGGAAACTTAGGGGAGCTGGGAAAAGGCAGAGGTCTGGAGGCGTACACACCACTGCGCACAGAGAGGATGGATTGCTCATTGTGCTGCTGGCTTCCTCTAGTGGAAGGGAGACAGAACCTCCCAACTGTGCTGAACTCCACTTCTGACTGCACTGAACCCCAGTTTCAAGCTAGACCCTGGGGACCCAGACTCATACAGGTCCCAGGAGCGCATGGGAACCAGAAGGGCAGGAGTCTGGAGGCATGTGTATGTGCACAGAGAGGGCTGCAGCGATTACCGAGGGACACTTGAGACCTAGGCCACGTTCGTGGGCTGACTGGAAGCCAAGGCTGCCTATTCAGCCCTGAGACTCCACCCCATCCAACAGAGAGGCTTTTGAAATTTTGCAAGTCTTGTATCATAAGGCTGACTCCAGCACAGAAGTTCTCCTGGGGTAGCAAAAATGCAGAGACAAAAGAACAGATCACAAAAGAAAGAAATGGAGGAAAATAAATGACTGGATATAGAGTTCAAAACCACACTTATAAGGTTTTTCAAGAATCTCCTAGAAAAGATGGATAAATTTAGCGAGACCTAAGAGGAGATGAAAAAGGATCAACTAGACATGAAAAAGGACCAACTAGAAATTAAACATACACTGAGTGAAATAAAAAATATATACAGATACCTAACAGCAGACTAGAGAAATGCAAGAATGAAGTCAAAGATTTGAAATACAAAGAAGCAGAAAACACTCAACTGGAAAAGCAAAAAGAAAAAAAGAATCCAAAAATGTGAAGATAGTGTAAGAAGCCTCTAGGACAACTTCTAGCATACCAACATCAGAATTATGGGGGTGCCAGAAGAATAGAGAGCAAGATACTGAAAACCTATTTGAAGAAATAATGACTGAAAATTTCCCACACCTGGTGAAAGAAATAGACTTACAAGTCCAGGAAGCACACAGAACTCCAAATAAAAGGAATCCCAAGGAGGACTACACCAAAACACATCATAATTAAAATACCAAGAGCCAAAGACAAAGAGAGAATATTAAAAGCAGCAAGAGAAAAACAGTTTATTACCTACAAGGGAGCACCCATACGATTGTCAGCTAATTTCTCAACAGAAACTATGCAGGCCAGATGGGAGTGGCAAGAAATATTCAAAGTGATGAATAGTAAGAGCCTACAACCAAGATTACTCTACCCAGCAAAGCTATTATTCAGAATTGAAGGGCAGATAAAGAGCTTCACAGATAAGAAAAAACTAAATGAGTTCATCACCACCAACCAGTATTATATGAAATGCTGAAAGGTACTGTTTAAGAAGAGGAAGAAGAAGAAAAAGATAAAGATACAAATTATGAACAACCAATACATATCTATCAACAAGTGAATCTGAAAATCAAGTGAATTAAAAATCTGATGAACAGAATAAATTGGTGAATATAATAGAATCAGGGGCATAGAAAGGGAGTGGACTGACAATTCTCAGAGGGAAAGGGGTGAGGGGGGAGCAGGGAGAGACTGGATAAAAATCATGCACCTATGGATGAGGATAATGTAAGGGGAGGTAAAAGCAGAGGGAGGGGTGGGAACTGGGTGAAGGGGAACTATGGGGGAAAAAAGAGGAACCATTGTAATAGTCTGAAAAATATAGATTTATTAAATTAAAAATGCAAATAAAAACCTAAAAATAACATGAAAACAACACAGGAAAAAACCCACCATTATTATTTTATACAAATATTTGAAGATAACTATCTATACATATATTTATGATGCTTTTAGTTCTCCAGACCTCAGCTACATGGTTCAAATCTTAACACCAGACATCAAAACATAACCTCATTTTCTATGCATAAGAGAAGAAGTAAAATATAAAAATGGCATCAATCACACAACATTGCCAATTCTTTCTCTGTTTCCATTGGCCTTTAATTGAAGATTCATGACTTGAACATCTTTCCCAATGAGATGAATATTATTTGTAGTTAATACAACAAAGCTACTATCTCACTCTGGACCTTGCTTCAGTTGTATGGATCCCTGTTACCCACCCTTATTTCAAGGTGATCAAGAGGAATAACATTTGGTTTTAGGGAATCATCCTGAGGTTATGGTGTGTGTTATAAACTTTTGTAACCAGGGCTTAAAACACAGCATTCTTCCCAGTGTGAAGGTTGGATCATATTCCTATATTCAGAGTAGAAGCAGCTTTTCACTGGGCCCCTTTCCCTAAGGCTGACACATTAAAAGTGGGTCGGTTGTGTATCTTACTTGCTTATTTCCTCCCATGACCCAGACAAAGGAGATGGTCTAAAAGTATTGATTCAGCTCTTTATAATTTTTTTTAATTTTATTGCTTTCAGAGAGAAAGGGAGAGGGAGAGAGAAATCAAAACATCATTGATGAGAGAGAATAACTTATTGGCTGCCTCCTGCACACCCCACAATGGGGATTGAGCCCACAACCCGGGCATGTGCCCTTGACTGGAATCAAACATGGAACCTTGAAGGCTGCAGGCTAACACTCTATCCACTGGAGCCAAACCAACTAGGGCTACTTTATCATTCTTAGGGAGATACATTTAATAAATCAGAACATTTTTCTGGCAAGGTCCGCTTGATCAAATACACTGCAATAATTTGTTTCATAATATATAATTAGCCAAATTGTTACTCTCTGAACATTTGCATTTGACTTTATTAGACTGAAGAAGAAGAAATATATTTGCAGAAGAAGAAGCTCCTATAAAAACTGGAAGCTGTATCATAGTTTTAATTTCAGTCCTTGAGGTTAGGTAATCACAAACAGAATGTTAAGGGATATTTTCTATATATGTCTATGCATATATTATTACACATCTAGAATCAACTGTATATTATTTTGTAATTTGATTACTTTCATCTCATGATATGTCTGCATGTCAATAAATAAAGACTTACATTATCAATCTTAATGGCAACATAGTCTTCCATAATTTTTTCACAAACCTTTTATCAGTGGCTACTTATGGTGTTTCTAAGATTTTTACCAAAACAGGTAACTTTAGGGAGAAATTCCTTAGGCATACACAGTTTTTCTTTGTGCAATTAGTTTATTGGGATAAATTCCTGGAATTTCAATTTTGAGATCAAAAGACTAGTAATGTGCTTTGTTGAGTATGTAAAGGAGCATTTTTATTCACTATTATAGGCATAAAAGTAAATTAACATAATTTTAGAAATTGCCATTTAATAATATGTACTAAAAATGGAAGAATTTTTTTAAGAATTAACTGTAAACTGTAATACACAGAAAATGGCATAAAACACTATAATAACCAAATGAGGTGAATAAACAAATTATTGTCACCTTGGAATTGCCTTCTGTACATGTCTCTATTTGTAACTCTGCCTCTCCCCCAGGGTTAATCATATGTTTATTATAGTGCTGTATGTGTGTATGCATCCCTAAACAATATAGATCAGGGGTCACCAAACTGCAGTTCACAGGTAAAATCTGGCCTGCAACTTATTTTTTAAAATTCTTTCTTGTTTAAAGTATTAGGCAAGTCTTTTTCCTCCATTGACCTCCCCCTCGCCACCCCCAAAACCTAGCACATGCCTTCACCCACCTACTGTCTGTGTCCATTGGTTATGCTCATATGCATACATAAAAATCCTTTGGTTGATCTCTTACTCCCTCACCCCAAACCTTCCCTCATAGGTTGGGCAGTCTGTTCAGTGCTTCTATGTTTCTGCTTCTATTTTTGTTCATCAATTTATGTTGTTCATTATATTCCACAAATGAATGAGATCATATTATATTTATCTTTCTCTGACTGGCTTATTTCACTTAGCATGATGCACTCCTGGTCCATCCATGCTGTTGCAAATGGTAAGAATTCCTTCTATTTTACAACAGTGTAGTATTCCATTGTGTAGATGGACTGCAGTTTTCTAATCCACTCATCTGCTGTTGGGCACTTAGGCTGTTTCCAAATCTTAGCTATTGTAAATTGTGCTGCTATGAACATAGGGGTGCATATATCCTTTCTGATTGGTGTTTCTGATTTCTTGGGATATATTCTTAGAAGTGGGATTACTGGGTCAAATAGGAGTTCCATTTTTAATTTTCTGAGGGAACTCCATACAGTTTTCCACAATGGCTGCACCAGTCTGCATTCCCACCAGCAGTGCATCAGGATTCCTTTTTCTCTGCATCCTCACCAATACTTGTCGTTTGTTCATTTGTTGATGATAGCCATTCTGGCAGGTGTGAGATGGTACCTAATTGTTATTTTGATTTACATCTCTCAGATGATTAGAGACTTTAAGAATCTTTTCATATGTCTCTTGGCCTTCTGTATGTCCTCTTTTGAAAACTGTCTATTTAGGTCCTTTGCCCATTTTTTGATTGTTTTGTTTATCTTCCTTTTGTTAAGTTGTATGAGTTACTTATAAATTTTTGAGATTAAACTCTTATCAGAGATAACATTTGCAAATATGTTCTCCCATGCAGTGGGCTTTCTTGTTGCTTTGTTGATGTTTTCTTTTGCTGCGCAGAAGCTTTTTATTTTGATGTAGTCCCATTTGTTTATTTTCTATTTGCTTTCTATTGCCCAATGAGCTCTATCAGTAAAGATATTATTATGACAAATGTCTGCTATTTTGCTGCCTGTAGCTTCTTCTAAGATTTTTATAGTTTCCATTTTAAGTTTAATCCCTTATCCATTTTGAGTTTATTTTTGTGTATGGTGTAAGTTCGTGCTCTACTTTCATTTTTTGCATGTTCAATTTCCCCAACACCCTTTATTGAAGAGACTGTCTTGAGTCATATTGTATACTCTTGCCTCCTTTATCAAATATTAATTGAGCATAATGGCTTGGGTTTATTTCTGGGTTCTCTGTTCTATTTCATTGGTCTATCTGTCTTTCTTGTGCCAGAAAGAGGCAATTTAAGAACAGTTGCTTTGTAGTATAGCTTAATATCTGATATTGTGATCAGTCCAACTTTGTTCTTCTTTTTCAAGATTGCTGCAGCTATTCAGGGTCTTTTTTTATTCCATATGATTTTTTTTTTGGAGAGTTTATTCTAGGTCTGTGAAACATTACATTGGTATTACAATGGGGAGTGCATTGAATCTATAGATTTCTTTGGGTAGTATGGACATTTTAATGATGCTGATTCTACCAGTCTATGAACGCAGAATATTCTTTCATTTGTTTATGTCATACTCTATCTCTTTTTTCAGCAACCTATAATTTTCTGAGTACAAGTCCTTTACCTCCTTAGTTAAATTTATTCCTAGGTGTCTTAATTTTTTTGTTTCAATAGTATTGTCTTTTTAGTTTCTCTTTCTGTGACTTCATTATTGGTGTGTAAAAAGCCATAGATTTCCAGGTGTTAATTTTGTATCCTGCTACATTTTTGAATTCATTTATTAAGTCTAGTAATTTTTTAAATATTTTATTGATTTTTTTACAGAGCGGAAGGGAGAGGGATAGAGAGTTAGAAACATTGATGAGAGAGAGAGACATCGATCAGTTGCCTCCTGCACGCCCACTACTGGAGATGTGCCCGCAACTAAGGTACATGCCCTTAACCGGAATCGAACCTGGGACCCTTCAGTCCTCAGGCTGACGTTCTATCTACTGAGCCAAACCGGTTTTAGCTAAGTCTAGTAATTTTTTATGGAGTCTTTAGGGTTTTCTACATACAATATCATGCCATCTGCAAAATATGGCAGTTTTACTTCTCCTTTTCCAATTTGGATGCCTTTTATTTCTTCTTCTTGTCTGATCACAATGGCTAGCACGTCTGGTATTGTCAAACAGGAGTAGTGAAAGTGGGCATCCCTGTCTTGTTGCTGTTCTTAGGAGAAATGGATTTAGTGTTTGCCTTCTCAGTATGATGTTGGCTGTAGGTTTGTCATATAAGGCTTTTATTATGATGAGGTGTGATCCCTCTACTGGGAGTTTTTAACCGGGAAAGGGTGTTGGATTTTAGCAAATGCCTTTTCTGCATCAATTGATATGATTATGTGATTTTTGTCTCTCAATTAGTTTATGTGATGTATCACATTTATTGATTTGTGGATATTGTGCCAGCCTTGCATGCCTGGAATAAATCCTACTTGATCATGGTGTATGATCTTTCTAATGTAATGCTGGATCCAATTTGCCAGAATTTTGTTGAGGATTTTAGCATCTATGCTCATCAGGAATATTGGCCTGTAATTATCTTTCTTTGTGGTATCTTTGTTTGGTTTTGGTATTAAGATGGTGCTGGCTTCATAGAAAGAACTTGGAAGTGTGCCTTCCTCTTGAATTTCTTTGAATAGTCTGAGGAGGATAGGTTTTAGTTCTTCTTTGTTTGTTAAAACTCCCCTGTGAAGCCATCTGGTTCAGGGCTTTTGTTTGCAGGAATTTTTTGATTACTCCTTCTATTTCCTTCATAGTAATTGGCCTATTCAGATTTTTTTACTCTTCCTGATTGAGTTTGGAAGATCCAGTTTTCTGGCAATATGTCCATTTCATCAAGGTTGTCGTGTTTGTTAGTATAGAGTTGTCCATAGAGTGAGGCTTGTTTGTTCACTCGTGGATGCATCACCTGGGGCTAAATCATGTGGCTGGCAGGAGGGGAGCCCGCTCTGGAACTTACAGGAGCCTGCAGCCGGTGAAACTGTAGCCTCAATGTTTATGGGTCTGCCCAGGTGTTGTGCAAGGGCATTCTGAGTGGAAGTGAGGCTGGGCTCCCAATCACAGCAGCTCTCCCCTTCAAGATGGAAGAGTGCCTGAGGCAGAGTTGGCCACCCGGAAGACATTGCAGCAGCAGCAGAGGCTACCTGGCTAGATAAGCCTGGTTTGCCAGCCCCATAGGTTCTGAAGAATCTAACTGACCCTCACACACACACACACACCACATCCATGCACTCCCCTTTTGCTCGGTCACACTCTTTCTCTCACTGCCATCCTGTCAGCCACCATCTTCATTCTCCCAACTTACGGTTTTTTGAAAATAATTTATTGAAACACAGCCATACCCCTTCAACGATGTACTCTCTGATGGTTTTTATGTCACAACTCTTGATTTAAGTGGCAGAGATAGAGACCTTATGGCTCACAAGGTCTAAATTATTTACTATCTGTTTCTTTACAGGGAAAGTTTGTTGATCCCTGATATAGATTACTCTTGCTTATTTGAAATTTATATAAAGAGAATCATATAGTGTATATACTCTTTGTGACTTTCTTTTGTCCCCTTCTACATTATATTTGTAAGATTCATTCATGTGAGGCCATTGTTTAGTATAGCTTAAAACCCTTTTATAGATGATCTTATTATTCTCAGAAAAAAAAAGATTTTTTATATCAATTGACCTTAAGGTTCTAAGTGTTAAATTTCTTCTGATTTGAGTTAGCATTGCAATGAATAAAAACATGCAATGGATTAAAAATAAGATATTAGAATTTTTGAAAATAATTACTAAACAGAAAATGTTAACATTTATTGGAAATGCATTTCTTAATGAGATACACAGAACTGTTTCTGCCATCCTCCCATTCACTCTTGTAAGCATAATGATTATTACTAATTCCTAGAATGGATAGGGTTCATTATTAACTCTGTCTTCAATTTTCTTTTTATGGATGAAAATGTCAATAAGACTTTTTTTTCTCATAGATAAGTGCATGGAAATGGATGGAAGTATTTTTCTCTTATAGCAATTTTACTCAATTCTTTAAATTCCATGTAAGTTGCATACTCAAAATTACATATTTTATGTATTATATACCAAAATTATATATGACATATAATATCATAACTGCATATCATTCTTTAATTTTCTTAAAAACAAAGCTTTTGCAATTAGCTGACTTGAGAAAGGATTTGGTACCTAGTTAGTATAATTGTTCATATTCTCAAGCTGATTATCAATATTTCTAATATGTTCTTGCTCTTGGGTAGTTTCCTTTCCTTTCCTTTCTTTTCCTTTTAACCTTTGTTACATAAAACACATAGAGAAAATGCCCAAAACAAATATATACCAGGTATCAAATAATAGGACATTGCCATCCAACATGATATCACTTTGTATGTGCTCTGTCCTAATCACTGTTCCCTTCTTTTCTCAGACCATAGTTTAACCAAATTTAAACATCTGTTCATGTTCATATGAAGTCACTAAGTGACTATTGGAGGAATCAAGGTCAAAGACACTGGAACTAAGAAGAAATACATGGTGAAGCAAGGTCCTGAAGGAGGCAGGAGGAGATAGAACCAGGTGAATGCTACATCATTAAGAGGCATTTGCCTTGAAAAAGAGAAGTTTCTTTTTCTTTCAGTTAGAGAAGGAAGAGAGGTCAAGTTCATTTAACTACTCATTTAACAAAGATCTATTAAGTCCTTATTAATTGGTAATACTGTACAAAGCACTAAACAGAGATTTTAAAGAAGAAAGCAAGCTGTACATATGCTCTCCTGCTAGATGAACTTCAACTCTTCAAGAATGAGGAGATAAGGTCATAGGTTTTGAGTGAAAGCTCTTTAAAGGAGGGCATATTTGGACATTCAAAGAGTGTGAACAAGATTTCAAACAGCTACAGTGAGGAAAGCCCTAAGGAATCAACACATTTTCTTTGCAGGGCTCTAGGAAGAGCTGAACCTAGAATTTTGTTTTGAAAGCTAAGCTTGGAATGCTCATATCATACATCACAGTGAATCTTATTGATTCCATTTTTAAAATTGCACTGTCCATGGAGTTGTGCCAAGGCACACATACCAAATTAAAGCACAAAAAACAATAAAACATAACAAGCGCTGAATGCTGAAAACTCAATTATTTATTAAAAACCATTAGCCTTAAAATGTTAACTTGTCAGAAAACAATTCCCTTCCCCAACATCAGCTTTGAAGGTCAGCTAATTGGAAATACACTGAGTGGCCAGATTATTATGATTTCTGAACACATTATAATCTGGCTACTCAGTATTATACCTAATAAAAGAGTAATATGCAAATTGACCATACCTCCGCTATACTCACAAGCAACGCCCACCAACCACACCCACCAGCCAATCAGAGTGAGTATGCAAATTAACCCAACCAACATGGCTATGGCCACAGAGAGAGCAGGAGAGAGGCTTGGGTTGCCCTGGCAATGGAGGAAGCCAAGCTTTCTGCAAAGCCTGGCCAGCACTTAAGGCAACAAAGTTTTAATGGCTGTGCCAGCAGAAGGCTTGGCTCTGCTCCAGGTTGCAAAGTTTCAATTGTAGAAGATAAATAAATTCCAGATACCAGGGCCTCCACTTGGGTACCTGGGGGCATGGCTGGCCTGCAAACCACCACAGGCCCCTCACCCAAGCTACCCATGCCCCAAAGGAGCACCCACCCTGATCCAGGACACCCTTTAGGGCAAACCATCTGGCTCCCATCCATGCACCAGACCTCTGCCCTATCAAATAAGAGTAATATGCAGATTTACCATCACTCCAAGACACAAGATGAATACCTCCATGTGGTCACAAGATCCTGCCCCCATGTGGACACAAGATTGCCACCACAAGATGGCCTGCAGGGGAGGGCAGTTGGAAGGGACCAGACCTGCAAGGAAGGACAGTTGGGGGTGATCAAGCCTGCATGGGAGGGCAGATAAGGGTGACCAGGGAGGCAGAGGAGGGAAGTTGGGGGTGATTGAGACTGCAGGGAAGGGCAGTTGAGGATGATCAGGCCCACAGGGTAGGGAAGTTAGGGGCAAAAAGGCTGGCAGGGGAGCAGTTAGGCATCAATCAGGCTGGCAGGGGAATGGTTAGAGGGTGATCAGGCTGGCACGCAGAAGCAATTAAGAGCAATCAGGAAAGCAGGCAGGTGAGCAGTTGGGAGCCAGCAGTCCTGGATTGTGAGAGGGATGTTGGACTGCCCATTTAGGCCCGGGTAGATTCAGCCCTAAATGGGCAGTCAGACAAACCTCAAGGGGTCCCAGATTAAAGAGGAAGTGAGGGAGCAGGCTGGGCTGAAGGACACCCCCCTGTGCATGTATTTTGTGCACCGGGCCTCTAGTATATATATTAGAGGCCTGGCCACTCAGTGTGTGTGTGTGTGTGTGTGTGTGTGTGTGTGTGTGTGTGTGTGTGTGTGTGTATATAATCGTGCATGGGTGGGATTTGGCCAGCCTGGCCAGGGGGAGGGGACATGGGCAGTTGGCCAACCTGCCTGCTGGTTGAACTCATGGTCAAGGGGACAATTTGCATATTAACTTTTTATTATATAGGATATACACTGAGTGGCCAGATTATTATGCATTCAGAGATCATATATAGAATTAGGACAGGCGGGGGATTCAATAAAGCCAACCCGGCCTTGGAATAAACTTTCCTTAAGGCCCTTGCTGGTGAAATTAGAAAGGTGTCATCAGGCACATGCCCACAGCTCAGAGCTCTCATTAAGGGACTAGGAATTCTGGTATTTTGAGTTCACCTGTAATAACTTAAGTCCTCTTTTACATTTTCTATTTGATATAATCCTATCTAATAAAGAGGGAATATGCTAATTGACCCTCATGTGGTCACAAAGATGGTGGCACCCATAGCCAATGAGGAGGGAATATGCTAATTGACTGCCCCACCCTCAAATATGGCAGCACCCACAGCCACAAGTCCCCTTGGCCCTGCTAGGGTGGCAGGCATGTAGCAAAGCAAAGCTGGGCCTGCCCCCAGGCAGGCCTGGCTGCTCCACATACCTGCCTCCATAGTTCCTAAGTCCTTTAAGCCCCCCAGCCATTCAGGGACGGCCCAAGGCACAGGCAATCCTCGGATGGTGGATGCCCAGCCCCCAAGGCCACCCAAGGCTCAGGTAACCAGGGCCAGCCAAGGCTTGCACTGCCAGCATTGACAGCAGCAGAGGTATCATGGGGTGTTGCCTTCCCCTGATCACTGGGTGACCTTCTGCCCCTGAGGGCTCCTGGACTGTGAGAGGGAGCAGGCTGGGCTGAGGGACCCCCTCCAGTGCATGAATTTTCATGCACCAGACCTCTAGTTTATATATATATATAAAGCTAATATGCCAAGTGTCTGACCTTCTGACCAATTGCTATGATGTACACTGCCCATTAGGTAGCAGATGCTCCATGCAAGAGCTGCCAAGCTGCAGTGACTTTGCAGCAGTGGTTCTCGGGTGTCACACCCTGAAATGAGAGGTGGGGGGGCCTGATTCCTCACAGAGCTGTGCAATTCCACCTTTGGCCGTGGGTTATGTTGTTGCTGGGGCTCTGTCAACCCTGAATCTGTTTACTCACACTTGCATTTGCATTCCACAACCTGTATGATAACAATTTTGCAGAGTGCCCTCTCCCACTCCAGGACCCCTCGGGGGATGTAGAAGAGCCAGTTTTGGCCTGATCCCCACAGGCCAGGCCAAAGGACCCCACCTGTTGGAAGGACCCCTCTCACTCCACAAATGCCCTTTGAGCCCTGGCATGCCCCAGGTGTGGCTGGCCAGGGAGGGACCACAGGAGGTTGGCTCCAGGGCATGTCCAGCCCATTTTTTCCCCAGTCAAGCCCCATCAGGCACCTTCTAATTAATTACCTTTTAATGTGCACAAATCCATGTACCGGGTCACTAGTATTTTAATATGTATCTTTTAGAGTGCTGGAATATACTTGGATACTTGAACACTATTTTTTGTATTTATTAATTAAATTGATTGGGGTGACATTGGTCAAGATGAACATGTAGGTTTCAGGTGTGGGTTGCTATGTTATAGGATACTTTAGAAATAAAAATATCCAAATAAACTAACCAGTGAGCTTTCTTTCATGTTTTCCGTGTGTGTGTGTGTGTGTGTGTGTGTGTGTGTGTGTGTGTGGCAAAGCAGTTTTTCTTTCTTTCAGTTCTTTCTTTTATCTGAAAACTAATCTGTATTTTTTATTTTAAATTTGTTAGAACAGTGTAATTAGTGAGATCTTAATCAACATTCAAGCTGATAGAAAACAGTGGAATTTGCTCTTATCTCTTGTGCTGAGAGAGGTGTTTATTATAAATGCTCTGAGCTCTCTGAAGACTTGGGAAAAGCGGCCTTTGAAACTGATGTGAATGGCAGAACTTTGTTTACATCCCTAAGGCTGAGTGAACTGAAATGTGACTTGGGAAAACTTATATGATCATTGAATAGAACATGAAAAGGAAACTATTTTACTTCAAAGATAATACTTTTTGGTTACCATTTACTGAATCAGGAATTTGAATTAGAAGATATGTTGTAAGTCTTGCCATGCAGTGATTTCCTAACATTAATTTCTGTATGACGCAAGACTGGGATGGTATTTTCACCAATCCATGATGGACTTAGAAATAAAATAAGGAAAGAGTATGGACAGGTTTTCCATGAAGCTAGATTTGTTATTAATCCTGATATTATGTTATTTCTACTTTTTGGTTCTAAAATATTCTTTCTTCTATGAGATGGTAGATATACATGTTTGGATGTTTAAAATGTCCATAGTTAACAAGATAAAACATTGGTCATTCTCCAGTAGATTTCATAAATTCTATTTAACGATGAAATAACATTCTGAGGCCACTACATAGGCCTTTGAACATAGAGCAAGAGAAAGATCATATTTCCAACTGGCCACTTAGAATTTGCTTAGATCAAATAAAGCAATCTGTATTCTTTTGAAATTTGGGCTAGTTTGACATGAAACTACTCTAGAAATAAGGCAATATATGATTTGGTGACCAGGATCTCAGCTTTCTTGCACCCTTCTCTATCTGTATGGTGCTCAATATATTTACTCCTTTTGCCTTCCATAGTGTCCTTCTGTTCCTTACTCATCTTACGTCAAAGAGAGCCCATCTTTGGAAAAAATTAGCTTTGAGTAGTTTATCCCACTCAGATGCAAGGTAAGTGAGGAAGAGGTACTAGAAAGCATCATCCCTGTTCCCAGTTTTCTTTTCTCATTGGAATATCGCCTCTCTCTCTCTCTCTCTCTCTCTCTCTCTCTCTCTCTCTCTCTGTCTCTCTCTCTCTCTCTCTCTTTCCCATCTCAGTATACATATAGAAAATAAATCTGATTCTACTTGTAAAAACTGCAGCTCACCCCCGCCAGCTATTCTGTCATCTCTTTTCTCTATTAAACACACTGTATCCACTTCCCTCGTTTTCTCAATCACTTTTCAGTTCACTCAATTTTTTTCCATATTCGACTGGGTCTGCTTTTGTCAAGGTCAATAATAGTATCTTTACTACTAAAACCAGTGGTCAATGTATCATTTTTATCTTACTCAACTTCTCAACATCAATTAACACACTGGCAGTTCCCTCTTCTTTAAAACAGAAATATACTGATTGTCTTATTTCAGAGCCTTTGCATTAGACTTTCCTTCTTCAATGCTTGCTCTTTCTGATATCGCCTTCAGATCTACTCTGAAATAATCCTTCTTTAGATAGATATTCACCTAATGTCCAGTATAATGTAGTTCTGTCCATCACCCCAGTTATCACTTCTGTCTGTTGTTCTCTTACAGCATCCCAAAATTCCTTCATATCATTTATAATTGTTAACTATGTCTTTTATTTACTGTATGTATATCCCAGTACATGAGCTATGTGAAGGCAAGAGTCATTCATTGCTCTATTCATTGCTGCACCTCTAGAACCCAGCACAGTGCTTGATGTATAAGTTATTTAATAAAGTGTTGAATGATTTGATGGATAGGAGAATGCTAATAATCCCACAATCTGCATAGTAGTCTCAACTTGAAAATTCATACTAAGTCCATTATACTTTATCCCTGCAATGCTTCTAGCATGTCACTTTCTTTCAATCCTAACTTTCAATTCCTTTGGCCAAGTCACCATTACGTCTCACTTTAATCACTTAACAAAACCTCTGGTCATCTTTCCTCTTTTCTTGCCAATCTTCAACTCAGTCTATCTATATATTGCACTTAGACTTATGATTTTCACTCAGACCTTATCATTTTCGTATAAAAAATGGCTCTCCTTTGTTTAGACTCCAATAGTCTTAGGCAGTGGTCAGCAAAATATCAACAGTACAAAGATTGAAATTTCTTTTGAGAGGCAGATTTTTAAAACTTAAACTTCTTCTAACACCACTTCTTCAAAATAGACTCACCCAGGCTATGATATTTTGTGGAAGAGCCACACGCAAGGGACCAAAGAGCTGGATGTGGTTCCTGAGCCAGTTTGCCGACCACTGGTCTTAGGCAACCCTGCTAACCCATAGGTTGAGAACCACTGCTATAGAGCCAAAGACCATCAGAAATCACAGATATTTACATTATGGTTCATTAACAGTAGCAAAATTACAGTTATAAAGTAGAAACAAAAATAGTTTTATGGTTGGGGGTCACCACAACATGAGGAACTGTATTAAAGGGTCACAGCATTAGAAAGGTTGAAAACCACTGGTTTAGAGCAAATCTTCTAAACTTCCTATCCTGGCATTTACAGCCCTTAAAGACCTGGGTCTAATCTCTCTCAGCTATAAGTGATTACTCTCTCAGCAAAGTAATCTAATTTGCTGGCTTCACCTTTTTTTTTAATGTACCTTTCTTATGGAATTTTTATGACTCAGTGTGAAGTTATTACGCTATTTTAGTAGAATGAGAGCATCTTGAGTGTAGATAGATGTTTTCCCCTAATCTCATCACTTGGCATAGCTCTTGATATATAGTAAGGCCTATAAACATTTGTTTTATAAATCATCGTATGACCCTCTCTTGCAGTTCTATTTTCAGGACAAAACAGTACAGAATGTAAGAAATAATTGATGGCTGACCCATATGATTTTTGGACATAACTAAAATTAAAATGTTGGGTGTTGCATATTTTGTTTAAGGCAACGTATGGCTTCTTTTCTATGGTAATGTTAAATATTTTAGCACAACTTATCCCTGTGGCTTCCTGAGACAAAATGGCAAAAATCTTGTCCTCACAAACAGGCCAAATAAAAGGCCATCCAATTAATCACAAGACCCCTAGCATGTAGCCTTTCTGCAAGACAGATCTGCAAGAGATAAAGAGAACAATAGCCTCAGGCAATACACTCAGGAGATGAAACTCTAAAATGTGGAAAAGCTCACTCTGAACATTTCCAGCACAGACTGGCTGCCTGCAAGTCCTGATATTCACCCCCAAGCATAGTGTTTCAGACCCCCTTCACTGCCCTTGTAGTCTCTCAGGTGACATTCTTGGTAGCTTAGCAAAGGAATTCAAATGGCCCAGCATATACATTTGAAATGTCTTTAACATTTATGTTTAAGTCTGGCTGGTGTGGCTCAGTGGTTGATCTATGAACCAGAAGGTCACAGTTTGAATTCTTGGTCAGGGCACATGTCCAGGTTGTGGGCTCAATTCCCAGTGTGGGGCATGCAGGATGCAGCCAATCAATGATTCTCCCTCATTATTGATATATCTATCTTTTTCTCTCTTTTTCTCCTTTCCTCTCTGAAATCAATAAAACTATATTTAAAAAAATAAAAACAAATATTTTTAAGCTATACAATGTTCCATAAAAACACTATCATAAAATTAAGACAAATTAGTAGGTAGGAATTTACTTTTGCAGGATATTTTTCTTAACATAGTTCACCATTTTAGCTGGAAATTAAAGTTATATGGAGAGATTTAAAAAATTTGATGTCCACCCTAATATATTCTATTTTAATTGGTCTGAGTGGATCTCAAGCATAGTCTGCTTTTTGAAAGTTACCCAGGTTAATCTAATTTGTTGTCAGTGCGGAGAACCATTGCAGCTTATTGATACTCTTCTGTGTGTTAAGGAGTAAAATAATTAACATTCAGGGGATTTTGCTTTTATTCCAACACATCTTTTTTTTTTCTCTCTCTCTCTCTCATAAAGCTCTAAAGATTGAGATGTGAGTACTGCCGGTTCAACACCTACAGTGAATGTCAGTGAATCTCCACACTCATAGAATAACAATTAGTCTTCCACTGGGCAGTAGCTGTTCCAGTTATAGTTTTTAAACAGTTAAGAGAGAGGATTGGTATATCAAGTGTAATCTCTATCAATTATGGTCTAATCTCTGAGTAAACAAAGTGTATGACTGACATATGAGATACTTTATGCTTTATCCCTGTTTATTTTCTTATTTTCTATTTTCATCTTATGCCATGCCTGATTCCCTTTCCAGCTTATGCTCCACTCACATTGAATTATGCCTCCCCACTGTAGTAACGCACCTTTTTTGTTTTGTTTTGTTTTGTTTTGTTTTTTATGTCTACAGGCTTTTGCACACACTGTTTCTTCTGAGCTCTCTTTCTTTTTTTAGTAGGCCTAAAATATTTCTAGTCATCCTTCTATACCAACAGCTTTTAATGAGGCATATTCTGAGTTACTAAGCAAGCTATACATGTGTGTTATATGTGTTTTTAATTATATTTTCCCTTTTTTATTGACTTTACTGCAGTAACACTGGTGAACAAAATTACACAGGCCTCAGGGACACAATTCTGTAACTCGTCACCTGTACACTATACTGTGTGTTTATCACCCCAACTCAAGTCTCTGTTCATCTGTGACCATCTATCTTCCTATATCTTCTTCCACCCCCCACCCTCCTCCTGGCAATCACCCTATTGTTGTTCATGTCCATGAGTTTTTTCTCATTTTTTTGCTCAATCTCTCCACCACCTTCAGAGCCGCCCACACAGCCCCCTACCCCAGATAGCTGTCAGTCTACTCTCTATCATGAATCTGTCTCTATTTTGCTAGGTAGTTCATTTTGTTCTTTAGATTTCATATATGAATGAAATAGTATGGTACTTATCTTTCTCTGACTGGCTTATTTCACTTAGCATAATACTCTCCAGGTCTATCCATGCTGTCGCAAAGGGTATATGTATTTTTACTGGAAGAAGTGTCATAGATTTCATTACATCCCCCAAAAAGTGTTTTAACGATACTCTTGGGAAAAAGGCTGTTTTCTCTGGGTGATATTTTAGTCAGGTTAAATAAAGACATCCTTGGAATGACGTCTTACATGGAAATGCCAGATGTCAATTAAGGACAATTCTCTGACAAGAGCCTTTGGAGGATCTTATATTATCTGCCAGGGTTGATACAGCAAAATACTGTAGACTAGATGCCTTAAACTATAGAAATTTATTTTATAATAGTTTTGGAGGCTTGAAGTCCATGATCAAGGACTGCAAAGTTGACTTCCAGTGAACAACTCTCTTCTTGGCTTGCACATGGCCACTTTCTTGCTGTTGTTCTCTTACGTGGTCTTTCCTCTGTGTTCCTGTGGAGAGTAAGACAGAGTGAACTCTCTGATACCTCTTTTTATAAGGACTCAGATCCTATTATATCAGGGCCTCATCCTTATAACTTCATTTACCCTTAATTACCTTTTTTGTTGTTTTAATCCTCACTATGGATATTTTCCATTGATTTTGAGAGAGAGAGAGAGAGAGAGAGAGAGAGAGAGAGAGAGAGAGAGAG
>JAAGEH010000015.1:8930851-8944665 GCA_011751065.1 Lasiurus cinereus | reverse complement strand
GAGAGAGAGAGAGAGAGAGAGAGAGAGAGAGAGAGAGAGAGAGAGAGAGAGATGTGAAAGAGACACATCGATTGGTTGCCTTCCACCCATGCTGGAATCAAACCCACGGCCCTTAGGTGTGCTGGCTGATGCTCCAACCAGGGCTTAATTACCTTTTAAAAGGGTTCTATGTTCAAATGTAGCCAAGTAGTAATTTGGACTTCCATGTGTAAATTATGAATGTATATAAGCCTTCAGTCCATAACAGATCTCTAACTCTGTTCTGTCTTCTGAAGTGACTCTTAAAATGCTTGTTTTCATTGTGATTATGGACTATTATTTTTCATGGAACTGGAGCAGAAGTGGTGAGAAAAAAATTATAATGCAACCCAAGCTTACTGTTAGTTACATAATTTCATTGTTTTTCCTCAATAAATGCTCCTTCAATTACCATAAGCCTTTGATTAATTTCCATAGTTCTGAAAACATTGATTTTGATAATTTGTCAGCAATGTTATTATTTTTATGGAGGACATAATTTTTAGAGATCATAACTCTGTTGTTTCCACTGATAGCTCCTTATTTTAAGTTTTTAAAACAACAAAAATATATCACTTTGGTACCAATTTCTGTATCAATTGTCTAGTGAAACAAATATAGTGCTTAATAAGCCATCTCAGAACATGACAGTCTAAAAAATAGCCATTTGCTATTATTGCTCATGTCACTTACTGAGTTTAAATTATCTTGGATGATTTTTTTTTGTTGTTATCTTTCTCTCTTTTGCACTTAGGCTTACTTATCCCTTGTGATTGGATTGTTGTTGGCTGATCTAGAATAAATTCACTAGGATGACAGGCTCTGTTTATGTCATTCTATGGCAGTCCATGTCAGACACCTTCTCATGGAGAATGTTGTTGATGCTATTAGAGAGAGAGAAGAAAGAAACATGTAAATTTTTTTTTAAATCCTCACCCAAGGATATTTTTTTCCATTGATTTATCCTAGAGAGAGTGGAAGAGGGGGTGGAGAGGGGAGATAGAAAAACATCCATGTAAGAGAGACACATTGACTGGCTGTCTCTTGAACATGTCCACACTGGGGCTAGGAACCTGCAACTGAGGTACTGCCCTTGACTGGGAATGGAACCTTCAGTCTGAGGGTCAATGCTCTAACCACTGAGTTAAACCAGACAGGGTGGCATCTAAATTCTTTATCAATTATCTGCTTATATCAAGTTTGCTTCTACTCCTTTGCCAAATCCTATCACACAAGGTATACAGAATCAGTGTGGGAGGGCACTACCAGAGAGTGCTGATATAAGGAGGGATAGAAATTTGTGGTCATTATTCAAATCAATCTATTTTAGATCCGTTTACATTGCACTTTAAAGAATTTCTTCAATTGTCTTCTAGCTTATGTTCTGTATGGTACACTAATCCAGGAGCAACATGAAAATTATCTTCTGTGCAGGTCTTTATTAAGTTGATGGCTTAGGTTTACCCAATTATACTGGTAATTTTTTTTATATACCTGACATAAAAGTATTTCAGATTTTAGTTTACTGATTCAGTGTGATGAATAAGCTATGAGTACAGAATAAAAAAAAAAACAGGTTGGGTCTTATAGAAACATTGGACGTAGGGAGATGGCCCTGATTGCCCCAATCACTGACCAGGCCAAGGGACCCCACCAGTGCATGAATTCATGCACCAGGCCTCTAGTTTGATTATAATAAGTAAATATAAATTATTACATTGGGTTAATGTATGATATATCCATCTAATATATTTTCCAAGTAAAGGACATATGTAAGATGATATAGTTTAGGAATAAACCAAAAAATTTTGCTTAGGGTCTTTTTTTAAGTGGAAGTTTAGAATAAAATTTGATATATCACATGTAATCTTTTCAATAATCAGATATATTCTCTAAGTATATATACATATTAGTCCAAAATCTAGTTGTCCCATTGCTGGGCTTAAACTTTAAGCATTTTGGGGAACACTGGGTCAGCAGATTGATTCAGAATGTTGGTATTCATAATTTCTCCCTTAGGATTACAGAATTACGTTTTTACTAGAGATGGACAATTTTCAGTCTCTTCTGTTATTGGCTATCTCTGTATCCTGTGGATTCCTTGCTCACTTTTCTTTGAAACCCTCTAACTTATGTTCTTGTAACACGATCTCCTTATTCTTGCCCATCTTTCATTTTTTTTCTTTTTATAAATGAATTCCTTCATACACCTAACTTAAATATTATGTTGTTCATATTCCATCACTGGCTCTCTTCTCAAATTATCTTCTTTTTCTCTGTAATATCCCCTCTGATTTTTTATATCATTCATATAATATCAATGCACCATATGTACCTCCAGCAATTTTACTTTTCTATGATCTTTATTTATGCATCACTTACCCTATATAAAAATAGTCCAGTACATTATATGAGTATTTATCAATATATCCTCAATCAAATTAATATTCTTCTCCAACTCTTATTACCTTTCTATATTTTCTATTTTTATTAAGAGCAACATCTTATCAACCAAGTTAGAAACTCAGAATTGATCCTCAGTCCCTTTCATTCCACTCACAATTAGGTGCTCACTCTATTAGTTTTCTGTTGCTATTTTACCATATTGACACAAATATAGTAGTTTAAACAACACAAATGTACTACCTTATAGTTCTGGAGTTTAAAAGTCCAAAATGGGCCTTACTGAGTCAAAATAAAAGTTTTGGCAGGGCTGTGTTTCTTTCTAGAGGCTCTAAGTGTGAGTCTGTTTTCTTGCCTTTTCCAGTTTCTAGATGCTGACAATGTTCCTTGGCTTGTGACCTCCTTTTGTCTTCAAATCAAGAGCAATAACTGGTATAATATTTATAATATTGCATAACTCTGACACTTATCCAAAGCCACATATTCCTCTAACTTTGACTCTGGTTTTCACTTCCACTTTTTAAAACCCTTGTGATTATATTATCCTACCAAGATAATCCAGGATAATTCCATATTTTAAGTTCAACTGATTCGAAACCTTCATTCCACTGGCAACCTTGATTCCCTTGTGCCATTTAAGATAATAAATTCACAGGTTCTGTGGCTTAAGACATCTTTTGGGGACCTTTATTCTATTCCAGCACAATCACCTAATTCTGTGTTACTAGCTCCTGAATCTGTTTCCAGCTCTACTCTTTTTGTTACCACATTAATTAAGATCTTATAATTTATAGCTCTTATTAATGCACTGTATCCCAAACTGATTTATTTCCATACTTCTGATAGCTCTCTCCTCTAGTTAGTCTTCTACATAGTTGTAAGAGTTTACATAGTAGAACACAAATCTAATTATGATAGTTTCTACTTAAAAACATTTAGCCAAGCTACAAGACCATTTATGATGCAAAATATGCTAGTCTGCTTCCCTACCCATCTTCACCACCTACTACACTAAATCATATCAAATGATTTACCTTTCCTTAGATGTGCCATACTCTGGCATATGTGTGTTTCTGGATATAACTCTTGAAATGCATGACCCCCAATTTCCAACCAACCAACCTTAGTATTTATTTGCTAACGTTTCATATTTTGTCATCCATTTAAAATATCTCTTCTTTCATGTGTCCTTACCATTTATTAATCAATATGTCATTTGTGATCCTCTAGAATTTTGCATATTCAGTTACTCTTATCATATTGAGTTGTAATGATTTACTTCCACTGATATGAAGTTCTTAAAGGAAGGGACCAAGTCTTATTCATGTTTTCTCCCAGAACTATTACTGTGGGAACTTTTATTGAGTGTGTATTGCATACTGGATAGTGCACTAGGCCCTTTTAAATGAAGTTTCTCTTTTGATCCCTTATATTCCTTTGAGATAGATATTAAAGGAATAAGAAATCTGGGATCTGAGTAGGTAAGTGACTTATATAATCTCACACAACTAGGAAGTGTTGGAGATGAGATTTAAACCAATGTCTCTGTGATTGCTAAGCCTAGGTTATTTCAACATGAATTAGCAAAACTATTATGGTCTTAGTGTGGCGTGAAATGATCATCATGGATAGCCTGAGGAATAATTATGCCTTCAATGCGAATTTGTCTCAGGACTATAAATGACTATGCCTTAATTGGTGCTGTGAACCTTTGCCTGAAACTTTGGAATAATCCATCTATCTATCTATCTATCTATCTATCTATCTATCTATCTATCTAAAAGGCTAATATGCAAAGTGTCCCCTCGGGAGTTTGACCAGGAGACCAAGAGTTTGTTTGCTCACTATGACATGCACTGAACACCAGGGGGCGGCATGAAACATGGCAGTTGACTAGCAGCAGCAGCGAGGCACTGAGGAAGCAAGGGAAGGAGAAGGCGGGGAGATGGGGATGTGGAGGGAGATAGCATGGTGGTGGCCCATGGGCAGGTCATGAGGGTAGGAGGAGGTGGGGAGGCAGGGAGGCAAGAATCTGATTGGCCCTGATTGCCAGCCAGGCCTAGGGACCCTACCTGTGCACAAATTTCATGCACTGGGCCTCTAGTATAATAATTATTTTTATTATCATCATTATTAATAATATAATAATCAAAGTATAAAATATAAATTTTAACATACATGTTTTATATGCATAAAATTTTAATCATGTATCCTATATTACCTTTTATTAAAGGGTAATATGAAAATCAACCAAATGGTGGAACAACCAGTTGCTATGACACACACTGACCACCAGGGGGCAGACACTTAATGCAGGAGCTGCCCTTGGTGGTCAGTATACTGCCTGGTAAACAATACTAAGGATGTCCAAGGGGAGTGGGCCTACGGTATGAGTCAAACATCCCCCGAAGGCTCCCAGACTGCAAGAGGGTGCAGGCTGTACTGAAGGATCCCCCTACCCCGAGTGAACGAATTTTGTTCACTGGACCTCTAGTTTATTCTATAAATCTATAGAAGGACTGTCAGGTTGTTTCCAAAATTGGTTATTGTGAATGATGCTGCAATGAAGATGGGGGTATAATATTGTATTTTTATATTATTATATTACTCATATTATGATTATAATTATATTATTATTATGTTATATTATTATATTACTCATCACACTGAATCAATTCCCAGGTATAATATTTCTTTGAAATATGGACTTTATTTCTTTTGGGTATGTACCCATAAGTGGGATGGAGGATGTGGTAATTCTGTTTTTAATTTTTTGAGGAACCTCCATAGTGTTTGCCATAATGTCTGTACCTATTTATACTCCCACCAACAATGTACAAGACTTCCTTTATTAATATCCTCAGTCCCACGTGTCATCTTTTATCATTTTGATAACAGCCATCCTAACAGGTGTGAGGTGATATTTCACTATGGTTTTCCTGATGAATAAGAATATTGAATACCTATCTGTGTACCTCTTGTCCATTTGTAAGTGTTCTTGAAAAAAAAATTCTATTCAGATCTTTTGCCATTTTAAAATATCACATTGTTGTTATTATTGCTTTTGAGTTATGTGAGTTTCTGATATTTTCTGGATATTAACATATCATCAGATATATGGTTTGAAAATATTTTTCCAACTTCAAAGGTTGCTCTTTCATTTTTGTTTTTGCTGTGCAGACTTCTTAGTTTGATTTATTCCCAATTGTTTATTTTTGTGGGGTTTTTTTTGCCTGTGATTTTTATGCCATATATGGACAATTATTGCCAAGACCAATGTCAAAGAGCTTTTCCCTACGTTTTTTTTTCCCCCATAGGAATTTTATGATTTCAGGTCTTACATTTAAGTCTCTAAATAGTTTCAAATTGATTTTTGTGTATGGTGTAATACAAAGGTTCAATTTAATTTTTATACATATGGATATCCAGTTTTCCCATTTCTATTTATTAGAAAAACTATCCTTTTCCCATCACATACTCTTAGGGGTCTCACTTGTGAAAGGCTAATACTTGACTGCATATGTGTGTTTTTATTTCTGGGCTCTCAATTCTGTGTTGGTCTATATGTCTGTTTTTTTTTACACCAAAACCACATGGTTTTTACTCCTGTGATTTTCTTTTTAGAACTAGTTTTATTAATAAGTGATATAATACACATTTCCAAATGATTTTATTGTTATTGCCTCTAAAGTATATACTTGTTTTGTTTTCCACATTGAAACACATAAGAATATCAATCCAACATGTCTAATTTTAATCTTAACCAGCACCCCTGCCCATTTCAAAAAGGAAGGAGGGAAGGAAAAATAGGGGGGAGGAAGGAGAGCAGTAATTTACAGAAGCATCAAAACAACAACAGCTGAAGTTTAATTCTGCATGAGCCAATAATTTCAGTATAGTAAATATTCTGCAATTAGGAAGTTTAGCATATTCACATTATCTAGATAGGTTTGCTGTACCATATATGTATAATAGACATTGTATTCTAGGGATGGGAAAGGATAAAAAGTCCTGATTATTTTACCCTCCCTGGAATCAAACCAAATTCTGCTTACTCTCAACATTTGGGAAGGCAGATTTCTATAACTTTTAAATAAGGTTTGAAATCAGCAAGTGTGATACCTCCTGCAGACACAGGCTGCTTTAGAATTCAAAATAGAGAGTGAGGTCAGCAGATCTCTATTTTCGGGAATGGATGGGTATGAGTCATGCTGGGTTCCTGGGCAAACAAGTTTTCCCTTGGACTGTATGCAGCTGAGCTGACTAGAGCCAAATCACAGAGCTTGGCAGACAGACCAAGGTCAGTGGGTTGACCTTCAGGGCATGGAGGAGCATGTATTTTTTCAGGTTGACAGGACTGCTTCAACCATGGTTGAGAGGGCTGGGGCCAACTAACTGGATCATCTCAGACTTTGCTTTTGGGTGAATTCAGCGGGCTTGTTACTCAAGGCAAATGGTGCTAATGGCAGGATCAAGGACAAATGAAGCTGTAGCCAAGTCCAGAGAGTTACAAGGATGTTACCATGACCATAGTCAGTGAATCTGTCAGCTGGAAATGGGCTTGCCTTTACAAAATGGCCTTCCTTGGTTTGGGGCTCCTCTGAGGTCTAACAGTCTACTACCTGAATCCAGAGCTCCCAGAAAGGCACTTTTGTCCATTGATAGCTGTCAAATTATTGTTGCTGATGCGGGGATATGGATAAGGGAATCTCCTATTCTACCACATTGCCGAGGTCACTTCTTTCATGTTTTTTTTTTTTAATTTAATCTTTATTGTTCAGATTATTACATTTGTTCCTCTTCCCCCCCCCATAGCTCCCCTCTACCTGGCTCCCACCCCTTCCTCTGCCCCACGTTGTCCTCATCCATAGGTGTATGATTTTTGTCCAGTCTCTCCCTGCACCCCCCTCACCTTTTCCCCTTGAGAATTGTCAGTCCACTCCCTTTCTATGTCCCTGATTCTATTATATTCACCAGTTTATTCGGTTCATCAGATTTTTAATTCACTTGATTTTTAGATTCACTTGTTGATAGATATGTATTTGTTGTTCATAATTTTTATCTTTACCTTTTTCTTCTTCTTCCTCTTCTTAAAGACTACCTTTCAGCATTTCATATAATACTAGTTTAGTGTTGATGAACTCCTTTAGCTTTTTCTTATCTGTGAAGCTCTTTATCTGCTCTTCAATTCTGAATGATAGCTTTACTGGGTAGCGTAATCTTGGTTGTAGGTTCTAGCTATTCATCTTTGAATATTTCTTGCCACTCTCATCTGGCCTGCATAGTTTCTGTTGAGAAATCAGCTGACAATCGTATGAGTGCTCCCTTGTAGGTAATTAACTGTTTTTCTCTGGCTGCTTTTAATATTCTCTCTTTGTCTTTTGCTCTTGGTATTTTAATTCTGATGTGTCTTGGTGTGGTCCTCTTTGGATTCCTTTTATTTGGGGTTCTGTGCGCTTCCTGGACTTGTAAGTCTATTTCTTTCACCAGATGTGGGAAGTTTTCAGTCATTATTTCTTTAAATAGGTTTTCAGTATCTTGCTCTCTCTCTTCTTCTGGCACCCCCATAATTCTGATGTTGGTATGCTTGAAGTTGTCCCAGAGGTTCCTTACACTATCTTCACATTTTTGGATTATTTTTTCTTTTTGTTTCTCCAGTGGAGTGTTTTCTGCTTCTTTGTTTTTCAAATCTTTGATTTGATTCTTGCATTCTTCTAGTCGGCTGTTAGGTCTTTGTATAATATATATATATTTCAGTGTATGTTTAATTTCTAGTTGGTACTTTTCCATGTCTAGTTGGTCCTTTTTCATCTCCTCTTGGGTCTCTCTAAATGTATCCATCTTTTCTAGGAAATTCTTGAAAAACATTATAACTGGTTTTGAACTCTATATTCAGTTGTTTTTTTCCTTCATTTCTTTCATTTGTGATCTGTTCCTTTGTCTCCACATTTTTGCTACCTTGGGAGAACTTCTGTCCTGGTGTCAGCCTTATGATACAAGACTTGCAAATTTGCAAAAGCCTCTCTGTTGAGCTTTGATGGGATGGAGTCTCAGGGCTGAGCAGAGACAGCCTTGGTTTCCAGTCAGCCACTGCTGGGTCTCAGTGTCCCTCGGTAATCGCTGCAGCCCTCTCTGTGTGCATGCATGTGCTTCCAGACCTCTGCTTTTCTAGTTCCCATGCACTCCGGGGGCCCATATGAGTCTGAGTCCCCCGTGTCTTGCCTGGAACTGGGGTTCCTTGTAGTCGAAAGTGGAGTTCAGTGCAATTGGGAGGTTCTGTCTCCCTCCTACTAGAGAAAGCCAGTGGCACAATCAGCAATCCATCCTCTCCAGACCTTTGCCTTTCCATGGCTTCCCTAAGTTTCTGTGCACTCCTCCCTTTTCATGACAGTCCAGACTCCTCCATATGAGTCTCGCCTGGACCTGGGGTTCAGTGCAGTCAGATCTGGGGTTCAGTGCAGTTGGGAGTTTCTGTCTCCTTCTTGCAAGAGGAAGCCAGCCATGCACTCCACCACCTGTCCTCTCCACACTACCTCAGCTTTTTACAGCTCCTCTGGGTCTCTGTGAGCTCCTCTCTTTTCTTCTAGTTGTAGAATTTTCACTCAGCCAGTTTTCCTGTGGTTCTGGATGATGTTTGTTCTATCTTTTTGTTGTAGTTTTGAAATTGTTGTGCCAGGCAGCAGTTTAGGTGTTCACTTATGCTGCCATCTTGGTTTCTCCTCACCTCTCTCATGTTTTATAGTTTTCAGTGTAGAGATTCTACACATTTTTCATTAATTTCTTAGTATTTTCTGTTTTGAATGCTACAGGAGATAATATTTTAAAAGTTTATGCAGTTTTGTTTGCTAGTAGATTCACAATAGCATTTTTCCACTGAGTAGCCAGATTATTATGATCTCTGAGTGCAGCATAATCTGGTCACTCAATGTGTGTGTGTGTGTGTGTGTGTGTGTGTGTGTGTGTATGTGTGTGTGTGTGTATTAGAGGCCTAGAGCATGAATTCAAGCATGGGTGGGGTCCAGCCAGCCTGGCCAGGGGGAAGGGACATGGGCGATTGGCTAGCCTGCCTCCTGATTGAACTCCTGGTCAAGGGGACAATTTGCATATTAGCGTTTTATTATATAGAATATACACTGAGTGGCCAGATTATTATGCATTCAGAGATCATATAATAATCTGGCCACTTAGTGTATATTGCCTTTGTGTTCTATAAGTTTTCTAATTCCAATTTCAATTTAGCAAGTTGCTTTGTAGATTACTCAGTATTTTCTATGTAGACCATGGTGTTGCCTACTAATAGTTTTACTTCTATTCCCAAAACATAGATCTTTATTTAATTTTATTTTACTGGCTAGGACCGCCAGTTAAACCCTTTCCTTTTTGAAAGCCTTATGTAAAAATATTTAATATTTCACAATTGTCATATTAGTCATGCATTTTCATAGATGCCTTTTATAATGATGAGGAAGTGTCCGTCTATGTTCAGCTTAAGAGTTTTTTAAATAATAAATGAGTGTTACATTTATCAAATACTTTTACTGAATATATCCATATTCAAGTTATAAATTTATTTATTTACTTTGTTAAGAAGGTGAATTACATTGGTTGGTTTCTTAAAAATAGAACATGATCATATTTTAGTACACAACTTTTATATAACCAAAAAACACCACAGTAAAATAGTAACAAAAAACATTGTATTTTATTTGCAATGCATGACAGATGGTTAATATTGTTACTTGTAAATTATTTATTAGAAACCAGTAATAAAGAAACTAATAATCCAAGAGAAGTGGGGAAAATAAAATGAAATAAAACAAATGATGATTAAGAATATATAATTACCAAAGGCCCAGTGCAGGAATTCATATGCCAGTAGTCTCCCTCAGCCTGGTCTGCAGGATCAGGCCAAAACCAGCTCTCCAACATCCCTCAAGGGGTCCCAGATTGCGAGAGGGCATAGGCAAGGTCAAGGGATCCCACCCGGGGCTGGAGAGGGATGCAGGAAGTTGGCAAGCTGGGGAGGGAACACAGGAGGGCTCTAGGGTGTATCTGGCCTGTCTTGCTCAGTCCTGATTGGCCAGATCCCACTAGCAAGCTAATCTACGGGTCAGAGCATCTGCCCACTGGTGGTCAGTGCTCATCATAGTGACTGGTTGACCAGTTGACTGTCTTCCCCCTGGTGATCAGTGCAAGTCATAGCAAGTGGTTGAGCAGCCTTAGTATATTATTAGCATATTACACTTTGATTGGTTGAATGGCCCACCAGTTGACCAGACACTTAGCATATTAGGCTTTGATTACATAGTATTGCCTGGCCAGTGTAGCTACGTGGTTGAGCTAGAAGACCACAATTAGATTCCTGGTTAGGGCAAATGCCCAGGTTGCTAGCTAAATCCCCAGTAAGGAGTATGTGAGAGGCAGCTGATCAATCAATCTCTCCTGTCATTGCTGTTTCTATTTCTCTCTCCCTCTCCTTTGCTCTCTCTGAAATCAATAAAAATATTTAAAAAATAATATATGATGATTAAGAATATGTGATAATTGAGCTGAACAGTAACAAAAGAATAATTTCTCTGGTTGATTTTTAATTGTTGAACCAACTTGAGTTATACGTTGAATAAAACTTACCTGATCATTTTTCAGAAAAGAGTTAACATTGTAGTCCAGAGATTGCTATTATTAGAAAGACTTGCTTGCATAGTTGGCCATAAGCCAGTGTTTGTGAACTTGGATTTTTGGAAGACTCTCTCCACTCTAATTGATAAGAATGGCTCACTGTGCTTAAATTGTATGTACAAACAATATGCTTATACTGGATATCTGCTATGTGCTAGGAATAGATTGCCTACATAATCAGCCCCCAATAAAAATCCTTGGCATTGAGTCTATGATGAGATTTTCTGATAGAAAACATTTTACATATTTTTTTTACAATTCACTGCAAGAATTAAGCACATCCTGTGTGACTTTACTAGAAGAGTCTTGGATGCTAAAGCCTGGTTTCTTTTGAAGTTTGCCCCATAGGCCTTTTCCCTTTGTTGATATTGCTTTGCAGCCTCTGCCTGTATTTGTGCCTGTTTTCCTGAGAGATATTGGTCTATAGTTTTCTAATAATATTATTGACAGATTTTGATATCAGAGATATGCTGGTCTTATAAAGTGAGTTGAGAAGTATTTTTTCCTCCTCTATTTTTGAAACAATTTGTGTGAATATGACATTATGCCTTCTTTAAATATTTTATAAAATTTACTGTACTAGTGAAGAAATCAGAGCCTGATGTGTGTGTGTGTGTGTGGGGGAGGATGGGGGTATTTAAGTAATGCCACATATATTGTTTGTTTACAAATCAGTTTTTAGCAGATATGAAGCTTAGTCTATTAATTTCTGATTTCTAATTATATATATATATTTTTTCCCCCTGTGGTGATACAGTATGTAAGACATCAATTCTTTAAAATTTATTGAGGTTTTTTTTTATTACTTGAAACAAAATTTACTTGACAAATTAATATCTGTAGAAAAATTTAAGCTGGCTATTTTTGTAAGTAATGATTTTTTGTCACAGAGCCATGCTCATTTATTTAAGTACTAGTGACCCGTTGCATGGATTTGTGCACATTGAAAGGAAATTAATTAGAAGGTGGCCAGCAGGGTGGGACTGGGCGAAATGGGCCAGATACATCCTGGAGCCAACTTCCCACTGTGCCTCCCCAGTGCCTGTGGAGTGAGCAGCGTTCCCCTGGCAGGTGGGTTCCTTGGCCTGGTCTGTGGGGATCGGGCTGAAACCAGCTCTCCGACATTCCTCAATGGGTCCTGGAGTGAGAGAGGGCACTCTGCAAAGTTGCTGTCATACAGAGTGTGGAACACAAACACAATAGTGCAGTAAACCAGTTTTGGGCCAACAGTGCCTCAGCAAAATATAACCCACAGCCAGAGGTAGAATTGTGTGGTCCTGTTTTTATATCACTATTCCAAAACATTCTGTTGTTTTCTATTTTGCCATTTATTTATTTATTTATTTATTTATTTATTTATTTATTTATTTATTGAGTTTTGGGGGTTACATTGGTTAATAAAATTATATGTTTCATGTGTACAATTCTATAATACCACATCTGTACATTATGTATTGTATTCACCAGTCCAAGTCGTCTCACTCCCAACTGCCCTCCCCTATTGGCCATCACCATTTATCCCCTCTTAAACCCTCTTCAACCCCCTCCATCCACTTCTCTCTCTCTGGTAATCAGCATACTATTGTCTGTGTTTATGAGTTATTTCCTTTGCTTAATCCTTTCAACTTTTTCACCTAGGCCTCCAATACCCCTCTGATCTGACAGCTGTCAGTCTGTTCCCTGTATCTGAGTCTTTCCATTTTGTCTCTTATTTTGTTCATTATATGCCACATATAAGTGAAGTCATATGGTACTTGTCTTTCTTCTGACTGACTTATGTCACTTAACATAATGCTCTTGAAGCCCATCTATGCTGTCACAAAGTTAAGATTTCCTTTTTAATGGCTGTAACACAGTGTTTTTTTCCACTTATCTGATAGAAACTTGGGCTGCTTTCAAATGTTTGCTATTGTTAATAATGCTGCAATGGACATTGGGGTGCATATATGCTTTCCAGTTAGTGTTTTAGGTTTCTTCAGATATATTCATGGAAGTGGAACTACTGGATCATAAGGCAGTTCCATTTTTCATATTTGGAGGTAATTCCATACTGCTTTCCACAATGGCTGCACCAATCTGCATTCCACCAACAGTGCCCAAGGGTTCCCTTTTCTCCACATCCTCACTAGCACTTGAAATTTGCTGATTTATTGATGACAGCCATGCTAACAAGTGTGAGGTGATATCTCATTGTGGTTTTCATTTGCATTTCTGATGATTAGTGGCATTTAGCATCTTTTTATGTGTATTGGCTATCTTATGTCCTCTATGGAGAAGTTTCTATTCATGTCCTTTGCCCATTTTTAAATTGGATTATTTGGTTTTTGGGTGTTGAGTTGTATAAGTTCTTAATATATTTTTGATATCAACCCCTTATCAGATATATCATTGATGAATATGTTATCCAATTCTGTGGGTTGTCTTTTTATTTTGTTGATCATTTCCTTTGCTGTGCAAAAGCTTTTCAGTTTAATGTAGCCCCATTTGATATTTTTTCTTTGTTTGTTTGTTTAAGGTGATATATCAGAAAAAATATTTTTATGAGAAATGTCTAAGATTTTACTGCCCATGTTTTTTTTTTCTAGAATTTTTGGTTTCAAGTCTAGCATTTAAATCTCTAATCTACTTTGAGTTTATTCTCTATATGATATAAGAGAATAAACTTTCTCTTTCTTTCTTTCTTTCTTTCTTTCTTTCTTTCTTTCTTTCTTTCT
>JAAGEH010000015.1:8852226-8930841 GCA_011751065.1 Lasiurus cinereus | reverse complement strand
TCTTTCTTTCTTTCTTTCTTTCTTTCTTTCTTTCTTTCTTTCTTTCTTTCTTTCTTTCTTTCTTTCTTTCTTTCTTTCTTTTCTGTCCAAACTTCCCAGGTCCACTTTATGAATAGACTATCTTTGCCCCGTTGCATGTTCTTGTCTAATTTTTCAAATATTAATTGATCATGAAGACATGGGCTTATTTCTGGGCTCTCTGTTTCATTGGGTTGTTATATTTCCTGATTCACTTGGTTTACATTTGTTGTTGTTGTTTTCTTTCTTGATCTCACCGTTAACCTATTCATTGTTTAAAGTAACAAAATTTTTCCCTTCATGTCTTTGGGTGTTTTTCAGTTTATTTCTTGTAATTGTTGTCTAGTATCATACCAGTATGGTCATAAAAGAAGTTTGATACTTTTTCAATCTTCTTAAATTTATTGAGACTTGTATTGTGTCGTAACATGTGTTCCATCCTAGAAAATGTTCCAGGTGCACTTGAAAAGAATATATATTCCCCTTCTTTGGAAAGAAATGCTCTGAATCCCCATTTCCTATTTTCCTTGAATTTAATTCTTCTTTTAAATACAAATGGAATCTGTGGTTTTGGTTGGGTACCAGCTATAATTTTTTACATCCTCCTTTCTTGGATCAATGGACATCTCCCAGATTCAGCATCAAGCAATGAGCCAATTCTGATCCTCACAAGTTATATGCTTCTTTCACTTCACAGGAGTACAATGCATCTCTTCCTATTTCTTTCTTTTTGAAATTATTATTACTTTTTTAATTTTACCTTTCTATTTCTTGTCCTGTGATTTCAGTCCTGTTTACCCATTATGGGACTGAATTATATCTCCCTCAAATTCATATGTTGAAATTATAAACCATAGGCACCTCAGACTATATGCAAAGATAGTATCTTTGAAAAGGATAGTTAAGGTAAAATGAGGTCATATGGATAGGGGTCAATCCAATTGCCTGGCATCCTTATAAGAAGAGATTAGTACAAAGACATGCACCAAGGATAGACTGTATGAAGATATAGGAAGGTGATGGCCCTTTATAAGAAGAGTGGCCTTCAGAAGAAACCAACTCTGCTGATCCCTTGATATTGAACTTCTAGCCTCCAAAACTATAATGAAATAAAGTTATGTTCTTTATGCTACCTAGCTTGTCATACTTTTTCATGGCACCCTAGTAAACTAATACACCCATTTTATATTTCTTTTCCATTTTTGTCACACATTTTATTTTTCAAATACAGTTGTATCTTTTTATTTAAAATAAAACTCAATTAATTCTATGTGGGTTTGGTGGTAGATAGCTTTGAATCTGAACTTACAGAAGCATTTTGATAGAAGCTCAGCCTCTCTTCTTTGTTAAACTTTCAACCTGGATATTTCATGTAATCTTTGAGTGAGGTAGTATGATTAAAACACATTTTGCTTTTTGAAACATCCAGAAGGCAGGAAACTTCATGGTCATTTTTTTTGTATCCCTAATGTACCTAACACAATGCCTGAT
Organism: Lasiurus cinereus; assembly: GCA_011751065.1. Taxonomy (NCBI): domain Eukaryota; kingdom Metazoa; phylum Chordata; class Mammalia; order Chiroptera; family Vespertilionidae; genus Lasiurus; species Lasiurus cinereus. Next base: position 8,929,332 of record JAAGEH010000015.1, on the reverse strand, counting down.
GTATTATTCAATACTTCTGATAAATTGACTAATGAAAAGAAGACTAGATAGAATGTGAGTGTGGTGATCTTGGTTCTCTCATAGCCATGTATCTCAGTAATTGTGTAAGTCAGCTAACTTCTCTGGGCTTCATTTTGTTCTATACCATCACAGTTTGTGTTAGGTTCTTCTTCTTGGGTTAAAATGTTACAAATCTATCTGTGCCCGAAAAAATATGCCCAGTCTATCCAAGGTCAAAAGATGGTATTAAACAATCCTGGAGTGTAATTTCTCCCTTGGTTCTCCCCACTTACTTTGAAATAAATGACCAGTCTAAGCACACCTTAGAAGCAACTGTACAGCCCACCATTAGTCCCTAAATTGACTAAATAAATTTGGACTTAATAAAACTTACTTTTGCTAATGGCAAGTAATGAAAGAATCAGAATCTCCCAGAGACCATAGGCTTCATTTCCCTTCATACTTTACTAGCTGGATCAGCAGTTACTGCTATACTTAAGCTGTCTAAAGGTAATAGCCCTGGAACTAAGAAAAAAAATACTTCGCTTACTGTTTTACAGCAGTCACTGTCTGATAATCACAAAATGGTTTCTGGGTCAGTTATGCATCCTTCAGGTAAGACCAAAATGCTAGTCCAAATAACAGGGTAATAGAGTACTTTAATAAAGAGATTTCTATAAAATGTTCAGAGGCACTGGTCTTAAAATTGCAACAGATTTTCTATTATTCAAGCTCCTACCTAAACTAGGTGCTCTGTGATATGTATTTATTTTAAAAGTAAAATCGAAGTCCACTGATGTAGATGGCAAAAATAATTGAATGCCCCTATTAAGAACTGTTAAGCAAATGATTTATGAAGATGTGTGCACAGACTGTTAATTCTTTACATAAAGGCTCTGTCTTTGATGGAGTTCAATTAAAATTCCCATACACATGCAGCTCAAGTGCCAGAAAGGGATTCAGCTGGAAATCTTTCTTAGAATGAAGGGATCAATATTTTAGAACCTTTTTAAGAGAAATCAGTACTCAAATGTTTATAATTAAAGTTTAATGAGGGTTTTGTCCTCTAGTTAATATATTTACAAGTCATAGGCTTGAAATTTTGGAATAAAGGAGCTTCTGCCTTAGAGTATATTATCTACTAGTTAACTGTGAGTTTACAAAGATGACAGCTATCGATATTACTCTCTTTTCTATGTCCAGCACGGCTAGAGAGTGGGCCGGTTCCTGAGTAGGGGTGATGAGGGATTGAGAAAATGAAAGAGACAGACACAAATACAGTAGGAAAAGCTGGGACTGGGTGGGACCACTGTCCTCAGATGGAGAGATAGGGACGCAAAGCCAATACAGTGCTTTTATTTTATACAACAAAAAACAGGAGGTTTTACTAAAGGCCAAGATAAAGGAGATTATGTGCATTCTTGTGGGTTCTTTGTAACTGTCATTTCTGGATGGGCCCGAATAATCATATTTGTTCCTGGTGCTTGGCTGGATTTAGATAATGAAACCCACCCCGTGGAACCTCAGCTGAAGGTCAGGCTGACAACACTCCTGCTTCTGGCAAGATGTGTTTCCAGGATATGGCTCTGCCAATGCCACTGGATTCAGCTGACAATAATTAAAGAAATGCTCATGTGCCTTCCCAGGTGCTCTCTACAGACAGTAAGGTATACACAACTCATTGATGAGTATTTGAGGCCTCTGGTATGGCCATTTGGAAGACACAGGAATATTGGGTGGGAAATTCACTATAAGCAAAATTTTGCAGAGCTTTGGAATATCTATGCTTGATATTCCAGTGAGTGTTATGTAGGTCAAATTTAATCTGTAGAGAGGTCACTATGTCTCAAGAGTTGAGTCCCAGGTCAGTGAATGTCTATAGGAATGTGAATTAGAAGCCTGGAATGAGAGGAGAATCTGGGAGGAAGGAAATCTCTTTCTCTAAGAGAAAGATATCTTAAGTAGCAGATACTCTTTAGCCATTTTTTTTTGTGTGTGTGCCAGAAATTTCCACTGATAAAAATTAGTTATTTGGCTTCATTCTTTCATTTATTCATTCATTCGTTATTTATTTATTTTTATTGATTTCAAAAAGGAAGGTAGAGGGAGAGATAGATAAAAATATTGATAGGAGAGAATCATTGATCAGCTGACCCCTGCATGCCCCACTCTGGGGATCAAGCCTGTAACCCAGGTATGTACCCTGACCAGGAATTGAACGGTGACCTCCTGATTCACAGGTCATTGCTTAACCACTTAGCCAGCCGGGCCCTTCATTTATGTTTAAAGAGATATTTATTGAGTGTCAATATGTGCCAAACACTGTTTTACATACTGTGGTTATCAGAGCAAAGAAAACACCAGAAATTCCTGCTGCCATAGAACCTACATTCTACAAGAAGATATAAGCAATAAACAAGATAAATATGTAAAATCTGGAAAAATAAAGCATGTGGGAGGGCTTGTGAAGTAGTTCAGCGGTTTTAAATTAGGTAGGGTAGCCAAGGAAACCTTACTAAGAAAATGACATTTGAGCAAAGGATGTGACGGAATTAACCATGCAAATATCTAAGAGCATCCTAGGCAGATGGAAAAACAATTACAGAGGCCTCGATGTTTTCCAGGAAGAGTTAACAGGCCAGTACAGCTGGATCAGAATGAATGACCAAAACCTTATAGACCATTATAAAGAATGTAGCTTTTACTCTGAGTAATAGGGAGGTCCACTGCAGAGTGTGAGGTAGGGAATGCAAATATGGAAACAAGGGGCCCACTGAACACGCTGTTGCAGTATAAAAAGTCAATGTTAATGATGTTTTGACCAGAATACTAGTAGTAGCAGTGGGGATTGTGGTGAAAGTAGATTCTGAATATGTTTTGAAGTTAGAGCCAGCAGGATTTGTTGATGAAACAGATGTGAGTTGTGTGAGGTTGATAGGGACAGAAATAGAAAGTTGGGTTCCAGCTATAATTATAAAAAATATTAATCATGCTCTGTTAGCTGTGATTGTTTTATTCTGATTAAAGAAGGCACATTCTAACCTGGCTGGGAGTTACACACAGGACCTGGGAGCTCACCTAGAGATGCAGCCTATCCCCCACATCAGGGAGCTGCCTATTATCATGGAAAGATTAACAACCTTGTTGCAGAAACCAGAGACCTCATCCCTTTGCATATATCAGCGCTTTGAAGACACCCAGCCTTTGCACCCCACCCAGGCCTTTGCAAATATCCAGTCTGAATTACCTGTAAACTGCTGATTTGGCACACCCTTTTGCCTACCCCCATGTAATCTTTGTCCTTCTATCCAATATAAGCAGCTGGCTTATGTTGGAAAGCAGAACAGATTTTTGTGGATGACCAGCAGTATTAGAATAAATGCTCATCTGTGATTCAACTCTGTCTCTGCTGAATTGGCTCAGGTAGTGACAGGCAGCCAGGACCCATTGATTGCCCAGTTACAAGGTGTCAGGAAGTTATGGATGACATCAACATTTTTGCCCTAAGCAACTAGAGTTACCATTTTCTGACCAGAGGAAAACTTTGGAAGAACAAGTTTGAGGGCAGGAAAACAAGAGCTCGATTTGAGACATGATAAGTTTGAGATGCTTATTAATTACTGATAGTGATGGCATAATGGTTAAAAGAATAGGTTCTGGAGCCAAGCTAACTGAATGCAAATTCTCACTTCACCACTCAGCAACTGTGTGACCTGAGCAAATTACTTAATCTGTCTATGTCTCTGTTTCCTCAATTTAGAATAGGGATTGATAATCTATACTAATAAAAGCCTAGGTGGCCCCCAAGCCCTCGCACAATGCCCTCAAATCCTCACAAAATGGCTGCCCTCATGTCATCACAAGATGGCTGCCATAAGGTGGCATGCAGGAAAAGGCAGTTATGGGTTATCAGGCCAGCAGGGGAGGGAAGTTAGGAACAATTGGGCCTGGAGGGTAAGGCAGTTGGGGGCCATCAGGCTGGCAGGGGAGGGTAGTTGGGGGTGATTGATCTCAGGGAAGCATTTAGGTGTTAATCAAGCTGGCAGGGCAGTGGTTAGGGGGCAATCAAGTTGGCAGGCAGGAGCAGTTCAGGGCATGCAGGCAGGCAGGCAGGCTTGCAGTTAGGAGCCAGCAGCCTGGATTGTAAGAGGGATGTCCGACTGCTGGTTTAAGCCTAATCCCCCCAGGAGTCCCAGATTGGAGAGGGTGCCGGCTGAGCTGAGGGACATCCTCCACCTCTGTGCAGGAATTTTGTGCACCAGGCCTCTAGTAGTACATAATTGTTTTGTCCCAATCTCAGTCTATCAGTAACCAATGTTGTTCCTAGACCAGCCCTTGTTCTTTTTGAAAAAATATATTTTTATTGATTTCAGAGAGGAAGAGAGAGGGAGAGAGATAGGAACATCATTAATGTGAGGGAAACACTTATTGGCTATCTCCTGCATGCCCCCTACTTGGGACAGAGCCTGCAACCCAGGCATGTGCCCTTGACCGGAATGGAACCCAGGACCCTTGAGACCAAAGGCCGATGCTCTATACACTGGACCAAATTGGCTAGGACAGCCCTTGTTCTTATGGTTGCAAAACGTCCTCAGCAATAACCACCAGGAAACTTTGAAAAGATACACATTTCTTACTTATAAGTCCTGGAAGTTACATGAGGCCACACAATGAGGTCATGTGTGTACAGCAGGGTAGGGGAGAAGAAGTTTAGCTGGGGATCTACTTTTAGTGGGGTTGCTGGTGGGGGCCTAGAGTTTCTTGGGCTCATTCTGTATTGTTGAGTTTAAAATACAAGAGCCTGGCTGATGTGCCTCAGTGGCTGAGCATCAGTAGACCCATAAACCAGGAGGTTACAGTTCCATTCCAGGTCAGGGCTCTTGCCAGACTCCATCCCCAGTAGGGGCCATGTAGGAGGCAGCTAATGTTATATTCTCTCTCTTATCTCTCTCTCTCTCTCTCTCTCTCTCTCTCTCTCTCTCTCTCTCTCTGAAATCAATAAAAAACATATTTAATAAAATAAAAGAGCAAGAATTTAAAGCACAGAAAACAAAATAAAACCAAGCCACCAAAATTATTAGTTATAGAAATCAACCAAGATCTTTAAAACAAAGGAGCCTGGGTAAGGGTGGTTCTTTACCTAGTCCTGTGGCTTGCAATGTGTTTATTTGAGATAGACATATTTGAAGTGGATGCCTCTTTGAAGTGCATGCCTCCTGGACAATCAAAGCTTAAATCAGACACTTGGAACATAAAATAAATAAAAAAAAACCTGTCAATGTTTACACTACAATAGTTCAGAGAGTTGTTGTGAGCATTAAGTGAGTTAAATTAAAAATGCATACAATATGGTCTGGCAAATAATAAATACTATAGAAATATTATTTTTTGTTATTTTTATATTGTCATTACTGTTATCTATTACTAGAGGCCCAATGCACAAAGATTCATGCAAGAATGGGCCTTCCTTCCCTGGCTGCCAGCAGTGCCTTCTCTCTGACTGAAGCCGCCTTTCCGCTCCAGCCTGAAGCCACCTTTCCTCTTTCCCATGCTGCGCAGAGGCCCAGAGTAGCTGGGGTTTTGTCAAAAGCCTGTGTCATTGGCTTAACTGACATACTCACTCCTGATTGGCTGGTGGGCATCACGCAGGTATGGTCAATTGGCATGTTACTCTTTAATTAGGTAGATTACTATTAGACATTCCAGTTGAGCTGTAACTACACTTAAAAAAAAAATCTTTATTGTTGAAGGTATGACATAGGTCCTCCTTTTTGTAACTACACTTTTGTATATATAAGACTAAAGTTCAAGAGAGGGATTTAGGCTTAAGACACAATTTCAAAGTTATCAGCATATAGATGACATTTAAGCAAGAAGCAAAGAAACTACCAAACACATGAATGTTAATAGACTCTTCGAGAGCACTGGGACACACTCTACTATTTAGAGATCTGGAAGATAAAGAACTCAAAAAGGGGACTAAGAAAGAGTAACCAGAGGTGGGGAGGAATATGAGGTTGTGCTATTCTGGAAACTACATGAAGAAAGTATATCAAAGAGGAAAATATTTATAAACAACTTAGTCACATGCTGCTGATCAATCAAATAAGATAAAGCTTTAGAAATAAATAGTGGGTTTCAATTCATTTCTATCCAACTCACTTATTTTTGATCTTGACAAAAACAGTTTTATTGGAGTGGTTGGATCATAAGCTTTATTTACTAATAGATGCAAGAGGATATAGAAACAGAGTATATGACAACTCTTTCTAGGATTTTTGCTGTAAAAAGAGGAGAAATGGGCATGAAGTTGAACAAGGAAGAGGGTTGTGAGTTTTTACTTAAGAAATAATAGCATGTTTACATCTGATGACTAGAGGCCCATTGCATGAAGATTCGTGCAATTGGTGTTTCTACCTCTGGCTACTGGCACCAGTTTTCCTCTGGCACCCAAGACCCAGGCCACAGCAGAGCCAAGCCGGCAGCCTTCAGGTTTGGCTATAGCCACAGGTAGAGCCTTCACTCTTCAGTCTTCAGTCTTCACATGGGTGGAACCTTTAGTCTTTGCTCTGTGACTGCATATGCAAATTAACCTGCCACCCTTTTTTAGTTAATTTGCATAGTCACTCCTGATTGGCTGGTGGGTGTTGTGGAGGTATGGTCAATTTACATGTTTGTCTATTATTAGATAAGATAGTGATCTAGAAGAGAGGGAAATGTGATGGTGTCAGAAAGTGACAATCAGTAAAGCAGGCAGGTGAGCAGTTGGAAGCCAGCAGTCCTGGATTGTGAGAGGAATGTCCGACTGCCCGTTTAGGCATGATCCTACCTGGAGTGGGCCTAAACGGACAGTTGGATATCCTTCAATGGGTCCCAGAATGGAGAGGGAGCAGGCTGGGCTGAAGGACACCCCTCCCCCTGTGAACAAATTTCATGTACCGGGCCTCTAGTAGGTTGATAAAAGCACATTCAGCACTTTCTGATAACTCAACATCAGAATTATGTTATGAATCCTTACATATTTTTCCCATTTATATGGACTCCATCTTAATCCAAGTCCCCATCACCTCTCATCAGTGTCAATGTAATGGACCCTAGTGGTTCTGATGCATCTTGCTGTCTCTTTCTCTACACAACAGAAAGAGAAATCCTTTAAAATAGAAGTTATATTTTGTCAAACTTCTGCTACCTTCACTGTCACTAGTGAATGAGAGTTTTACCCTAAACTTGAAAAAATCACAAAATGGTCATTGCTATTTCAATATCATGCTAAAGCACATTCCAAAAAGCCTGCTTGATTTTCCCTTGGCACATTTTCATCTGATTGTAGCCTTATTGTCACAGTTTATTTGTCTGATGATCATCCACAACTATTAAGAATAAAATTAGTTTAGAACTTTGGAAGATTAGAATTTAACCTATATATGGATAAGTTGTTATGATTGTATAGCCAGGTAGTAAAGTAAGCCCCCAAAAATTATGATTTTATTTTTCTATAGATATCTAACTTGGCAGTCTTAGATATATATTTTTTTCTGCCTCACTATATAAATCCTTGTTTGTCAAATCATTTTTGAACTGGCTCTTCTTTCTTTCCTATTGGTTCCCTTATTAATGAAGTTAATAAAATGTTCATACATGCTTGCTCACTATCTGTTTAAATGAAAACATTTTGATACTACCCATGCTATCCTACCTAATAGAGAGGGAATATGCTAATTGACCATCACTCCCTCACAAAGATGGCTGCACCCACAGCTGAGGCCAAGTTCCCTTAAGGAGCCTTAATAAGCAATCAGCAGGGACCTGAGGCTGCACCCTCCCCTGTCCCCATAGGGCTTGACAGGGGATCTCAGGCCATGCCCCCCACCTTGGCATCAGGCTAGGGGACATCAGGCCCCACATCCTGCCTTGGCACCAGACCAGGGGACCTGAGGCCATGCCCCTCACCAGGTGGGGCTTGACAGGGAACTTCAGGCAGTGGCCCCCATGCTGACACTAGGCTGGGGGGACCTCAGGTTACATACACTCACCCCAGCACTGACCGGGTAAGGAGAGACATATGGGTCTCCTAAACTGGGTGGCCACTGTTCTCTTTGCCTTGAGGTGTTATATACCCTGTAGATCCTCTCCCTTAATCTAGGACCCCCTGTGCTTTCCTTGTTGGTCACTCTGCTACATAGTACCAGTTTCAAAGGCCAAAGCCCAGTGGTGCCTCCCTGTTTCTTTCCCCTTATTTTTCAACATTCCTCTATTCTCTGTGAAAACATGTCCATCCCTTCCCCCATATCCTGTGTCTTTTCTTTGTCCTTCACATATCCATCTTATCTGTTCAAGTTGGAGTTATTTTCTTATCTACCTTATGGCGCCTAACAACATTATCTGCCAAGCCTTGAGACTGAAACCACTGACTTCTCGGCTCAAGGAATAAAACAACCTCTTTTTTCCTAGCCGGTGATGTTTTATTACCCCTATAGCTCTCCCAGCTACTCAAGTCAGGGCTGCTTTAATTGTACAGATCAAGATGTCTCTATCCTCTCTGGGTCCCCTCCCTTCTTGTATTAAGCTAGCTAGTTAACCCTTATCCCTTTCAATGTGCTATTCCGTCTTCCTGGAAAGCTTTTCTTCCAGATTTCCATTTGCATCCATCTTTCACATGAGTCATGTCTCTGCTCAGATGTTAGCTCCTCATAAATAATTCAATGACTACCCTTCTCAAAATTTCTCAAATAAATGCCACTCTATAAACACCTTAACCTGCTTTACTTTTCCCCCAACATTTCTCTTTGATCATTTTCAAACATGTAGCATAACTTAAAGGAACATTAAGCACTCATGTATCCACTGCTGAGATTCTAGCATTAACATTTGTAATTGTGTTCATTGTTTTTATGCACCTCCTGCAATTTAAAACCTAGATGTGTAGTGGATTTGTCTGTTTGGAGCATTACTGAATCCTCAGGGCTTGTAACAGCTTTTGATATGTAGCAGATGTGCTAGATTAAAATGCTGGTGTTAATTATTCAGTCAGCTGTAGTACTATTGCATCGTTGCCTTATGATGCATAGGTGGCTTATACTTATCCACCCCTTTCCATTGATCTTTGTCATTTACTTTATTTGACCAATGAAATGTTTACATATGTGATGTGATCATAGGTTTAAAATCTACTTTCAAAGTTAGGCTTATTTTCTTCTCTACTGCCATTGCCATAAAAGAACATGCTTCAGCTAACTGCTGTCTCTTTTGCTTACATACTAGAAAGAAAGACATTGTGAAGGTGACTTAAAAATCAATCTGCAGCTTGAATCAATTCTGTCCCAGTTGACTTACAGACCTGTGAATGAGAAAATGAATATTTTTTTCTGCCTTTGAGATATTAGGGTTGTTTGTCATGCAGCATTAGTGTGGCAATAATTGATTTAGACACTAGGTATTCAATAAGTATTGCTAAATCAATTAATTATTGGTAGGTTTTGTCACATATGAAATGATTACAAAGTGCTGGGGATGACTAGCAGCCCCTGAATGACGGATGAACAGATTACTCTGACACAGTTTCACTGTGAAAGAGAGGGCTAAGGGATTGCCTAGCTCAAGAGTCCAAGCAGCCTCCATTGCCTGCCTCTGCCTGCCTCGTTAGACTTTTATTGTAACAGCAGTTTGAGATAAAGTTTATATTTTAGATACAACCAGAAGGGTAAGTAATCTTGGGAGGACACTTGTGTTTGTAGTATCTTTTAAGCAAGGGCACCTAGGGGTTAAGATTAAGGATTCCAGTAAGCACCAGTGAGTCTGCATATGCACAGACTTGTTTGGAAAGGTCAATAAATAATTAGGGGTGCCACTCCCTTAAGTATCCCCTAGTCAGAATTCTGATAAAAAGGGCAGGAGGCCTTCTACACACTTCCCTTTTCTCAGAATGTCCACTTTGCAAACTTTCCAAGCAAGTCTTGTGTGCTCCCCAACAACAAAGCATTTTGTTAAACTGCCATATATGCTTCACTTGGGGAATAATACTGAATTCCTATTTAAAATGCATTATTAAGGATAATTTTAGTGTATAAGAGTGTGTTAGCTCTTCTTGCTGCCTTCATGAGTACATTGCTTTAATTTGGAATTTCCAAAAACAGACTCTGAGATTGAGGGTTTGCAATATATATATAGTCACGTTACCATTTGCAGTATATAGTATTTATTGAGGATCAATAGCTGTGAGATGGAAGGAGAGGAAGTAGGGTCGGAAGAGGAAGAAATTGAACTTCATTGAAGGCTCAACAAAATCTCATCCAATCTTACTGGGAGCTCCGGAGAGGGTATTGTCTTCATATCTGCTCAGGTATCAGATGTAGGCTACTGTGGGCATTACTCAGTGGAGGTGCCGGAGGCAGACCCTGAATAAATCGACAGTGGGAGGGTGTGTGCTGACACACTCCTGGCAGGTGGGCAGCACGGCTTTCCTTGAAGGGTGATCTGAACAGCACATCTTGGTCTATCACATAGATAGCATTTTTCTGATTGGCCCTGAGTACCCTATTTGGAGCTATCAATAATCCATAGCCTGTAGCTCCCTTGCTGGGGCTGTATGCCTTTGGAAAGGACCAAGATGTGCGCCTGGGTCTGCTTTACCTAGCTCTGGGCCCAGGAGGAGATCAGGCAAATTCTCTAAACTTCCAGAGATCAGCCTCTGCCTGCATTCTAATTCTTATCAGCCTTGATTGGCTGGGGCAAGAGTTCTTCCCACAGGGTGTGGAGATTGACTGCCTTCCCTCAGGCCAAAACCACTTGGATAGCAAAGGTCCATGGATAAAGCTTACCTCTGCAGTATGAGAGAATGAGGAAAACCAGGGTGACTGCCCTCCTAGTTCCAAACTCAGAGCCCCCAACCCTGGCACAGCTCCAGTCCACTCTTCTCTCCCTCTACTGGAGTCCAAGGTGAGTGGCTGCACACAAAATTTTGTGTATTGGCCCTTTAAGAGGGTGCCTGCACTTCCAGCCACATCCCTCCTTGTCAGACAGCAACCCTGTTGCTTTTCACAGCCAAATGTTATGTGGGCGCCTTTCTCAGTTCTGTTGCTCTAGGCTGGGGGACCCAGCTTGGGGTTTATGCCCCAGAGTTCTCAGTGGAACCCCACACAGATATCCCTCCAAGATTTCAGCTGCTGTCTGTGGGAGCCCAGCCAGACCTCTCATTCCTTTGTACTTCCTACTAGTCTCTATGTGGTCTCCACTTTCTACCCTTTTTATCAGGGTTCTCTCCAGCTTGTCTTCAGTTGATTTTTCAGGGTGGTTTTTCTGTATTTTAGTTGTATTTACAGTTTGGTTATAGGAGCATATCAGTGTAGCTTCCACTTACCCTGCGACCATTTTTAATTATCATATCTAGCATTTTGATAAATGTTAGAACTGTTTTACATAGACCAATTGAAATATGTAGGTCTTGGAAGGCCCTCTGAATTTTGGGTTAAAGAGGTTTTCACCATAATGGTGGCTATTGCAACAGCATCTGACTTGCTTATGGCTGAATCTGAAGAATCTGGCACATGATAATGACTAAGCACTGTTTTATAGTCACTGGGCAGCTGATGAGGAATTAAACACAAAGAACAAGGAAAGACACACCAAGCAATAAAGTTAGGTAGGAGAGCAAGACATCTAACCTTTATCAGATTTTATTTTCATAAAGTCTACAAAGCAGTCTCAGGGATTATTTTGTGATACTGTTTGGCACTTGCCTTACCAGTAGTTAGAGCCTAAGGCAATGCATGTGCCAACATTTGTCAGAGACATGTTGGTACCTTTAAAGTTACATCAACCTTTACTGCTCCAAAGGCAATGGAGGCTAAAGAAAAAATAAACAAATGGGACTACATCAAAATAAAAAGCTTTTACACGGCAAAAGAAACCATCAACAAAACAACAAGAAAGACCACTGTATGGCAGAACATATTTGCAAATGTTATCACTGATAAAGGTTTAATCTCCAAAATCTACAGTCAACTTATACAACTTAATAAAAGGAAGATAAACGATCCAATAAAAAAAATGGGCAATGGACCTAAATACAGTGGTACCTTGAGATACGAGTTCAATTTGTTGCATAACCTTGCTCATATATCAAGTTGCTCATATCTCAAAGCAAATTTACCCATTGAAATCAATTGAAATGCCGTTAATCCCATCCAGCCCCCAAAATGCCACACCAGTTGTTCTTGTTACGTGTTTTTAAATAAGAAAAATGTATTTATAAATGACAAATATTGTATAAAAACTTAATAAAAGAGAATGTAAAGGAATAAACTGGTTTTATAAAGTGTATTTACCTACTCGTTACACTCTTAATGCTACACTTTATCCCTAAACTGAATGTAACTTAACTTATCTTCACTGAACTTAATTGCTACTGGTCTTTGCATTTTTGGCCTATTTCAAAAAAAAAACGTGTCCAACGAGGTTTGCCTCTTCCTCCCTTTCAGAATGTTTCTGAAATGAGTGAGGCAAGTTTCATTGAACAGCTCCAATGCACGACCAGTAGCAACTTTTTCGGGGTGTTTCTTTTCCACGAAGTGTGACACCCTCTCCCACATTCCTAAGATCTCCTTTATCTCACTTGTAGAGATCTCCTCCACCTCTGGCTCCTCCTCGAAACCAATTTCTTGGAGAACCTCCGCATGTTGCTGAGACTGCAACTCTTGTAACTCCTCCGTGGTGAGTTCCAAAGAGTGCACCTAGATGGGCTCATTCACGTCTCTCTCATCCACCTCCAGGCCCATGGATTTTCCCAGAGACACTATCTCCTCCTCCACTGGCACCTCGGGTTCGAATCCTTCGAAGGTCCTTTTGGCTACGGCCTCAGGCCACAGCTTCTTCCATGCAGAGGTCAAAGTCCTCATTGTAACACCCAGCCAGGCCTGATCAATAATTCTGAGGCATATCACGATGTTAAAGTGGTTCTTCCAGAACTCTCGAAGGGTGAGATTTGTGTTCTCCGTCACCTCAAAGCAGCACTGGAACAGGTGCTTGATGTACAGCTTTTTAAAATTAGAAATCACCTCCTGATCAGGATAGGAGTGGTGTTGGGAGGTAGGTAGACAACCTTTATAAACTTGAAATCTTCGAGGAGTTCATCTTCGAGGTTTGGTGGGTGAGCAGGAGCATTGTCGAAGACGAGGAGGGCTTGCATGGTTAGGTTGTTTTCCTGTAGATATTTCTTAACAGAAGGGCCGAAAACCAGGTTTACCCATTCCACAAAGAACTGCCTGGTGACCCATGCCTTCGGGTTTGCCCTCCACATAAGTTGCAGTATATCTTTTAAAATCTATGTGACTTAAAGACTCTGGGGTTTTCCGAATGGTATATGAGCAGAGGCTTGATCTTGCAGTTGCCACTCGCATTGGCACACAGTGCGAGAGTTAGCCTATCCTTCATGGGTTTGTGGCCTGGCATCGCCTTCTCCTCTGCCGTTATATAAGTCCTATTTGGCGTCTTCTTCCAGAAAAGCCCTGTTTCATCACAGTTGAAGACTTGCTGGCGGATATATCCTTTGGCTTCTATCAGTTCGGAAAAAGTTTTGAGGTAATCCTCAGCTGCCTTCACATCCGAACTTGCTGCCTCACCATGCCTGATGATGGAGTGAATGCTGGACCTTTTCCTGAAGTTGTCAAACCAGCCTCTACTGGCTTTAAATGAGTCTTTCGATGCTTTGTCCATGGAAGTGCACGGGGTCTGCTCCAGCAAATCACTGTAAATCGCTCGCGCCTTCTCACATATGATGCACTGTGTTAATGTATCTCCTTTAAGCTGCTTATCCGTCACCCACACCATCAGTAGATTCTCCATCTTTTCATGGAGAGAGCTACAGAGCTTAGAAATTATTGTAATGCCCTTAGCTGGTATTATACCCTTTATTGACTCCTTCTATTTAAGCACAGTGCATATTGTTGAAGTGCTACGCTCGTACTGCCTAGCCAAGTCAGCCACTCGCACACCTTGCTCATATTTTTCTATGATTTCATGCTTTAATTCAATAGACATCATCCTCTTCTGAGCACTGACCTTTCCACTCGCTTTCTTCAGACCCATGGTTATAAAAAGAAATGTGATAAAGTATGTAAATGCACAAAAGATGCTTCGATAACGAGGTAAACAAGCACACTGACTGAAGCGTGGGAAACTATGAGATGCTCGAGTCATGGTAAACTAATGGGTCGTGTACAGCCGGCCGATCTGAGCGATTACTCGTATCTCAAATGTTGCTCCTATTTCAAAGCAAAAAATCGCTTTCTCAACGGCTCGTTTCTCAAAAATCTCTTATGTTAGGGCACTCGTATCTCGAGGTACCACTGTAGAACCTTTTCAAAAGACAACAGAAGGAAGGCCAAGAGACACATGAAAACATGTTCAAAGTCACTAATCATCCGAGAGATGCAAAACAAAACGACAATGCGATACCATCTTACACCTGTCAGAATGGCAATCATCAACAAATCAACAAACGACAAATGTTGGTGAAGATGTGGAGAAAAAGGAACCCTTGTGCACTGTTGTAGGAATGCAGACTGGTGCAGCCACTGTGGAGAACAGTATGGAGTTTTCTCAAAAAACTAAAAATGGATCTCCCATTTGACCCAGCAATCCCACTCTTAGGAATTTATCCTAAGAAATTACAAACACCAATCAGAAAGGATTTATGCACCCCTATGTTCATAGCAGCACAATTTACAATAGCTACAATTTGGAAACAGCCTAGGTGCCCATCAGCAGATGAGTGGATCAGAAAAGTATGGTACATCTACACAATGGAATTCTATGCTGCCATTAAAAAAAAAAGGAATTCTTACCATTTGCAGCAACCTGGTTGGAACTGGAGAGCCTTATGCTTAGTGAAATAAGCCAGTCAATGAAGGAGAAGCATCACATGATCTCACTCATTTGTGGATAATAAAGAACATTATAAACTGATGAACAAAAGGATAGATACAGAGGCAGTAAAGCATCAAACAGACTGTGAAATTACAGCGGGAAGATTAAAGTTAGGTGAGGTAGATAAGAGATCAATGAAAGGACTTGTATGCATTCATATAAGCATAACCAATGAACATAGACACTGGGGGGTTGGGGTATGCTGGGAGGGAGGGGGCAATGGGGAGATATGTATAAAAAATTAATTTAAAAAAAGGAAAAAAATAAAGTTACATCAACCCATTGTTTTTCAACCTAGCCTTATGTGACCAGTCCTTCTGGTTGTTAAGGCCTCTTATGCCATCTGTTTAGGTTCTACACTACAACAGTTCCTGGGGAAAGTTGTGCAAGGGTTCCAAAGCCTTTATATCTTAGATCTAGCCTCAAAGTTATTTGTCACTGTTGTGCCCCTCAGATTTAGGCACACAGAGACTCATTATTATATGAAATTTGAATTTATTAGATTGAAATAATTTCTATGCCTACTAAAAGTAATGTTTAGCAATCAAGAAACATTAGAAAAAGCTCCAATAGTGCAATAACTACCTACCATTATAATAACACTAGAGGCTCTGTGCATGAAATTTGTGCACTTGGTGGGGGGGTAGGGGAGGTTCCCCCAGTCTATCCTGTGCCCTCTTGCAGTCTGGGAGTCCTGGGGGGATGTGTGACTGATGGCTTAGTGGGCCTAAGTCATCAGTCAGACATCCTTAGCATTGCCATGGAGACGGGAGAGGCTCCCACCACTGTGGCTCTGCTCACCAGCCATGAGCCCGGCTTCTGGCTGAGCGGTACTCCCCCTGTGGGAGCACACTGACCACCAGGGGTCAGCTCCTGCATTGAGTGTCTGCTCTCTGGTGGTCAGTGTGCATCATAGTGACCAGTCATTCCACCATTCAGTCATTTGCATATTAACCTTTTATTATGTAGGATATGCTGTAGATGAAGCCCCCTAGAACCATAAGAAATGCAAAAAATTCACTGTTAACTCATTCTCAAATTTCTCCCATTTAAAATCAAATTGCCCCACACCCCTGTGGAGGGTGTGCTGCACCTTGGGAAGCACTGGGCTTGACACTTTTCCTCTCTGGGCTTCATTTCTGAATACATATGCATATACCATGGGAACTGTAATCTCTTCTCTGCCTACCTTGCTGGGTTGTCATGAGGAGGTTCTGAGCTAATAAACCTAGAAATGTTTCATCATGTAAGTGATGTCTAAACAGGAAGGAATTGTTATTTTTTTTAAATATATTTTATTGATTTTCCACAGAGAGGAAGGGAGAGGGATAGAGAGTTAGAAACATTGATGAGAGAGAGAGACATAGATCAGCTGCCTCCTGCACCCCCCCCGCCCCCCACTGGGGATGTGCCCTCAACCAAGATACATACCCTTGACCGGAATCGAACCTGGGACCTTTCAGTCCACAGGCCGATGCTCCATCCACTGAGCCAAACCGGTTTCAGCGGGATTGTTATTTTTAAGCCATAGGTACCCTCGCAGGTAGCAGGTGCTGATTGGGGGAGGAGGGGAGATTGGTTCCTGGGATTGTACTATAGAAGCTTTACAGAGGGTTCCACAGGCCTTGGAGGGGCAGGCTCTCTGGTGGTTGTCCCTGGAGGCACTGGTGGGGGTTAGGGATAGGAGGGTGCTGGGGGGGATAGTGAGGCCGAGGGGGGAATACTGTCAAACTTTCCCACTTGGTGCCATTCTTTAAATTGTACATGGCTGTTTCATATCTGTACCTGCTCAGGATGGAGCTCCAATTTTCTGGAGTGGGGTGGGGGCTGGGTCAGGGCAGAGCCAGGTGGGCTAGGAGGGCAGGTTTAGCCACACCCTGAGCGAGGTTCAGGGGTTCAGCATGCTTCAGCTATGGAGAGGGCACTGCTGCTGTCGTGGAGGGGTGGGGAAGGGTCTGACCCTGGGGGGGCCACTCAAGCCTGCCTCCACCCGGGTCTGGAGTTATAAGGAGGAGAGGAGTGTCTAGCCCCAGTGGAGGGGGCCTGGCAGCAGAGGGCCAAGGGCCCTGGGTGCCTCGTGGGTGCTGATAGGTGGTCGCCAGCATACTATTGTTGTGGGCACCCCTGGCAGAGTACCAGGGGAAGAGATCAAGAGTTGGAGGTGCAAGCTGCAGCTACCCGTGAGGCTGGTTCCTCTCCCTGTCCCATCAGCCTCCCTATCCCCCAGAGTTGCGGGGGCTGGGGTAGGGTGTCTGTGCAGGGGGGTTGGAAGAGGTCCCAGTGGCTGCTTCCTCTTTCTTATTTGCAGTCTGGGCTCTTGTCAGGCACTCTCCTCAGTTCCCAGGGAACTTGGCTCCGGCTGCCCACCCCCTGTTGCAGGCACATCCTCCTGCTGGTCTGTTATTATGCAAATTGGTCATTACTGGGATACCATAATGGCAATTAGCATATTACCTCTTTATATGTATAGATTAACTCTTTTAATTTATTACATTGAATTATATATATATATTACATTGTAATTATATATATAATATATATAATATACATAATATATTATCATATACAGTGGTACCTTGAGATACAAGTTTAATTCGTTTCATAACCTTGAGGCGTGGGAAACTATGAGACGCTCAAGTGGCGGTAAACTGGTGGGTTGTGTGCAGCCAGTCGATCCGAGCGATTACTCCTATCTCAAATGTTGCTCGTATTTCAAAGCAAAAATTGCTTGTATCTCAAAAATCTCATATGTTAGGGCACTCGTATCTCGAGGTACCACTGTGTATATAATTACAATGTAACTATATATATATATTAGATTGTATACACACACACACACACACACACACACACACACACACACTGAGTAGCCAGATTATTATGCATTAAGAGATCATAATAATCTGCCCACTCAGTATCAGTATATATTTCCTAAATTAGATTATCTGTCAACAGTGAAAGATTAAATACTTCATTTATTGGATCTAGCTAATAAGTAAAATCATATACAAAATGGATAAAACTATATTTTAGCTTTTATTAGGGAAATGATAGAGATATTGTCATTTATTAGTTCCTTTGATGGTTATAGTGGTGATGTTTATAATGAATTCACTAAATGGTAATGTGACTATGAGATGCAGTGTTTGAAATTCTAATTTAATTATTGAAATAATTATTAAAATATACTTGGAGCATTGGCTTCTTATTCTGCAGAACATTTTAAATGGAAAAAATGTTAATTTTATTAAATTATCTATGTCACAATTATATTATAGGATTAATGATAATGTTCATTTAAATGTAACAAGAAATTTTAATGCAATTTAAAACAATTAAGCTGTATTTTTATGGATTCAGTTTTAGTTTTTTCTATACAGAAATCAAAACCAAATATAACATATTTTGATAACATCAGGGGAAGTGGTAAATGGTGCAGTGTTTAGATACTTCTGAAAAACAGAATGCAATCCTTTACTTGCAAATGGGGCCTCTGTATAAATCCTATATAATAAAGAGGTAATATGCAAATTGACCATCACTCAACACACAAGATGGCCACCCCCATATGGTCAAAGATGGCCACCTCCACGTGGACACAAGATGGCCAGCAGGGGAGGGAAGTTGGGAGGGACCAGGCCTGAAAGGGAAGGCAGTTGGGGGCAACCAGGCCTGAAAGGGAGGGCAGTTGGGGGCAACCAGGCCTTAAAGGGAGGGCAGTTAGGGGTAACCAGGCCTGCAGGGGAGGGCAGTTGGGGGTGGTCTGACTGGCAAGGGAATAGTTAAGGGCAAATAGGCCTGCAGGGGAGGGCAGTTGGAGGTTACCAGGCCTGCAGGATAGGACAGCTAGGGGCGATCAGGACCAGGCCTGCAGGGGAGGGCAGTTAGGGGCAATCAGGCTGGTAGGAGAGTGATCTGTCAGGGGACCAGTTAGGGGCAACTAGGCCTACAGGGGAGGGAAGTTGGGGGTTACCAGGCCTGTAAGGGAGAGCAGTTGGGGAGGACAAGGCCTGCAAAATAGGACAGTTAGGGCAAACAGGCCTGCAGGGGAGAGCAGTTAGGGGCAATCAGGCCAGGAGGGGAGCAGTTAGGCATCAATCAGGCTGGCAGGGGAGTGGTTAAGGGGTGATAAGGCTGGCAAGCAGAAGAGGTTAGGGGCAATCAGGCAGGCAGGCAGGTGGGCAGTTGAAAGCCAGCAGTCCTGGATTGTGAGAGGGATGTCCAGCTGCCCATCTAGGCCTGCTCCCAGTGAGATAGGGCCTAAATTGGTAGTCAGAGATCCCTCAAGGTGTCCCAGATTGGAGAGGGTTCAGGCTTCGCTGAGAAACACACTCCCCCATGCACAAATTTTGTAAACTGGGCCTCTAGTTTTTCTATAAAACTAAAATATAAAAGGATAATGCAAGTTAGTACATCTAGTATATGGCCCTTTAAGGTTATGCTGCCCAAGAAATCCTTTCAAATGTTGGTGAGATGGCAAATGACAGGAGATTCTAGATTCTTTAAAGAGAATTACAGTCTCTTTGGAGTAGGAGGTATTCTTATGGATGAGGCTAGTATGCTTTAAAATTGGAAGAATAGTTTAAGGTGCTTTTAGGGTCAGATTGGTGAAGCATATTACTTCATGGGGACAAGTATTTTTTAGTATTTTGAAACTGCATAAGAAAGGCCTTACTTTATATTAATGTAGATTCATTCATGGAGCCGGTGTGTCTGACAATTGCCTATTAAAGGGTCATCAAAGGTCATTTATTCCAACTCCCTCATTTTACACATGAGGAAAATATATCTTTCTTAGGGAATAAACTCTGAATGGTGATATATTTTATTTCATTTAAAATATATTTTTATTGATTTCAGAGAGGAAGGGAGAGGGAGAGAGAGAAACATCAATGATGAGAGAAAATCATTGATCGGCTGCCTCCTGCATTCCCCCCCACTGGGAATGGAGACCACAACCCGGGCATGTGCCCTTGACTGAAATCGAACTCAGAACCCTACATACTTTCTAGCCACTGAACCAAACCAGCTAGGGCTGAATTGTGACATATTTTAGATGGCTACTCTGTACAAACATATGCATTATCTATATACATTTATGATCATATTTAGATACAGGATATAGAGATAAATTTGATTTATCTAATTCAGTCAGATATTTAGCAGATTCAGGTCATTGGTTTATTATTTTTCCCATTATAGGGACAATGCTGCATTTTCCAAGGAGACAATATTTTAGTGGAAATAATATATTTTCATTATTTAAATTAAGAGTTTTAATCTTTAGGATTTAAATTAACTGAATTATTATAATCTGAATTATTTATGTGTTTAAAATGAGAGTTTTAATTTTATGTATTTAAACTCATATCTATGAATTGTATTCATAGATAAATTCAACTTATATTAGTTTTATAATCAGAAATTAGAAATTATACATGACACCATTATTAAAAATAGAAAATGAAACAATTCTTCCCTTCCCCCACAGGCCTTTATCATTCTCATCGATCCCAGTTGGAATTTTCCAGCATATTGTTGAAAAAAGAGGGATAATTAAGAACTACTATAAAAATAAATTAAGTTTATGGCATTCATTATTTATTATTTAATTATATTTGTGACATAGCATAATTTTTTCTGCTTACCAAAGTAATACATATTAATTGCTCTAAATGTAGCAAATGCATAAGACTACAAAGAAGGGAAGTAAATGTAATTTCACTTCTGAAGATAAGAATTGTGAGCAAGCTGATATACATTTATTTTCTTATTGTTAAGATGTTTGTGTCAAAATATATAGCTACAATTTAATACTATCTCAGCCCAGCCAGTGTTGCTCAGTGGTTGAGTGTCAAATCTCACTCTATGATGCTTTTGGATACAATATGTCATAAATTTTTATATACGAATTTGAATTCCTCTGACATCATTCTTTTTTTTTTTTTGCAGTGGAGAAAGTTTGGGTATTTTATTTTATTTTATTCTCTAAAAAAATCTTTGTTGTTAAAAGTATTACATATGTCCCCTTTTTTGACCTCTCCCAGTTCACTCCCACTCCCCACCCCAGGCCTTCATCACACTACTATCTGTGACTATGAGTTATGCATGTATTCATACAAGTTCATTGGTTGGTCTCTTCCCACCCACCCACTCTCCCCTGCCTTCCCTCTGAGGTTCAATAGTCTGTTCAATGCTTCTGTGTCTCTGGATCTATTTTGTTCATCAGATTATTTTGTTCATTAGATTCCACATATAAATGAGGTCATGGGATACTTGTCTTAATGATTTTGCAGAAACTATCTTGTCCTGACCAGCTACTATAAAGTTAAGCTATGTCTTCTTGGGATCTAAATTTGTCATAGTATTTCATTGATTTATAGTCACTGTGATCATAAATTACAGATTTTTCTAGAAAGTTATCATTTGAAAGGTTCTGTGATATTACTGAATATTAAGTGTCAACACTGGGCTCAGAAATATTAATTGTATGTTGCATTTGAATTTTGTGGCAGAATTTCTTCAAGGTTATAGAGGATGGACATCTATTAACCAGGTAATGTATTTCTAACCTCTAGGCTGTTTAGTAATTCTTTCCATGTAAAGTGATCTTCTTATGAAAAACTAGTCTTGACAGTGATATTGAGGAAAAACACCTATTTTGGAATGGGAAGTTTAGTCCCTAATGTCTTAACAGAAATTGGCTTTATTCCTGTTATTATCTATTCTGATTTGCCACTGTGAAAATAATGTTTAATCCCAATTATAAAGACTTGGAATAAATGAAGGCCAGAAATAATTAAAAACCTATTGAGTGTAATATAACATTTTATTTTAAGGTATTTTTGCTTCTTTTTATTTAACCTTTCCAGTGACCTGTTGTGCTCAGGCATGGCTTAGAATAACCAAAGGAAGTGGGACACTTAACTGAAGTTCATATGACTCAATCTGGAAATTTATTTTCCACTTTTTATAATTTCTAGGATTATTGAATATAGTATGTTAGGGTTGCATTTTAATTTTAAGGAATACACAAGGGACTGAATTTTCGAGTATATGGTATGCAGCTCTGATGTTCAATACTAGAACTAGCTACATGGCTAATATACACTTGACATGTCGTTAGTTCAAATGGAGATATGCTGTAAGTGTTAATGCACATTGAATTTTGAAGGCTTAGTATAAGTAATATAATAGGTAATATGTCATTAAATTTGTATATTGTTTATATGTTGAAATGATAATATTTTTGAAATGATAATATTTTAGATATTTTGGGATAGATAAAAGATATTAATGAAATTAATTTCATTGGTTTCTCTTCACGTTTTTATTGTAACTATTGGAAATTTTTATATTACATATCTAGTTTATAGTATATTTCTATTAGTATTTGTATAGAGAAGAGAGGTTTTTATTTTTGTTTTTTTTAATTATGAAGACAATGTTTATGAAAAATATATTTAATTTTCAAAATTGAGGTATCAGCTATGCTTATATATATTTGGGGACACCCTGTACAATCAGATAGAATTAAATACTGGCCCTTTAGAATGGATGACAGATACTTCACAATACCAAAGACAAGAAGAGACTAAAAACACCTACAAACCAGAAATTTCCCATTGCTACCAAGAAAAGGATGAGAAAGATGCAAAAAATGTGTTTTGTTGGTATCATTCCAAATTGAGATGTCTTTAAATGACTTAAAAGGATAAGTTGATAAGAAACTTGATTTCAAGTAGGACTTGGGTTACTCAGAAAAATTAGTCAGCTTCTGGTCCCTCGTCAAGAAAATGATAATGTTAGAGTGCTGCAGTCAGCCACTCATATGACATTTTTCTGCTTGTGACTTATTGTGTTTGATTCATATTAGGTGCTCCATAAATATATGTTGACTTGATAATAGCTTACAGTTATATTTCACTGGCTTATAAATCAGCAATTTTGAGTTGTGTCTCCAATCTTCCCACCAACTAGCTCTGTAACTTTGCACAAATCATATTCCCCTTTCCTTGTCTCAGTGTTTTTCTTTATAAAATTAGAAAAAAATAAATATGATGATTAAATAATTTTCAGTTTAGACATGCTGTGATTCTATTATGTGACTCTATATTGCTAGTCTACTAGGCAGTTAGAATTCCCATTTCTAAAGAGGCATAGAAGTGCAATCAACATGAGTTTAGTTTGCATGTGCCTGCTGTCTGAGACTATTCCTTTTTTTCTCTTTTTTAATATGTTAGCATAGTCAGGTTCTGAAATCTGCAAGAAACCACCCTTATGTAATCCTTACATGAAAAGTAAAATATCCCCCCATTGTCTCGCTCTTCTCTACAAAGTTCAACATTTTGATTATTAGCTGTGCTGGAATTTTAAGTTTGATTTTTCATTAGAATATGCCTAACATGTCACAGGAAGACCTGTTCAGCCAAGATGAGCACCTAAGGGCTTTAAGGCATAGAGATGGCTTACCAGATGATTTGGAAAATCTGTCATTACTTGATGTTTTAGTTTATTACTCTATACAATCCAGTTGATAATACTCAATATGTTCTTGGTGATCTATGTGAGGAAAATTTCTGTTCTGACAACCATACTTTCAAATGGGAGATAAAGAACTAATCTGTGTAATATATACCAAGAAAGAAAGGGGTCCTTTGAGGATCCCATTTAACACATCTTATTCCCTTACCTTTACATGCATGCTTCAAGCCTTACTATCGGTATTGGTCCATCCATATTCCCCATAGCTCTGTTCTCCCATCTATTTGACCTAACAATGAAGAGGACTAGAAACACTGCTGCATACTTAGAATTTTTCAAGAAGTGTAAATTGCTTGTTTCCGTATACTGAATAATTTTTGGCATTGTCAGACCTAGATCTTTCTACCTAAGAGCTAACAGTCTAGTACATGTCATGTATAAATACAAATAACTATAAAACAAGGAACACATAAGATTAAGGCCAGAGGCATTGGGAAAGGCTTTAGTGAATATTAATGCTAGCCTTTTCGTAATTAAACATGGGGAAAAGGCAAGAGGAAAAAAGATTAAAGGCTGGAAGAACAGTATAAGAAAGGCAGAAATAGGAGCCGAGATAATGGAATAACAAACATTCCCATTTTAATTGATCACAGGTTAGAGGGTTAGTGAAACTGCATATCTGAAAGACCTCAAGTGTCATGGCAAGAGCTGTAGACATTATTTCTAATGAGTGTTATCCTCTACCTCAAAATTGGCTAGTGCAGTGCATACTGTTGCTCTCCACTCAGATCCCAATCCTAAGGTTATGCTGTTTGCAACAGAAAAGTATAAGCCATTTCAATATCAATTCCTCCTGTGGTAATCTACTGGGTGATCAAGTCAGAATATCTAATCACAGAATTTCAAGTGATCATGAAGCCACAGCTGCCCATTATGATTTGGACCCTGTCAGACCTCCCAATCCATATGGACAGGCAGATCCAGCAGGAATCTACAATAAAATGGAAGTACACATTCAAGAGCAGAATTGGACAGGTCCAGAGTTCAATAATAAGCTGCACAAGGAGGTGGCCAAGATGCTCATGCCATCCTCCAGTGTTGCACTAGTGCCTCCCCTTCAATTCACAGTCTCATGAGACTTCCTTTAAGATGAGGTGACAGAAATAAAAAAAATGATTAGCTTGATTATGATAAGTGAAATAAGCCAGTCAGAGAAAGACAAGTATCACATGATCTCACTCATATGTGAAATCCAATGAACAAAATAAACTGATGAACAAAATAGATTCAGAGACACAGAAGCGTAGAACAGACTGATGAATCTCAGAGGGAAGGAGGGATGGGGAGAGGAAGAGATCAACCATAGAACTTATATGTATATATGCATAACCCATGGGCACAGGTAATAATGTGGTGAAGGCCTGAGGTGGGGCTGGGAGTGGGGTGGAGGGAGTCAATGGGAGAAAAATGGGGACACTGTAAGACTTTCAACAGTAAATATTTGAAATGGTCATTTTTTTTTAGAAATAAAGACAATGGG
The DNA here is from genome assembly GCA_011751065.1 of Lasiurus cinereus. Classification (NCBI taxonomy): domain Eukaryota; kingdom Metazoa; phylum Chordata; class Mammalia; order Chiroptera; family Vespertilionidae; genus Lasiurus; species Lasiurus cinereus. The sequence goes on along the minus strand of JAAGEH010000015.1, from coordinate 8,904,386 downwards.
CAATAAAGGACCATCTATGATCACAAGAGAAGGGGAACAAATAACATGAGCACTATAATCACTGAAGCCCCAAAATTCGAACTTTGGCACAGGAAAGAGGAACCCAAGTAAGCTACTGTTGTTTCACTAACTTGAAGAGTAAAAATTTGAATTCAGGAAAATTTAAATAATTGGAATTTGCTTAACAGAATGTTGGAGAAAGTGGAGCTATGTAGAAAAAGAGCTCTAGAAAACTTTATGTGGGCATTTTGAAGCATTAGCTGACTACTAATCAACACATTTGTAGGATGAGTTCCATGAGACCATGAGATCAGAGAAAGAATGACTGATTGTGAGTCATCAGTTGAAAATTTTTCAGAACTCATTGTCACTATCCTCCAGGAATATACCTATAGATGAAGATGTTGAGTTTATTAATTGTAGCACTGAGGGAAAATGAACACCAGAGTATCTCAATAAGAGAGTATTAAAAAGAACCTATTATAGGATTTGGGCTTTGGCTGGGTAATTTGCTCTAGATTAAATACTTTTAGAAAATAGGAACAATTCTGTGACTGGGTATTAAAATAAATCTTAAATAGAAAGAGAGCAGACTAAAGCAACTATAAAGCTATAATTAGAAGAACAAGTAACAGTCACTGATATTAACAGAGAAAGGTATATCGTATTTTGGCAGTTGTAGAGTGATCTTATTTTAGTCTGTGCTTAAACAATTATAAAATGGCCTTTTATCTCACTTCATTATGATCTGAATTTGGTGTTATGTGATATTTTGTTAAGCAACAAATAATATGATTTAACTGTGAATGCCAGGCCAGCTATAGCTAGTGTTGTGAATAACTGGCCTGGCATTCACAGTTAAATCAGTTCTCAGATGTCAAGAACTATTTTTCTGTTAACTTCCCCACAAAAGGAGTTCAAACATCTTCAAAATCCTACTAGTGAAAATGGAAAGACTTCACTTAACATTTAAGTCAGAAGACACCAGAAGATTAAATTAGCCCAAGATTAAAGGTTACTCTATACCTACCCTAAAAAAGATTAAAAACAAAACTTAAAATAAATATCTAAAAATTGAAAAGAAACCCACTGTCGTTAAAGTCATAATTCAAAAATTTGTATTTAACTGACTAGCAAAACAAATTGAACAGCAAACTGTGAACCATAACCAGGAGGGAATCAAAGGTGACAAAGGCTTTAAGTAGTTATTTAAAATAATGTAAGTATGTTCTATATTTTAAAGAAAAACATAAACATAATGAAGAGAGAAATGGAAAACAAAATGTGATAATTTGGAGTTAAAACATATACACTATAAAACTAAAAACTAAGTGGATAAAATTTTCAGAACATTAGAATATATATATATATATATATATATATATATATATAGAGAGAGAGAGAGAGAGAGAGAGAGAGAGAGAGAGGAGGGGGGAAGGAAAAGAGAGAGAGAACTCAGATGGTGACAATGGAATCTGAGTATTACAAAGTATTAAATAACCTTACTGAGGAAGGTTGGAAGAGTGGTAGAGATGAACAAAGTCTATAAAACTAATGACAAAATAAACTTCACATAAACACTGTACTCTATTGGATAACATTGTTTCCCACTGAGGTACAGGCTAACAATTCTGAAACTACTTGGCATCTATACTGGAACTGAACAACTAAGCAAATAGATGATAGATTGTAGGATCTCAGTTTCTAACTTTTGGAATGGGAGGTTGTAGACAAGCAAGGCAGAAGGCTAGAATGATACATATGGTAATGGATTCAGTTGAAGACATCAGTACAAACTCATATTTAGCTTAATATAGATACAGATAGCTACACACAGAAATATTTATGCAATTGAATACATGTATATATACTTTCTCATTTTCTCAGCTGAGAGGGCCTAGAATTTATGACATCCTTGTACAATCAAAACACCTAGGACTCAGATCTTGGTTTCCAATATCATTCCTCAATAAAAGAAACCAGGGTTCCTTAAAGGATTAAAGAACCTTAAAGAAATAGCTGATTACAGTACTGGGGTAGTAAATACACAGTATGAGCCTGGAACATATTGCAATGCCAGAAAGTAAAAGAAACCTCAAAAGCAAATGATATCTAAAAGACATAGAAACCAAATAGAGTCCACATAATGGCCAAAGCTGAAATAATATGAATAACAAAATTAATAAAATCATATTAAATTAGAATGCAAATTATGAAATATGTATTTGGGTTCTATATTGATATAAACACATTTTTGACTAAATAAATAAAGGGGAGACACAAATCTATACAATGAACTCCTGATCATTTATGTTCATAGTACCTATTCTAAGAGTTAGAGTTAAATTACCTTCCCCTGTAAGTTTTGGCTGCACTTAATGATTTGCTTTGGAAGAAAAATATATAAAAAGAGAGGTAACTTTATTGTGGTGAAATTTGGCATATATTACTCTGACTAGGTCAGTGGTCGGCAAACTGCGGCTCGTGAGCCACATGGGGCTCTTTGGCCCCTTGAGTGTGGCTCTTCCACAAAATTATATGCATGGGCGCACACATACAGTGTGATTGAAACTTCGTGGCCTGTGAGCAGAAGTTGGTTTTCAGTTCTCAAAAGAAATTTCAATTGTTGTACTGTTGATATTTGGCTCTGTTGACTAACGAGTTTGCCAACCACTGGACTGGGTGATTAAGTCTAAAACTGATAGATGCCCAATAATTGGCATGTGTTGTAATTAGTTTTACATAATTATTTTATTCTTTACAGTTTTGCACAGGCTGGTTTAGGGGTACACAGTATTGTTCCTTTAGTGAATTTACATCTATTATAGTTGAGGAAAACCATTTCTATAGCTACAAAAAATCACAGGTTCTTTCATGGATAGGGCCTATTAGTACTGTGGGGGGGGTGTGCTTTTAAATGTAAGTAATGAGGTGATAACTTGAGCAGTATAATTGCTTTTGTGTTTGAGGCTATAATATAAAAATTTCAAGGGGGCAATTTTGCTTTGCTAAAGTTTTTGATGATTAGTTATTGCCAGGTTGATTGACAAAGTTAGTTAATAATGTAGGTTTTCTTTTTTATATTTGAATTAAAGTGCAGTTTAATTTAAATGTCAAACAAACTTAATTAATAGAAACAGAACTTGCAATAATTCTGCTTGGCAAATTACAATGAAATCTTTTGTATTACTCCCTCATTTTAACCTTCTTTCAGATAGAAAAGTATAATTTTTAATTTTTTCTTATTATAAATGAGGAAATAGTTATCCCATAGAAAGAAAAAAAGTTGAATTGAGGAATTAGCTAACTTACATTTCAAATAAAACTTATTTATATCTAGTTTGTTATACAGCTATATTACTGCTCCCTTCATGGTAGCTCTGAGAGCAGTGGTTGTAAATGGAAAATGAACAGTGGGTGATCAAAGGGTATGGATCCTACTTAGACTCTTTTAACACGTGAGATATATTACCATCACATGCCATAATATTGCAGGAAAAGTCAATAGAATCTTCTCCTGAAACATATATCTTTTACAACTCACATAAAAGAGTGGTAACTTATTTGGTCACCTTATTTTAACATAGCAAAGTGAATATTTGGCAACAAGCCTCAAAATAAGATGTCTTCGGTATAGGACAACAGGGTTTTTATACAATCCTAATTCTTAAAATTGTATTCATTTAATATTGAGTACCTGCCATAAACCAGACAATATACCAACTAGGTCTGACATAGGGTTGTGTAAAACAGAATTGGAAAGGTTATGACCATGGCTATCAAAAGACTTTCAGGCTAGTAAAATATATAAATCTGTGTTTAATAATTATTTGTCTGATATATTCAAAGGTGTGTATTACATATATCTACATATATTGGCTAAAGGGATCTTTAAACCAACCTGGATTAGTGGTTATTTGCCCACATTTTTAGATGAGGAGAATGAGGCCCATATGTCTAAAGTTTGATGCCAAAGGTCACAGATCTACTAAATGACCTAGCTGGAATGTGAATTCTGGCCTTTACGTTCTGCGTTTAAATGCTATTTCTACTTTACCACAACATCCTTCATGTATTTCATATGTGAAATGTTATAAAAGAATGACAATGCTATGCAAAAGTTCAAAGGAAGTAAGCCCATCTTTAGTCAGAAGTTTTGGCCATTCTTCATGGAAGAGGAAACATTTCAACTGGGACTTGGGAGATCTTCATAATTTTAATAGCACAGTGAAACATGGGAGAGACTAGGTCTGTTAACTAGGGGATTACAGGCAAATTTGGAGCACAGAGCCATGGAGCACCATTAAGCATAATGGGAAATTCAAACAAGAAAGTGTTTGAGACAATCGGTACTTATCATGACTGTTGAATTGCTTATGATCTTGTCATGCTTTTAAAATATTTTATTATAAAAATTAAAAAAATGCTGTATTAATAAGTCTATGACAGAGCCTAAATTTTGGATCCAGGGAAGATAAATAAATTTGAGAGTGAGAAACATTCAGATAACTGAAGAAAAGAAAATTCAGAAAAGGGAAAAAAGCAACTTCAAAGACATTGAAGTGAGAATGTGCCAAAAGTATTCAAATAAATTTAGATTGCCAATAAAATTGGAGCACAGTGAATGAGCAGAATACTAGGAGATGAATTCATAGAGGTAACTCGGGGTGAGGAAGGAAGGCTGGTGGTGGGCAGATCATAGAGAGTCTTTAAGCTTTGGCTTTAGCTCTAAGGATGAGTGTTTTGAGAAAAGGAATAACTTGATCTGACTTCAGATTTCTAAGAATCACTGTGCCTTCTGTGTTGAGACTAGTCTATAGGAGGGAAATGGCTGGAACCAGGAGTCCAAGTGGGAGACTATTTTAATATTCTAGATAAGATATCATGATGACTGGGATAAATATAATGTCAAAAGAAATATATTAAGTGGATTAATTGCAAATTTATTTTGAAAGTAGAACCGGTAACAGGTATTTCCTGTCTGATTAGATATGAGAAGTGAGAGAACTCAAAGATACCTCCAAGTTTTGTGACCTTAACAAGGATATTGCCATTTACTGAGATGGAGATGACTCTGAATAGAGTAGGTTTAGGCAGAGAAGGGGAGATCAGAATCTTGGTTTGGGGCATATATTAAGTTGTTTTAGGCTTCAGGGGAAAGATGTGTGTTGGAGACACAAATAAGTCTTCTGTTCTTTGCAGAGGGGTTTTCTTTAAATTCTAGGGAGAAGGCTTTTCTTAGTGGGTGATGTCCAAAGGAGATTAAATATATACAGCCTTGAAAATGAGATTTTCCAGTAATAATATATGCATCATAGTAATAATATATGCATTAAGAGATAAGCTAACTCTAGAAGACTATAAACACTAGACACATTACATAATAACATTTATCTAGGAATGTGGCTTTGAAGAAGCTCCAACTCTGTTCTGTTCCTCAGTCCCTGCCAGACTTCTGGTTTTGACTGTCAGTGCAGGGTATTATTTTTCAAGGCTCTATTGGAGCCAGAGAATTGGGTATTAGACTAGAACAAGTTAAAACACACCAAGTTCACTGTTCTTACCTAAATTTAACCGTTTTTCTTGATTAAATGGTCCTTCCATTGTTACTAGAGTTTTTTTTTTAATTTCTAAAACTTTGAAAGACATGATCCTTGTAATTTTGATAGTTTTCTCATTGTTTTTATTAAGGAGAAGATTTCTGAGCTACTTAATACACTATTTTTTATGCCATAATTTCTTATCTGAATCTTGTATGACTGTTAGGAGTTTTCCATTATCATAATAAAAAGACTGTCCCTCCAGGCAAAGGAAATATAGAATAAATACATAGAAAAAGGAAGTAGAACAGCATCCTTAGGGAACCATTAATCATCCTTTATGATCTGAATGCCGAATGGAATTAGCTAGAAAGTTAAGTTTGGAGTAGGATTATGAAAGGTAAACCTGTTAGTAGATCTTAGACAGGTATTAAATGGGTAATAAGCTGGTAGACCTAGCGAAGATTTACAGTAGTATGCTAAAACTTCATAATGTAGATAATTATTTAAAAATATTAATTTTAGATTATTTAATAAATAAAATTAAGTTATGTAAAAGATGCAGTTAAACAGAATATATTAAAATCAAGATAATATTTACTCAAAACTAATAATTTCCTAGTGATTTTATCTCCTTTAATTTATCTATACTGCTAAGGGTAAATATTTGTATTATAACTACATGTTGAACATATTATACTATGGTGTATTACTGTGCATCTCTTAGTGATATTAGGTCAGTAGTTTGAGATAGGTCACAATGGTAATATTTACACAATGGATACAAGAAAACACTAAAAATCAGGGTGGGTTTGTTGTTGTGGTTTTTTTTAATAGCTAGTTGATGCATATCTACCATTACATCACTGAATTTATACCTTCCTTTTTCAGAACCTCTAGACATTGGAACATTAAAGAGATTAAAATAATATAATTGTACTTCAGAAGAATCATTCTAGGAAAAGTGTGGAGAATAAGTTGGGGGAGGGCTAGATGGGAAAAAGTAAACCTGTTAGTAGATCTTAGACAGGTATTAAATGGGTAATAAGCTGGTTATGCAAAGATTATATATTAATCCCCAAAATGACCCAGTTTAAGTAAAGCATAGTAATAATATATGCATTAAGAGATAAGCTAACTCTAGAAGATGATTTTTATAATGAAACACAATAGGCTTGAGCCCATACTACTCCTACCCCAATTCTGTGCCCTAGAAGAGACCATCTTGCTATTAGGGCCATATGATTAGTACCAGCTAATAGGTTATGAGTAGAAGTGATATGTGTTGCTTTTGGCTCAAACCATTCAAAAGGAGACATGAAATTTTCATGTGACCTCTTGTACTATAGCAAATCCTGAATCTTTATGTTGATATGGATGCATCATAAGGTGGTGATACTCAGGCAGCTTAGTTCTTACATGGAGCAGGGTCTCTATTGACTATATTAGATATATTATGAGTAAGAAAAAAGTTGTATCCTTAGTTATGTCAGGCCACTGTCCTTTTTTTGTTGTTATTTTTATGAGACTAAATTTTTTACTGCAGCATTATCTAGTATAGGATTTATCAACCATTTTTGTGTAACAAGTCAGATAGTAAGTATCTTAGGACTCTGTTGTAATTCTTCAACTCTATTCTTGCAGTGTGAAAAGCACCATAGACAATATAAAATCAAATGGGGTGGTTAACTATATATATAAAAGGCTAATATGCTAAGTGTCTGATTCTCCTACAGGTCGCTATGACATGCATTGACCACCAAGAGTTAGATGCTTAATGTAGGAGCTACCAAGCTGCAGTGACTTGGCATCAGTGGGTCTCAGATATTGCACCCTGAAACCAGAGAGGAGGGAGCCCGATTCCTCGCATGGCTGTGTGATTCTACCTTCAGCCACGGGTTATGTTGTTGCTAGGGCACTGTCAGCTCTGGATCTAGTTTACTGCACACTTATGTTTGCATTCCACACCCTGTAGGACAGCAACTTTGCAGAGAGCCCTCTTGCACTAGAGGACCCCTCAGGGGATGTTGGAGAGCTGATTTTGGCTAAGGGACCCTACCTCCCTTACTCTACAGATGCTCTTCAGGCCAGGGAGGGACTATGGGAGGTTGGCTCTAGGTTATGTCCAGCCTGTCTCACCCAGTCACATTCCACTGGCCACTTTCTAATTAATTTTTTTTCAATGAGCACAAATCCATGCACTGGGTCACTAGTATTCTAATAAAACTTCATTTACAAAAATGTAGCAGATCAGATGTTAACTTTTAATCTTGCCTATTCTGACTAATATCTCACTATTTTAAATTCCTTCATTGGGCACTGCTTCTATTTAAATCTGAATATTTAAATCCCCATTTATTGTTTTACCAACCAGAAATGGTTTCTCCTAATTCCCTGTTGTATAGGATTAAATGTTGGTCATCCCCCCTTCTCCTTTCCTTGTATCCTGTATCCCTCTTGTACCCATCCCGACCTCTTTCTAGCACCAAGGCTTTGTAAGCACTATATTTTATTTTGTCAAGTCTGGTAACTATGGTTACAAAACTGATTGTGTTAAGTATTCTTTGATTTGTATGAAGTTGATTATAGAAGATAGAAAACCATGAGTATTTATGTCATTATTATTATAGAAATATGCACTGTGAGACAACAGTGTGATTAATTCTTCCTCTATGGGCATAATGTGAGAAGATCACTGCCATTTTAAGGAGCATATTTCTAGTAGTATGTTCAAATACATTGACCTCTTTTAAAAATAATTTCCCAATTGCTTATACCATAAATTCAAGTTTTTCCAAGTCTACAATTATTTTTCCTAAAGGTTCAGAACATAGAATGCATGATAAGTCATTTGTGCTCTTCACCAAATATTTCAGTTCCCTTCTCCTCTAGACTATATAAATCAATTTAGGAAAAGTTATATTTCAGTAACGAACAACCCCAAACATCCATTGATTATAACAGTAAAAGTTTATTTCTTGCTCATGGTACTTGTTCACTGCTTGTTTGCTATAGTTCTGTTTAATATCATCTTAATTTCAAAATTAATTTTTTCTTAAATATTTATTATTTAAAGTATTACATATGTCCCTCATTTTCCTTTCATTGACCTCTTATAGCCCACCCCACCTTCTGCCCCAGGCCTTCACCAACCTATTGTCTGTGTTCATGAATTATGCACATATGCATACAAGTTCTTTGGTTGGTCTTTTCCCAACCACCTACCCTCCCTGCTCCTTCCCTCTGAGATTCCAGTCTGTTCCATGCTTCTATGTCTCTGGATCTGTTTTGTTCATTAGATTCTTCATATGGATGAGATCATGTGATATTTGTGTTTCTCTTGAGGCTGAATGAGGAAGCAAGACATTGCAAGATTTGTGACAGAGGAAGAATAGAACATGAAGAATAAAGCTATGGATTTTATAATATATGCTAAATCATTTGCAGTTGATTTTCATTGGTCAAAACAAGCCTATGAACAAGCCTTAACACAATTTGGATGGGGAATGACAATGAGGGGAATGACCTATTCAGGTCCGTGAATTGTAGCAGAAATTATAGGTGTCACTGCTGGGCCTAACATTTAAGTGCTAATGTGAAACCCTCCTTGGCTCTGTTTTCCTTCAGCCACACTTCCTGGCAATACAATCTAGATAGTTGCTTCCCTGTGGATAAGATGCCCCCTTGAGAACTCACCCTTGATATTTAGTATGAATAAGTATTAAATCTTTGTTATATTAAGCCACTGAAATATTGGCTTTGTTTGTTTTGCCAACAAATACTAACATATCGAGGTGGATATTCATGTTTTACTTAGACCATATGAAGATCCATTCTTGAAATGTGGAATGAACCATAATATACAATGAATACATAGATATTGTTAGTGCCTAAAATGGGCCCTGTACTCTGAACTCCCAACCCCTGCCCACCTTCAGTCCTTGGGTGGGCAGGAAATAACCAAATAGTAGAAACTAATAATGTTTGGGAACCAGAGATGTGAATATATACATATGCCTGAGAGGATAAAGAGGGAAAATTGCCTCCATGCCAGAGTAGTGAGAGATTTAAAGAAATGTCCAAGTGATCTGTCTGTGAAGATGGGCCTAACACTTTCTATTCATGAAGTTATCATGCACTGTATTTCTGTGCTCAGAATATCAGTAGTAGTGTTACTTGAGAGTCATACTCAGGCAGTAAAAGTCCTCTAAAAGCCCTACTTTTTTTGCTTGAAGTATCAGAATAGTGGAAGAAAGCAATTGAATGGTTCCCATACCCCTAAGAGGGATAAGGCAGTGTCTTAAAGAGAGTTAGAATTAGAAAAGCCTTATGATTGAAACTGAGAGATTACAAAGAAGTGTTCTGCATGAATTTGCCACAAAGATCCAGATGGGATGATGCACATGTTGAGATGTCACATGGACACAACTCTAGGGAATATGACAGAGATTCTGAATTGATTGTTTTTGCCACATGAAAATGAAGTGCAATTGCTAAGGCTGACCAGCAGCCCCTGAATGATGGATAAACAGATTACTCTGACACAGTTTCACTGTTAAAGAGAGGGCTAAGGGACAGCCTGGCTAACGAAGCCAGGCAGCCTCAATTGTCTGCCTCATTAGACTTTTATTGGAATTTTTATCTTTAGATACAATCAGTAGGGTGAGTAATCTTGGGAGGACACATGTGTTTACATTGTCCTCTAGGCAAGGGTATCCAGGGATTAAGCATAAGGATTCCAGTAAACACCTGGGGATCTGCACATGCACAGACTTGTTTGGAAAGGTCAAGGAATAATTAGGGATGCTGCCTTCAACACTCCTCTAAGTCTCCCCTAAGTTAAGTCAGAAATCTGATAGACAGGTCAGGCGGCCTTCCACACACTTCTCTTTTCTTGGAATATCCTCCTTACAAGCTTTCCAACCAAGTCTCATGCTTTCTAGCATCTCCACCTCTTTTGTTTTGCTGAATGTAGAAGATAGAAGGAGGTGGTGAACTTTCTGCTTAGGAATATCAGGGTCCACAAGGAGTGTTTACTGCTTGAGTTTGGATTTTACAGACCATAAGAAAAAAAAGAACAATGGTTACTTATCTGGATTGGGTAGAATGTGGATACAGTCCAACAATTACTTATCCTCTGCTGTCACCATCTTCATCATTCCCAAGGTTATTCTGGGGGCCATCTGGGTCTGGGAAAGGTGCATCGTTCATGGCTGCAGAATCCCCAGGCCCAAATTCTTCATTTCTGAAAGAGGATTGGTCCCATGCCATGCCATGGCAGGGTTTAATCCCCAGCAGCCCTTTGGGGGTAGAAACACACACGTATCCTCTCCCCCATGTTAATAATTCTTTGATATATTATCTTTTGGCAAAATAAAATTTTTCCAGGGTTTGAATTTGAAGAAACTTTTCCCCATCCGGTTATTAGTGTTCGCATCTCACCACAAGACTTGTGGTTTCTGAGATGGGGTTATTGAGGTAAAGTGCTGTTCTACAGAGAATTGAAAATGATCATTCAAATTAAAAAAAAATAAGGGTAAAGAGTGCTTTAGATAGTATTATAGCAGGGTTATTGAGTCCCATATTCCTCCTTTTTTATTTTACTGGCATAGCCTTCAGGGTAGCATGGACATGTTAAAAAATGGCCTGCCCTTGTGGATTGTGAGGGATTTCCCTGGAATGCTGGGTGGATCAAATTCTGCAAAAGACAATGAAGCCAAGGCTGCTTTAAGCAGGCCCATTATCAATTTATCTTGATTAATATAGATACAACTGGAAACAGGTCTTATTGAATTCATGCAAATAAATATTGCCACTTATTAAGAATTGCCAAATTCTGTAGGGACAGGTGGGGAGAATATATAATTTACCAAATTTGTCTTAAAATTGCTTCCTTATAGCTGGAAAACAGAATGTTTAAGAATCAGCAATACTTGCAAATGACATGGAATCTTGTCCTTTCTGCAAAACACAATATTCCAGATTAGCAATTAGAGCTATAAATGAAAGCACAACATAGTTATTATTTGCAAAAGCTTCCCATGTATCTTACGCAGAAAATTTTCCTTCATGAGAGAGAAAACAAACACTTGAGGCATTCTAGAGCCTATTGGAGTGATCTAAAGCCAATTCTAGGTCAAGAAAATGTTTCTCAAAATTCAAACCCTGGAAGTATTTTATTTTCCCAAAGATCATATATCAAAGTGTATTAAACACAAACATAGTCTAGCAAACTTTAGTTCCCATGATAAAAAGATGACCTTTTTGTAAAAAATACCTGATTAATATGAAATATAACCATTTTAATAATTTATAGAACTTTTGCTTCCTGGGTAGAAAAATAGGAAAGATCTTTTCCTTTTTAACAGATTAGAAAAGGACTATCGAAAATAAGGTTTATTCTCTAACTTCATTTGTCCTTGGGTGTAGCCAGCAAATGACACTAATTGGATCTCTGCTATTGATATAACCTATTTACCATCTGGTTATACCCTCTGGTTAGGGGGGCAAAATATAAATAATTTACTCTTAAGTGTCCTTGGTTTAGGAAAGATAAAATTTACTAGATGGCTCCAAATTGCTGTTTAACCTTCTCAATTTCCTTATTCTACTACTGGCTTACTGGCCTGTGTCATTTTTACAACTTCCTTTTGACATTTCTCTTCACAAAATTCTACAACTTTCACAAATCTTTCTTCAGAATTTTTTTCCAATTAGTTAGGATTCTTAACCCTTAGAAGCCTTAATTTTTAGGTGACATATAAGTAATTAACATTCATCAGATTAGCAATACATTCACATTTTAATATATATTTCAAATAAAATACAAGACATTCATTAACAGACTCAAATCCATCCTCTAGATTTTCCTACAAGGCAAACTCAGATTAATATTTCAATAGCCTGTTATTTAAAAATACCCTGATATTTAATAATTTTTACTATGTAACCCAGCAAACTTCCAAGTTTTAATTTACCAAACACTTAGGAAAAGTATGTTTAGGCATATATAATTACCACTGAAAAAGTTTTATCATATTCTCTTCATTTTACTTATATGTATTTTGTCTTGACAACTTTGAGATTTCAAAGTCAATTATTATTACCCAAAGCATTTTTGTGGCAAATTCTGTGACAGAGATAACTCAGTGGCTTTAATATTAAAGTACTATTTTTTTTTTACAACAGTGGAAGTGGCCCCCACACTACTATTTCCCAGCTTGCTGGAGGGTACTTTATAGGACAAATCATCTTAGGAAAAAGACTTGGGGGGTTAAATGATTATTTTCCCTATTTTTTATTTCTGAGTATACTAACAACATGGAATCTTACATATAAGAAGATATACAGGCACACATAACACACAGACAAGACTTAATAAATCAGAGTTCTTTTCATGGATCTTTCAGAAGATGTTTTACATTGCTTGGGACTTACAGCTAGATGTGTTCCAGATGGCTACCAGATGGGGTCACCAGTGAGCACCCACAAACAGCCTGTTGTTCACAGATTTAATCATAGCAAATATTGACTGTCATCTAAAGTCATTTTAGCTGAAATCTATCAGTCCTAAGGTATCATATGGTAATTTTCAGACAAAACATTAAGGAGTCCTTTTTGTAAATGGACTGTTAGTCCTGTTTTCTCTCCTTCCCACATGGGAGACAGAGGATGGGGGACTTAGGTGTTATAGGCTTTATAGATTCTACTTCAGGAGGAGGGGGCAGTGGTAAATCCTCCTGGTATTCTGTAGGCTTTTGATCCTCATTATGAAATGGGCATAGTGCAGCTTGAACAGGAGCCCACATAGTTAAAGATGACAAAGGCACCCATTTTACCTGAACCTATTTCTCTTTAAATTCCTGCCTACTTGTTCCCAGAGATCAACATCTAATGTTCCACAAAATTCTACAACTTTTACAAATCTTTTAGAACCAAGGATTATAAATTATAGGCACCATTTGCTTTTAATAACTTTAAATAGCAAAGACCTTTATTATTCAGTGGACAATTGCTATCCTATTATGAAAACTTAGCTGAAAAACAATTCTCTCAAACTTGGCAAGCTCCAATGACTTACTGCACAGTTGCTTTCATTTCCTTTCTCTTCGTTTGTGAGGGTTCTGCTGAGTCTCATTGCACTCCTTGGTACTCACATGGGGCACCACATTGCTGGGGCTGACCAGCAGTCCCTGAACAAAGGATGGACAGATTACTCTGACACGGCTTCACTGTGAAAGAGAGGACTAAGGAATGGTCTGGCTAAAGGAGCCAGGTAGCCTCAATTGTCTTCCTCTTTAGGCTTTTACTGGAATTTTTACTTTTAGATACAATCATTATGGTGAGTAATCTTGGAAGGACACATATGTTTGCATTGTGTTCTAGGCAAGGGCATCCAGGGATTAAGTATAAGGATTCCAATAAACACCTGGGGTCTGCACATGCACAGACTTGTTTGAAAAAGGTCAAGGATTAATTAGGGGTGCCCCATTCGATATTCCCCTAAGTCTTCCCTAAGTTGGAATTCTGATAAACAGGGTAGGCGGCCTTCCACACACTTCCCTTTTCTCGGAATATCCTCCTTACAAGCTTTCCAACCAAGTCTCATGCTTCCCAACATGCAATCATTTAAAAAAAAATGGTATTGCTTTTCTTGCTCAGCCAAGCATTTGTACTAGGTACATTAATATACCGACTATACTAATAAAAAGGTGACTCTCAAAAACTGACTTGCATTCCAATATTCTTTTTTGAGTGCAACAGGAGGGGATGGAATTATAATTATTGTCCTGAAAAATTATCATACCTTGCATCCTGTCTGCGCTAGTCTCCTGAATGTCACTTGGGTTGTATATTGCATATGAGAGTATCATTTTCCTCATGGACAAAGAAGTTGAGAGATCATAGTCATGGTTCCATTTCAGAGCCAGTTTATATAAATACCTGCAGTGACTGAAATATAGACCATTCAGGATGACCTCCATAACTCATGGTAAAGTAAAGCTGAGTTTAGCTTAAAAAACTGGTATTTCTAGATCACTGGAAGTTATCATGTTTTTAGATTCTTGTCATAACATTGGACGAGAATTAATTTCAGACATCAATTCTGTCTTATGTTATTCTATGTTCCAGGCTGAATCTAAGAATCTAAGAGGACAAGAAATGGAGGAAAGGAGGGCAGAAGGGAAAGGAAGAAGGATGGGGAAAGGAAGAGAGAGAGAGAGAGAGAGAGAGAGAGAGAGAAAGAGTTTTTCATCTTGATTAGAGTAAAATCCCAATTCCTAGCACAGCTCTACATGATCTAGTCTACATGATCTTACCTCTCTGACTTCAGTGCTTTTTATTCTATAACTGGATTGCTTTACTCCAATCACTCTGACTGATATATGATTCCTGTAACTCACAATATTTAAGTCCATCTCATGGCTCTTGCTTTCTTCTGCCTGGAAGGGTCTTCTCCAATATATCAGTTCTCATTATTTTCCTCATGATTTTACCTAGAAACTACTTTATTGGACAGGCCATCCCCAATTTAATGGTGAAAATATTAAATGGTACTTGTACATTTATTTTAAAAATGTGATTCTTTTAATCAGTTTCACCTTAGTACAGTGCCTGGAACATGTAAGCTTTCAAATAATAGTCAATGAATGAAAGCATATTAACATGAGGTTAGCATTGCATATTTCAATATTAGAAAGCACTGACATTTAGAAGAAAGAATACTGAACTGTCAGGGAGTATCACTTGGGAACTAATGAATTCCTTTATCTACAACATGGATGCTATCCATGCTACTTATTTCCACAGTGGCGGCAAGGTTTATTAACTATAACTCAACTTATATTGATGTTATACTCATTATTATTATCCTTTACATTTATTAGAGGCAGTATGACACAAAGATAAGGTAATGGGCTTGATTCACATCTGGATTCTGCTACAAATTAGTTGGGTAATTTATCTCAAGTTTCTTAACTTTTCAGAACTATAAAAGTATCTTCATCTAAAAATAATAATACTAGTACTTACTTTCTAAGGTTGTTGTAGGAAACAAATGAATTAATACATGTAACAAACACTTAGCATAAGGCCTAACACATAGTGTGTGTTCATACTTACTATAACTGGTGAGCATATTAAGATGTGGAAATTCATGGCATTGAATATCTAGGAACAAGATTTAAATTTTTACAAAAGAGAAATCACTGGAAGTCATTGAAACTAATGCATTTCTAGCATAGAATATTAAAACTGAAAGAGACCATGGAATGATGAAGCCTAACATCTTCATTTGTTTTTTTAAAGAAAAAATTGGGATCCAAAAAGAGAAAATTCAGCATCACTTAAATGCTTCGCAGAAAATGTAAGGCAGTAATCCAGCTCTCAACATTCAGAAATATGCTAATTGTTTTTTTAAAGAAGTTGCATAATAGGCTTGCTGTAGCTTCTGTAATCAATGATGATGCCAAGGCATCTGATGCACAGGGTTTAGACACTGTAATATTCATTAGATTCCCCCACAGGCGCCTCCCCACAGAAACATAGGCAGCTAAGAAACACTGAGATTGCTATGCAAACAGCCCAGGGCAAATACTTCAGCCTTTCTCCCCACTTCCCTTAACCAATTGCTAATGACGATCTCCACTGATAGAAAAATTCTAGAACTGCACCTGTCTCTATTGATGTCATTAATATACATGTGGTTGAGATCTCAATCTAATTTCATGACTAAATAAATTATCTACACAAGTTTGTGGGTCATACAGAATTTTGAAAATCTGACTAAAAATGAAATGTTAGTAATACATACCTTCTTCTTAGTGAGGGAATGGTGCCATAGCTCCTGACTGATTTACATGCCATTTTCAGCACCAAATGATAGGTAGGATATTGCACCTGGGGTGAGCAAACAGGCAAATCCAGGGGTCATATTTCTTTGAAACTCTCAGTTAATTCCAGACCTGCAATGTATCAAAGGCACATATCCAATGGCATTTACAACAAAAACATTCACCACCATCACTTTATCTATTCCTGTTGATTGAATAACCAGTTCCTGCTGTTACTATGGAGGAAATTGCTGTTCTCATTCCCTGCCAACATGGCCATCTTACACTGTGGGAGTAAGTTTTCTTTGATAAAACCTTGCTGAATAGATGGTTTCTATAGCTTTTTGATTCCGACATGAAGTCATATAATTTAATTATATATGAAGTTAGATTTTTAAAATATTCTTAGTGGCAGTATTTTTTTCTTATACTTAAACTAGAGACCCATTGCATGAAATTTGTGCACAGGGGGTGGTAATCCCTTATCCCAGCCTGTAACCTCTCCAATCTAGAAAATTCCTCACACAATCGAGGACTGCTGGCTCCCAAACGCTCACCTACCTTTCAGCCTTATCACCCCCTAACCACTCCTCTGCCAGCTTGATCAATGCCTAACTGCTCCCCTGCTGGCCCATTTGCCACAAGTGCCCCCCTTCTTCTGGCCCAATTGCCTCCAATAGCCCTCCCCTGCCAGGCCAGTTGCCCACAACAGCCCTCCCCTACCAACCTAGTCATCCCCAACTCCCCTCACCTGCTGACCTGGTTGCCCACAATTGCCCTCCCCTATATACCTGGTTGCCCCCAACTGCCCTCGCTGCAGTGCTGGTCCCCCAAAACTGCCTTCCCCTGAAAGCGTGGTCCCCCCTATCTGCCCTCCTCGGCAGTCTGAGTCACTTCCAACTGCCCTCCCCTGCCAGCCTAGTTGCCCCTAACTGTCTCTCCTGCCAGCAACTGCCCTCCCCTGCTGGCCTGATGGATGCCAACTGCCCTCCCCTGCTTGCCTGGTCCTTAACTATCTTCCCCTGCTGGCCTGGTCACCCCTAACTGTCCTCCCCTGCACACCCAGTTGCCCCCAACTGCTTTCCTCTGCTGGCCTGATTGCTCATAACTGCACTCCCCTGCAGGCCATCTTGTGGTGGCCATCTTGTGACCACATGGGGTGTTCAACTTGTGTGAGCCCATGATGATCAATTTGCATATTACCTCTTTATTATATGGGATAAGTCAACCTTATTTTTTAAATTTTTATTAATGTATTACATGTATATATATCTTCACATTGCCCCTCCCTGCACACCCATGCATACCCTAACCCTCCAGTATCTTGCTTCCATTGGTTATGCTTATATGCATGCATACAAGTCCTTCAGTTGATCTCTTATCTACCCCAACTTTCCCTAACCTTGCTGCTGTAATTTGACAGTCTGATGCTTTACTGCCTCTGTATCTATCTTTTTGTTCAACAGTTTATAATGTTCTTTATTATCCACAAATGAGATCATGTGGTATTTTTCTTTCATTGACTGGCTTATTTCACTTAGCATAATGTTCTCCAGTTCCAGGCAGGTTGCTGCAAATGATAAGAATTCCTTCTTTTTTATGGCAGCATAGTATTCCATTGTGTAGATATACCATGGTTTTCTGATCCACTCATCTGCTGATGGGCACCTAGGCTGTTTCCAAATATTAGCTATTGTAAATTGTGCTGCTATGAACATAGGGGTGCATAAATCCTTTCTTATTGGTATTTAGGATATATTCCTAAGAGTGGGATTGCTGGGTCAAATGGGAGATCCATTTTTAGTTTTATGAGGACACTCCATACTGTTCTCCACAGTGGCTGCACAAGTCTGCATTCCAATCAGCAGTGCAAGGGAGTTCCTTTTTCTCTGCATCCTCGCCAACACTTGTCGTTTGTTGATTTGTTGATGATTGTCATTCTGACAGGTATGAGATGGTAATGCATTGTCATTTTGATTTGTGATAATTAGTGTCTTTGAGCATGTTTCCATGTGTCTCTTGGCCTTCCTTCTGTTTTCTTTCCAAAAAAATTTATTTAGGTTCATTCCCTTTTTTTTTTTTGGATCATTTATCTTTCTTTTATTAAGTTGTATAAATTGGCTTTAGATGTTGGAAATTAAATCTTTATCAGTGATAACATTAGCAAATGTGTTCTCCTATACAGTGGGCTTTCTTGTTTTTTTGTTGATAGTTTCTTTTGCTGTGAAAAAGCTTTTTTTTTATGTAGACCAACTTGTTAATTTTCTCTTTAGCTTCCATTGCCCTTGGAGCAGTATCAGTGAAGAATTTCCTTTGGCATATATCTGAGATTGTGCTGCCTGTGGATTCCTCTAGTATTTTTATGGTTTTCCATCATATGTTTAAATCCTGTATCCATTTGGAGTTTATTTTTGTGTATGGTGTAAGTTGGTGGTCTCATTTCACTTTTTTTGCATGTATCTGTCCAATTTTCCCAACACCATTTATTGAAGAGACTGTTTTGACTACATTGTATGTTCATACCTCCTTTGTCAAATATTAATTGAGCATAGTGGTTTGGGTGGATATCTGGATTCTCTATTCTATTACATTGGTCTATGTGTCTGTTCTTGTGCCAATAGCAGGCTGTTTTGAGAACAGTTGCTTTGTAATATAGCTTGAAATCTGGTATTGAGATCCCACCTACTTTATTCTTCTTTCTCAGGATTGCTGTCGCTATTCGGGGTCTTTTTTTAAAATTCCAGATGAATATTTGGAGAGTTCTCTCTAGGTCTGAAATATGTCATTGGTATTTTAATGGTAGTGCATTGAATCTATAGATTTCTTTGGGTAGTATGGATATTTTAATGATATTGATTCTCCCAATCCATGAGCATGGTATGCTCTTCCATCTGCTAACATCTTCCTCTATCTCTTTTTTCAGTGTCTTGTAGTATTCTGCATATAGGTCATTTACCTCCTTAGTTAAGTTTATTCCTAGGTATCCTTTTTTTTATTTTTTTGGTGTGATGGTAAATGGGATTGCTTTTTTAGTTTCTCTTTCTGTAAGTTCACTATTAGTGTGTATAAATGCCATAGATTTCTTGGCATTAATTTGGTAGCTTGCTACATTGCCAAATTCATTTATTAAGTCTATTAGTTTTTTGATGGAGTCTTTCAGGTATTTTATGTACAGTATCATGTCATCTTCAAATAATGACAGCTTTACTTCATATTTTCCAAATTGGATGCCTTTTATTTCTTCTTCTTGTCTAATTGCAATGGCTAATACTTCCAGTAATATGTCAAACAGGAGTGGTGAGAGTGGTCATCCCTGTCTTGTTCCTGTTCTTAGGGGAAATTGTTTTAGTTTTAGCCCATTGAGTATGATGTTACCTGTGGGTTTATCATATATGGCTTTTATGATGTTGAGTTATGATCCTTCTATTCCCACCTTGCTGAGAATTTTTATCAAGAAAGAGTGTTGGATTTTATCAAATGCGTTTTCTGCATCATTGGTTATGACTAATTGATTTTTATGTTATGTGATATATCATGCTTATTGATTTGTTTATGTTATGTATCATGTTTATTGATTTGCGTATATGGTATCATCCTTGCATTTCTGGGATAAAACCTACTTGGTCCTGGTGTATGATTTTGCTGATGTACTGCTGGATCCATTTTGCCAGAATTTTGTTGATTTTGGCATCTATGTTCATGAGGGATATTGGCCTGTAATTCTCTTTCATTGTGTTATCTTTGTCTGTTTTTAGTATTAGGGTTCTGCTGGATTCATAGAAGGTGTTTGGAAGTGTTTCTTCTTCAATTTTTTGGAATAGTCTGAGGAGGATAGGTTTTAATTCTTCCTGGAATGTTTGGTAAAACTCTCCTGTGTAGCCAGCCATCTGTTCCCGGGCTTTTGTTTGCTAGAAGCTTTTAATGACTGCTTCAAATTCTTCTATAGTTATTGGCCTATTGAGATGTTTAAATTCTTCCTGATTGGGTATTGCAAGGTTATATTTTTCTAGGAATATGTCCATTTCCTCCAGTTTGTCCAGTTTGTTGGAGTAGAATTGTTCATAGTATTTTGTAATAATCCTTTGTATTTCTTTGAGGTATGTTGTTATTTCTCCTCTTTCATTTCTGATTTTGTTTATTTGGGTCTTTTCCCTTTGCTTCTTGGTGAGCCTGGCTAGAGGTCCATCAATTGTGTTTATCCTTTCAAAGAACCAGCTCTTATTTTTGTTGATCTTTTGAATTATTTATTTTGTCTCTAAGTCATTTATCTCTGCTCTGATCTTTACTATTTCCTTCATTCTGCTTACACTTGGGATTTTCTTGTTGCTCTCTTTCTATCTCTTTGAGTTGTAGAGTTAGCTAATTTATTATCATTGTTTCTTGTTTTTTGAAGTAGGCTTATACAGCTATGAACTTCCTTCTCAAGACTGCTTTCACTGTGTCCCATAGATTTTTTATTGTTGTGTTTTCATTGTCATTTGTTGCCATGATGTTTTTTATATCTTCCTTGATCTCTCTGGTTACCCAGTCATTGTTTAATAGCCTGCTGTTTAGTCTCCATGTGTCTGATTTTCTTGTATTGTTTTTATTGTAGTTGATTTCCAGTTTATGTCACTGTGATATGAGAAAGTGCTTGATATGATTTCTATCTTGAATTTAAAGAGACTTTTCTTATGACCCAACATATGGTCTATCTTTGAAAATGACCCATGTGAACTTGAGAAGAATGTATATTCTGCAGCTTTGGGGTGAAATGTTGTGAAGATGTCAATTAATTCCATCTGGTCTATTGAGTCATTTGGGATTGATGTTTATTTGCTGTTTTCTTGTTTAGATGATTTGTACAATGCTGTTAGCAGGGTATTAAAATCTCCTACTATAATTGTATTGCTGTCAATTTCCCCCTTGATATACTCCAGGAAATTTTTATGTATTTAGGTGCTCCTTTATTGGGTGTGTATATGTTTACCAGAGTTATTTCTTCTTGTTGGATTGTTCCCTTTAGTATTATGATATGACCTTCCTTATCTCTTGTTATGTCTTTCACTTTGAGATCTAATTTGGCAGATGTAAGTATTGCAATCCCAGCTTTTTTTTCATTTCCATTTGCCTGAAAAACCCTCAGTCTGCATGCAACCTTTATTCTGAGGTCGGTTTCTTGTAGACAGAAGATATATGGGTCATGTTTTCTTATCCAATCCATTACCCTATGTCTTTTGATTGGAGCATTTAATCCATTTACATTTAAAGTTATTATTGATACGTACTTATTGTTTTGCCATTTTTATTCTTTACCCCTGTGTTCCTTCTTTGCTTAGTATTTCTTTTTTTAAAACAGCAGACCGTTTAGCATTTCTTGCATTGTTAGTTTGGTGGTAATAAATTCCCTTAGTCCTTTTTTGTCTGTGAAGCTCCTGATTTCACCTTCAATTTTGATTGTTAGCCTTGCTGCGTACAGTATTCTTGGATTCAGACCCTTCTTTTGCATGACTTTGTAAATTTTATTGCGTTCCCTTCTGGCCTCATGAGTTTCTGTTGAGAAATCTTTCGCTAGTCTGATGGGGGTTCCTTGTAGGTAACTTTCTGTCTCACTCTGGTTGCTTTTAATATTCTTACTTTGTCGTTGGTGTTTGCCAATTTAATAATAATGTGCCTTGGTGTCGGTCTTTTGGGGATCATTTTGCTTGGGACTCTGTGTGCTTCTTGGATTTGTGTGTGGTTTTTTTTTTCTTCCCTTTATTAGGGAAGTTTTCTGCCATTATTTATTCAAACAGGTTTTCTATTCTTTGTTTAGTTTCCTCTTCTTCTGGATCCCCAACTATGGGGATGTTGTTTTCTTTTGTGTTGTCCCAAAGTTCCCTTAGGCTGTCCTCCTGCCTTTTATTTTTATTTTTCTAGAAGCTGCTCTACTTGAGTATTTTTTCCTACCTTGTCTTCTAGCTCACTGATGCGGCCCTGTCTTTCTTATATTCTACTTTTGATGCTTTCTATTGAGTTCTTTACAGCAGTGATGTCATTTTTCATTCTTCTTGATTATGCTTCATTTCTTCTTGGTTCTTCTTTATTTCCTCTTGGTTCTAACTCATATTCTCAAATTTGTCTACCATTCTTTGCAGCCACCTTATGACCCTTTCTCTGTTTTCTTTCTCTGGCAAGTTGCTTGCCTACATTGCATTTACTTCCTTTTCTGGTGATGCCTGCTCTTCTTTCATATGCGGCTGTTTCTTTGTCTGCCCATGGTCTATTTTCTCTAGGTGTCTGGTTATGTAATTCTTTCTACTTATCCCAGGCGAAATCTAACCTTTCCATGTGGAGTGCAGAGCTCCTCTGAATCCGAGTGTTTGTGCTGATTGGGAGTGCTGTTTTGTTTCCCGCAGATGTTTGGTGGGTGTCACAGCTGTAGCTTTTCTCAAACTTATTTTTTGACATTGAAGTACATAGACAGCACCTTGCCCAAAATGGAAATACTTAGGAAAGCTTTTTATAGTCAGTGAAATAGAAAATTGCTTAAATTGGGCCTTTTCAGGCTAGCAGGAATTAACTTCAGAAGAAAGGATATCTCCAATGCATACACAAAAGCAAAGAAGTACGACAGAAAAAGAACTTCTTGGAAAATGTAAAGAGTTCACTTTTTATATCAATTTGAATGTTCAAGTGGCAAGGATTGAGCTGAGGTCAGATCTTAGAACTCTGGTAAATAGGTTAAAAAACCTACATGCCCTTCTAAAATTTTTGAATTAATCTAGAATGTTATGGAACACCCTTGAAAGGTTGTAAATAGGAAAATAATAAGAATGGTCTTTTTTTGAAGGATGAACCAAGGGACAAATATGGGAAGAGATGAGTGAGGATGGCTATAAGTAAGTTCTATGTTTTTAAAATAAGGCCATTAGTGATTTTTCAAAATTTATTCCAAAATCAAGAGAATGCAAGTTTGAAATCTTCTTTCACCCCCATAAACAATTTACTGGTAGTAGAACTGATGTTAATTAAAAAATGGGAGAGAAATTCTTATTTCCTTTTCTTATTTTTGACTTTTTTTTTGTGTTTTACATGTTAAGGGTTACAGTGTTTCCATAAATTATTTACTTTTAGTGAATGCTGTGCCTATATGGATTTTATGTTGTATGTTGCAATTTAATTTGCTTTGGCTCTCATTTAGCTTAGTCACAGGCTATAATTATTCAGTGCTAGTATTATCCATACTTAGTTGCCTATAATACTGACCAACCTTCATGTTTCCTGTAATTTAAGAATAAGAACAAGGGATAGTATGTGTAATTAAATAAAGAAAATAATGTTATTTATTGTTGTTCCAGCCAAGAGGAGCCTGAGAGAGAGATCACAATAAAGAAAATAAAACAGCAATTAAGGTTTTTTTGTTGCTGCTAAGTCTGACCCAAGGCTTTTTAATTTAATACCAGTCTCTGAGGACATTTTCTATTACCGTAGATCAGTGAACCAATTTCTCAACATAGCCCATGATATCACCTAATTCTTGAATATCATTTGAATAGAAATGCACACTCTTCTCCATGGGCATACATGTGAACACAGAATAAATCCTTAGCCCCATGGAGACATTTCATTATTCAAATTAAAGATGATTTGATAATGAGATCAAGATATAAAGCATATTAATTTGGTTTCATCACAAAGTGATAATACAACCTTAATGTTTCAATATCCTATCTAATAAAAGAATAATATGCAGATTGACCATCACTCCAACACACCAGATGGCTGCCCTTATGTGGTCAAAGATGGCTTCCCCCATTTGGACACAAGATAGCCACCACAAGATGGCTATCAGTGGAGGGCAGTTAGAAGGGATCAGGCCAGCAGGGGAGGGCAATTATGGGCAATCAGGCCAGAAGGGTAGGGAAGTTGGGAGGGACCAGGCCTATAAGGGAGGGCAGTTGGGAGCCATCAAGCCTGCAGGGAAGGTTAGTTATGTGTGACCAGGCTGGCAGAGGAGGGAAGTTGAGGGTGACGGGGCCTGCAGGGAAGGGCAGTTGCGGGGGGAGGGGGACACAAGCCTGCAGGGGAGAGCAGTTAGGGGTGACCAACCCTGCAGGGGAGGGCAGTTAGGGACAATCAGGCTGGCAGGGGAGTAGTTAGGCATCAATCAGATTGGCAGGGGAGTGGTTAGGGGGTGATCCAGCTGGCAGGCATAAGCAGTTAGGGGCAATCAGGAAGGCAGGAAGGTGAGGAGTTGGGAGCCAACAGTTCTGGAATGTGAGAGGGATGTCCCAGATTGGAAGGGTCCAGGCTGACCTGAGGGCAGTCAGAGATACCTCAAGGGGTTTCAGATTGGAAAGGTCCAGGCTGGGCTGAGGGACAACCCTTCCCCCCATGCACTAATTTCATGCACTGGGCCTCTAGTTTTTTCATAAAAAGAAACATCTCCAAGTACAATAGTGATGTTATTATTCTTTTATAATTATAGAGGAAGTTAGTTAAAATAGTAAAGCTAAGTCTTCAACTTTAGGCACTATAGAAAATTTCTCTACATTTATGAAAATATTTAAAATTATATATCCTTGAGTGCATTATTCTTGACCTCTTTCAAAAATATTGATCTTAAGCTATCTGCTATTCATTATGCTAGGAAATGTTGATAAAATGTTGAACAAAACCAGACATGGTTCTTATGGACTTTATCTTCTGAATGGCAAAGTATATGTAAGTGTATCATTCCAAGCTGAGAAAAATGTTATTAATGTTAAGAACATAGTTACATAAAACATATTAAAAATAATTCTGACTTAGACTAGAACAGCTAGCCAGAGGAAGTTTTAAGTAACATTAAAGAAATGTTACTTTAGCTGAGACTAAAAACATGATAAGACCTGATTAGGTAAAGAGCATAGGTATGCAGGAACATTCTGGATGATAGAAACAGTATATACAACAACTTGATGACAGGATGGAATGATACATTAAAGGAACTAAAATCAGGCTAAAATAACTAGAATGTAAAGGATTGGTCTGAGTCCTGCAAGAAGAGGCTAGAATGATTAGAATGATTAGGGGAGCTCATACCATACAGCACCTGGTAGGTCATGATCTAAGAATTAATTAAGATTTTGATTTTAACAACATTGAGCTGCTAATGCATGTATCTACATGCATACCATGTTTGTGTTTTGAAAAAATGCTAGTTGCAACAGAAAACGTGAATTGAAGGGTCTGGAGCAGAGCAGGAAGACCAATTAAGAGGTTATTTCTGTTGACCAATGAAAAGATAGCTTAGAGTAGATTTATGGCAATGGGGATTAAAAGAAAGAGAGACTCAAAAATATCAAGGAAGCAACATTGGCAAAACTTGGCAATTAATTGGAAATGAAGAAAAGAAGTTTCAAGAATAACTTTGGTTTTTGAGTAGCAGTATTGAACACATGACATGCATACTTTAAAGACTTCTGGGTGGGACACTATCATATAATAGATCACAATCCAGTTGGAAACAGAAGTTATAGGGAAACAAAGAATGTTCTAAACTTCTACAAACAAGTTATAGTTCATATAGCCACTCTACATATTTGAATCAAATCTGAGTGTCCTATAGATATCAGGCATTGCCATGGAAATAGCTTTTTGTGTAGGTTAAAAAGGTGGATTATTACTTATCTATAGGTCACTTTGCACCAACTAAATAACTTTTACATCCATTTCCTTGGCTCCATCTTACTTCCTTGTTCATTTATTTCCTCCATTCTTTGCTTTTTTCACTCCCTCCAGTCCTCCATCTTCACACATATTTATGGAGCATTTATTAGGAATAAAGCATTATGCTAGGCACTAGACATACTGTGTTAAATTAAACACAATTACTGACACAATTATTCATGGAGTTTTAAGTTTATTAGGGTAGATACTTTACAACAAACACTGAAAGAAAGAAATATTTGAATGTATGCGTGATAATTAGCATGATGAAAACATATAGGGTGCAATGATAGTAATAACCCCAATGTTTGGTCACAAGGGTACATACAGGTGAACTATCCCATTGCATTTTGAACTGTGTTTCCTAGAAATAAAACAAGTGAAGTATCATCTCCACAATCAACCTTAGCATGGAAAATGTATGTTTACCTTTTATAATTTTATTGCTCTTTGCTCAATTATTTATATAACTAGAGTCCCAATGCACAAAATTTGTGCACAGAGTGGGGGGTCCCCTCAGCCCAGCCTACACCCTCTCCAATCCAGGATCCCTTACAGGATGTCCAACTGCCAATTTAGGCCCAATCCTGGCAGTTGGACATCCTTCTCACAATCCTAGACCTCTGGCTCCTAATTGCTCACCTGCCTGCCTGCCTTAGTTGTCCCTAACTGCCCCCCCAAGCTGACCTGATTGGCTCCCACTGCCTCTGTGTCCTGGCCTGATCACACCTAACTGTCCCCCCTTGCTGGCCTGGTTGCTCCTAACTGCTCCCCTCTGCCAGCCTGGTCACTCCTAACTGCCCCCTGCTGGCCTGGTTGCCCCCAACTGCTCCCCCTGCCAGCCTAATCATCCCTAACTGCCCCCCCTACTGGCCTGATAGCCCCAACTCCCCCCCTGCTGGTCAAGTTGCCCCACATTGCCCCCTCTGCCAGCCTAATCACTCCCAACTGCCCCCCTGCTGGCCTGGTTGCCCTTAATTCCCCCTAACCTGCCTGGTTGTATCTTATTGCCACCCCTGCTGGCCTGATCATGCCCAACTGCACCTCTGCTGGTCTGGTTACCCCCAACTGCCCCCCCCACCAGCCTGGTTGCCCCTCACAGCCCCCCACCCTGCTGGCTTGGTCACCCCATGCTGCCTGCTGTTCATTTGGTCATCCTTCACTAATGCCCCCTGCCTTCCTGGTCATCCCACACAGCTGCTTGTTCATTCATTTGGTCATCCCTCACTAAACCTCCTGCCAGCCTGGTTGTAGGCAGCCATATTGCGAGGCCATGAGGGTCAATTTGCATTTTATTATATAGGATTTATAATTATTTATTAAGGGAGTGGATATAGGATTAGTGGCAGTTTTTCACTTTTAATCATTTATTTATTTATTTTCATCCTCACTTGAGAACATGCTTAGAAAGAGGAAGAAAGAGAGAGAGAGAAAAACACCAGTGTGAAAGAGAAACATCGATAAGTTGCCTTCCATATGCTCCCTAAGGATCAAACCCAACACCCAGATATGACATCATCTCTTCAAATGATTACCATTTTTTGTATATGACAAGACCTCCTGAAATCCACTCTCTTAGGATAGTTCCAGTGTTCAGGAGAGTATTATTAAGTATAGTCATCATGCCTGTATATTAGATATCTAGATGTATTCACCCTACATAACAACTGTCACTTTGTACCCTTTAATAAACATCTCCCTATTTCCTCCACCATCCCCACCCCACTGTTCAGTTCTGTGATTCTGAGGTTGACTTTTTATTTTTAGATTCCACATACAAGTGAGATCATACATTGAGTGGCCAGATTATTATGATATTATGATCTCTGAATGCATAATAATCTAGCCACTCAGTATGTATGTATATACATATATACATACACACACACACACACACACATATATATACATATATACATACACACACACACTCATGCACTGAGCCTCGTATATATTAATATATATAATAATAATAATTTGGCCACTCAGTATATATCCTATATAATAAAAGGCTAATATGCAAATTGTACTCTCAACCAGGAGTTCCACCAGAAGGCAGGCTGGCCAACCCCCCATGTCCTCTCCCCCTGGCCAGACTGGCCTGACCCCACACATGCACATATATATATATATATTAGAGGCTCAGTGCATGAATTCATGCATGGGAGGGGTCCAGCCAGCTTGGCCATGGGGAGAGGACATAGGCGGTTAGCCGGCCAGCCTGCTGGTCAAACTCCTGCTTGAGGGGACAATTTGCATATTAGCCTTTTATTATATAGGATATATATTGAGTGGCCAGATTATTATGTGTTCAGAGATCATAATAATCTGGCCACTCAGTGTATAGTATTTGTTTTCCTGTGTCTGGCTTATTTCATGTAGCATAATACCCTACTTTTACATCCATGTTGTTGCAAATGACAATATTTCCTTCTTTCTCATAGTTGAATAATTTCCAGTTGTTATTCCAATATATACCACATCATACATTCAATCATACATTGACAGACACTTGGGTATTTCCATATTATGGCTATTGTGAATGGGGTGTAGATATCTTTTTGAGATACTGATTTTATTTCCTTTGGGTATATACCCAGAGTGGGATTGCTGTATCATACAGTAGTTCTATTTTTACCTTTTCTTTTTTTAAATATATTTTATTGATTGTTCACAGAGAGAAAGGGAGAGGGACAGAGAGTCAGAAACATTGATGAGAGAAAGACATCGATCAGCTGCCTCCTGCACACCCCACACTGGGGATGTGTCCGCAACCAAGGCACATGCCCTTGACAGCAGTCGAACCTGGGACCCTTCAGTCTGCAGGCCGATGCTCTATCCACTGAGCCAAACTGCTTTCGGCTATTTTTACCTTTTCTTGCAGACTCTCCATGCTGTTTCCTATAATGGCTGTGACAGTTTATATTCCACCAACAAAGTACAAGGTTTCCCTTTTATCTATATATTTATAAACACTTGGTGTCTGTTGCTTTGGTAATAGCCTTTCTAACAACTGTGAGGTGATATTTCATTGTGGTTTTGATTTGAATTCTCTGATGAGTAGTGATGTGGAACACTTTTCCATGAACCAGTTGTCCACTTGTATATATTTTTTGGAGAAATTATTATTCCATCCGTTGTCTAATTTTTAATTGGATTATTTGATATTTACTATTGAGTTCTTTATATATTTTGGATATTAATCCCTTATCAGTAGTATGGTTTACAAATATTTTCTCCCATTTGTATATTGACTCTTCACTGTGTTGATTATTTCCTTTGCTGTGCAAACACTTTTTAGTTTGTTGCAATCATATTTGTCTATTCTTGATTTCATTGACTGTACTTTGAGGGTCACATAAAAATTCATTTCCAAGAAGGTTTTTCACCATGTTTTCTTCTAGCAGTCTGTGCTTTAATCCATTTTGAGTTTTATTTTTGTATTTACAGTGAGATAAGGGTCCAATTTCATTTTTACTGAAGTTTCCAAGCCATTTTTTTTTCTAACTAGTTTCTCCAGCAGCATTTATTGAAGAAAAATTATTTTGTGCTATCATGTTATCTCTTGTGTCTTCTCTTTTCTAGAGTTAGAAATTGCAATTATGGAAAAAGCTAGAATGCTTAAACAATCCTCTGGAATTTACTGAGAAGATGCATAATGTCTAGTTGAGATGATCATTAAATAATCACCCAATGCAAATACTCCTGTTTAAAAGTAACTATTAAAAATATCCTAACATTTGGAGACTTAAAAAGTTTTGTGGGTTTTGGTTATATTTTAAACTTCTGGAGTTTACTGTATAAAATATATAAATACTAAAAGACCATGATCTTACTGAATTATATTAAGACCTTTCAGATGCTACTAAAGTCCTGCTCTTCTCTGTTTCTCTCTCTCTCTCTCTCTCTCTCTCTCTCTCTCTCTCTCTCTCTCTCTCTCTCTTTCTCTCTCTACACACACACACACACACACACACACACACACACACACACACAGTTGTTTGGTTGAAAGAAGATAATGCAATTTGCCAACTGGCATGAACCTTATGTAGGAATCTTATTCTATCGATGTAGCTGGGAAGACATTAATGAGGAAACATTGGAATGATCAGAGAAGCCACTCAATGCATCTCTAGATTTAGCAGTAGCTGCCCCTTTATAGCATGTCTGTATTTTGTGAGGCCAAGCATTCAAGAAAATAGTTCTCTTTGTGGAGTTTGAAGGGAATATTACGGTATTGTGAAAATAATTTATATCAGATGTAGGGTAAGAAAAATAAGTGTGGATAAGAGCAATACTCCTTCTGTGTTGCTTATCTGCCATTTTAAATTGTGCATATATCAGTTATGAGTTCCTGTTGTATCTTTCAAGTGGCATTAAAGATTTAAAGGAAGCTCATCAAACTTTATACTATGCATAGAAAATTATTTTTTAAAGATTTTGGCTAGGTTATTTTTCTTTCTTTTTTGAATATCTATATTTATTGATTTTAGAGAGGGAGGAAGAGAGATAGAAACATCAATGATGAGAGAGAATCATTAATTGGCTGCGTCCTGCACTCTCCCTACTGGGAATTGAGCCCACAACCCCGGCATGTGCCCTTGGCTGGAGTTGAACTTGATATCCTTCAGTCCGCAGGTCAAAGTACTATTCACCAAGCCAAACCAGCTAGGGCTAGAACATTCTTTAAATAACAATTATCTGTTCTTTTTTCATAGACAAAAATTATTATTTTTACAAAATTACTCATTTCTAAGGGATTACAAATCCTATTAACTTTACTAAAAATATGGTCTTCAAATTGCACTACAATATTTATCTCTGCACATACAGATGTCAAGGACAAAACTGTTTGAGATGGGACCAGGGGTGAAAATAGCAATCACGTTTCTCTAGGCATCTTTTTCTTCTCAGAATTATTTATGGTTAACATTTAAAAAATTATTTTTATCTATACTAATAATAGAGGAATATACAAATTAGCTGGGACACCATAACGCATGACCAAACAGCAGGGACGTGAGGCTGCGTGGCGCCTGGCTAGGCAAGGGACCAGGCTGCCCCCCACCCACTAGGCTTGACGGGAGACCTCAGGCCATGCCTCCCACCCTGGTGCCAGGTTAGGAAGCCTCATGCTGCACCCCCCACCCAGCAGGGCTTGACAGGAACCTCAGGCTTCTCCCCCAACCCTGGCACCAGGCTGGGAGACCTCATGCCATGCCCCCTCACCCCAGTGCTGGGCCAGGGGACCTCACACCATGACCCCCGCCAGTGGGGCTTGACAAAGACCTCAGGCCATACCCTTCACTAGTCAGGGCTTGACAGGGACCGCAGGCTGTGCACCCCGCCTGGCTAGGCTTCACAGAGGACCTCAGGCTATGCCTCCTGTCCCAGTGCCAGGCCAGGGGACCTCATGCTGCACCCCCTTGATCCAGTAGGGCTTAGTGGGGGACCTCAGATTATGCCCCCTGACCCCAGTGCTGGGCTGGGATCTCAGGCCACACCCTCTCACCCAAGGGGGCTTGATGGGGGACCTCATGCCATGCCCCCAAATCCAATGCTGGATTGGGGGATCTCAGACTGTGCCCCCTGCCTGGCAGTGCTTGAAAGGGGACCATAGGCCATGTCCCCCACCCTGGTGCCAGGCTGGGGGACTTGAGGCTGCGCCCCCTGCCCATTGGGCTTGAAGAGGGTGGGGCCAACCAGGTCTGGGTCTCACCCAATGTATGTGGGCCATCCGGGTTGGGTCTCCTGTGTTTTCAATGTGTGTGCGGGTGTTGGGTGGGGACTTGACTCGACACACCCAGACTGACAGGAGAAAGATTTTAATATACATTTTACTAATTTTCTTTAATCTCTGACACATCTATTATAGAGAAAGGGCAAATAGCCATATTAAAATATTTCCTCTAATTCCCTTTAAATGTGCATAAATTTCATGTACTGGGTCACTAGTTAAGATATAATTGGCATAACATTGTGTAAGTTTAAGGTATATAGCTAACATTTTGATTTATATACTTTCAGCCTTTCTATATATATTATTGGGCAAAAATTTATATAGATAAACCTTTTATTATGAAAGGTTCAAACATATACAAAAGGAGAGCAAGTAATAAATCTTCAGGTAACTAACACCCAATTTCAACAGTGATTAACGCATGTCAGTCTTCTCTAATCTCTACCTTGGCTCACTTTCCTCCCAAATTATTGGGACATTCATCCCATTCATCACAGACATTATATAATTTCATCCAAAATATTTCAGAATGTATTCATGAAATATTAGGACTTACAAAACAATGGTAATATCATTATTCAATACTTCATATGTAACAATAATTTCTCAATATCAGCAAATTGTCTCAGAACTAGCAAAATTAACAAAAATGGTTTTCACCAGGATTTGAATAAATCCCCACATCACATTATATCTTGATGAGATTTTTATTCAGTACTGGCCATGCCATTGGGGACTGCTTGAGAATAGAGTTCAAAGGTCCCAATATTGCCTATTTTTATTTTCATTACTTTGAGGAGATAAGGGATTTCAGGATTTTGCATTATTTTATGTTCTTTACTTATGTTCCTGTACTTCTTTGTGTGTGTGTGTGTGTGTGTGTGTGTGTGTGTGTGTGTGTCTGTGTTTGTGTTAATCCTCACCGAGAATATTTTTCCATTGAGTTTAAGGGAGAGTGGAAGAAAGAGGTAAAGACAGAGAGAAACATTGATGTTAGAGAAACACATCGATTGGTTGTCTCTTACACGAGCCCTGACCTGGGCCCAGGCCAGGGAGGAGCCTGCAATGGAGATATGTGCCCTTGACTGGAATCAAACCCAGGACCATTTTGTCCACAGGCTGACACTTTATCCACTGACTTGCTAAGGCTGCACAGACCTCAAGTGGCAGAATTGATTTTGAACTTATGTCTATCTGATTACAGAGCTTATGCTCTTCCTACCACATAGGACTAGCTCCTTATTTTTTGAGCATGTTGTTTTCTTGCTTCTAGTTAACTTTGTGTTGAAATAAATGTTAGCTCTCAGACACATTTTGTTTCTCAGGTCATCATTCTGCTAATTGTTCAATTGCTATCTACTTTCAGTAGAACAATGGAGGCAGATGAAGGCCAGGTACTCCTAAATCAAACAATCACATGCCCCGTGATTCTCTGAAGCTTGTTCTTTTCATTAGCATAGGAAACAGCCCTATAACCCATTGTTATTATATTACAGAATATTTTTCTGGTTCTGAATTTTATAAGAAATTGTAAAGGCACTCTTCTTGATAAGAAGAATTTCAAATTTCTTCTTATCAAGTCTATTTTTGTTGTTGTTGTTGATAATCCTCACCTGAGGATATTTCTCACATTGGTTTTTAGAGAGTGGAAGAGAGTGGGAGAGACAGAGGGAAACATCAATGTGAGAGAGATACATTGATTGGCTCGCTCCTGCAAGTGCCCTGACATGGGCTAGGGATCCAGCCTGCAACCGTGGTATGTGCTCCTGAACTCTGGCTAGGACAAGTCTATTTTATAAATAAGTAGGACAAGAATCATTATATCAAAAAATCATAGAAGTGTAACTGCTTGGAACTTGAAGGAATTGTAAAGATTATTTCTGAGGAAAGGAAATAAGTTTCACCTTGCATATTGACTTTGATGTTCTGGTAGCTGCTGCCTGGTTTGCTGAGTTGAAGATTATGAGGCTTTATCAAGGTTCAGGGTAAAGGGTGCTATGATCCGTTATGAATATCTGTGGTGGCTGAAAGGGAAGCTACTGGAAACATGTTTTTTCCACATATATCTTTTCTCAACTTATTTATATACCCTTCATTTTCAAGATACACAAAATGAGATCCAGGGAGGGGAAATAACTCACTGAATATTGCAAAGCCAAGTGGTGGCAGTATCAGGACTAAAATCCAGGTCTCCTGCGTCATACCCTGAAGCTATTTCTGCTTTACTCTTCTGTCTCTCATGAGACACTTTCCTGCTTTGATCAGAAATCAAGCGTATTATGTTATCTCTCTGATGTTTTGAATGAGCTTACTACCAATGAATTCTGAAAATCCTTAAAGTTTTCTTTAGGGAATAGCTTAGAGAATTTGTAAAATAATTCTTGAGGAATAACTATAGTTTACTTTTTTAACTACAACATTGAAAATATATGTTAATTTAACAATAAGTTACAAATAAATATATTTTGGGAAGGATTGAGATGTGGCACCTCATTCATATGATGGGAATCCACCTGCATGTATTTCCAGGTTAATAGCCCTTTTAGGATTGTCTTATACAGTATATGACCTCACTGCTATCTTACCCTTAAAGTATAATAGCTTCTAATGGATACAGAAACTTTGAATGGAGTAATATTTAAGAACTGTGAGTGTCTCTTGCTTCTTTTTCTTGTTGATGGTGATTTCATTCCTGCCTTTGTGGCTGTGTCAGGTCACACCTGTAATGGTAATGGTTATGCTAACCTTGTTTAGCCGACTGCATTACACTCCTTCCTTCCTCTGTGAAGACTTCCTAGGTACATATAAAAAAATGTTAATTTCATCTATACCTCAAACTGGGCATATAAATCCCTATTTTCATATCGAATATTTCTTCACAGTGAAAAAGGAATATACTGATTTGTTTAACATTGTATTATGCTTGATTTTTATGCAATTGTTTATGCAGTTTGAACTGAATTCAGCTAATCTGAGTTGTCAAGCTCATGAAGATATATTACTGCCTCTGTAGTAGCTCATTTCCACAGTTTCTTTTTCTCTTGCTTGAAAATGCTCTAGTAAGTGTATTCTTTTTTTCAAATGAATTAAAGGCTCACTCTACTGAACTTCAATTGCTTCTCCCAATATAGTTAGAAATAACGGATTATGTGTTTTTATTTAACTGATAATAATTAACATGCTCTCTCACAGCTTTATAAGCTATTTTGATTCTTCAGAACAGCTTCCTCAGTTGGTTGACAATTGTGTTGTCCAGAACTTGTTACAGAAAACATGTGCAATATCATCTTTTTTCATATATATATATTTTTTGTGATTCTAGGATGCTCACTGTATTAATTTCATATGCCTTCTATAACAAATCATCACAAACCAGGTGGCTTAAAGCAACACAAATTTATTATCTTACAATTGTGGATTTCAGAAGACCAAAGTAAGTTTCAAATGGGCTAAAATCAGTGTTGGCAGGAATATGTTCTATATGGAAGATTCCTTTCTAGGGAAGAATCAGTTTTCTTACCTTTTTTAAGTTTCTTGACACTTCTCACGTTCCTTGACTTATGGTCCTCTTTCACGAAGCCAGAAATAGCTGGTGGAGTTTTTCTTATGACACCATCTCTCTGCTTCTGGCTCTTCTGTCTGTCCCCATTTAAGGAGACTCAAAAGTATATGTATCCCTTGGATAATCCAGAATAGTCTCCCCATCTCAAAATCCTTAACTTAATCATACATGCAAAGTCCCTTTTATAATGTAAGTTAAGATGTGTATAGTTTATTTGAATTCAGACTCGGGAATCTCTAGCAACCTTTATTCTCTCTAGCATAGTCATTAATAAGGGGTTGGGATAACACACCTAAAAGTCACAAGTTTGTTTTTTCAACATTGAAAGAAATGTTAGAGTATACCTGAGTTCAGAATAGACATAAGATTTTTAAGAAACCTACTTACTATATAAGTATGGAAATAAATGACTGCACGTTTAATTATTTTAAATTGAGTGAAAGAAATTCCTTCAGTTAAAACACATATATCATCTGTTTTAGGATTGCCATTAAGTAATATCATTCAGAGCTTGGTAAAAACACACCCCGAAAACATTGGCAAAAAATCACTTTCCACCTACTTGCTTTAGGCATATCACTGTGTCAATGAACACATTAAATGCGATCAATTCTTTGGAGATGGAAGTTGTAATTGCTTATCAGCGAGGCCTGAATGAAGAAAAATAGTTGAACATTCTATATTAAAAGAAAAAAAGAAAGAAAGAAAGAAACTGTATTCAAAATGGTGGCCGAATAGGCAGACATGTCCTGTGCCTTGTCACGGAACAGATAGAAGGAACAACTACATCAAATAACATCCACCTGGAAGTGGCAAATTAGACCCAGCTGGTGAGACAGTCCTCAGCTAGAAAGGACAAAGGACGCCTAGAGAATGGTAGGATTGGGGATCTGGGCTGGAGAGAGAGACGCACAAACGCCAGGACGAGGTCAGAAGGAACTTGTGCTGTACCAAGTCCGTGTCCCTTGGGGACACGTATAACACCTGACTGTGGAATGGAGGGATGCAGGCAGCTGGGGAATCTAGATACAAGTTCACAGCCACCAGAGGCTGCACCCAGAAAGGTAGGCTGAACAGCTTCCTGAGCCACACAGTGCCTGGAGACAGAAACTTGCAATTCCCTGGTGGTTTTGCCTCTGTTTTGTCCTTGCCTTTATCTGCTAAACCCACTTCATAGGACCTTTCAATTATAAATACTCACCAAGGCTGTGCAGGTGGAGGCAGTTTTGCGGAGGCTCGGGTGAGGCTGTGGAGGGGAGTAGGACAGGGAGAGGTGACCAGGAATCTGGCACTGAGATATCCTGAATTCTTTAAACCTAAGCAGCCATTTTTCTCCTAAAGAGCCAGTCTTTCCCAGCAGCCTCAGGGAAGCTAGTGCAGCTGCAACCAGCCTCGAGTTTTGCAGAGGAAATAAAGACTGAATAGCCCAGAGAGCCCTCAGGAATGGGTTGAGGAGGGGCCATTTGAAACAGACTCTTGGGTGATTCAGACTGATAGTAGGCAGACAGGCAAAGGGGGCAGATTGGTCCCGCCTGCTTGCACCTAACACTATGGATACAGACACAGAGGAACTGTGGTTCTCTGGGAACTTCAACATGAGGCTAACTACCTAACAGGAAACTGGAGGTGCCAGGCATAAAAGAAGAGTGGGGTCTTAAACCAGCCTCCATTGGGTATTAACACTCAGCTGAAGCAAATGACAATTATTTTTTTTTAATTTGTTATCTTTTTAAAAAATATATTTTATTGATTTTTTACAGAGAGGAAGGGAGAGGGATAGAGAGTTAGAAATACCAATGACAGAGAAACATCAATCAGCTGCCTCCTGCACGCCCCCTACTGGGGATGTGCCCGCAATCAAGGTACATGCCCCTGACCGGATTGGAACCTGGGACCTTTCAGGCCACAGGTTGACGCTCTATCCACTGAGCCAAACCAGTTTCGGCATATTTTTTATCTTTTATTTTAAATTTTGTTACTTTACTTTTGTTTTGTCATTTATTTTTTGTATTATTTTTCTTCATTCTATTTTTTATCTTATTTTTTTATATTTTCACCATTTTCTTCCTCCTCCCTTTTTCATCCTGTTTTCTCTTTTCCTGCCACCCCCCTTTATTTTTTTCTCTTTTTACCCCTTGTTAAAAACTGATTGTCTTTATCTGCTATATTTTTTTAAATTTTGTTTTATTGTTTATAGTATTACAACGAGTAGTACATATGTCTCCTTTTTTCCCCCATTAACCTTCCCTTGGCCTCCCCTACCCCAGCGCATGCCGTCCCCTCCCCCTCCACAGTGTCTTGTGTCCATTGGTTATGCTTATATGCATGCATACAAGTTCTTCTTCAGTTGATCTCTTATCTCCCCCCCCAAAAAACAAAAACCCTCCCTAGCCTTCCCACTGTAGTTTGACAGTCTGTTCAATGCTTCTCTGCCTCTGTATCTATTTTTGTTTTTCATCAGCTTATAATGTTCTTTATTATCCATAAATGAGTGAGATAATGTGGTATTTTTTTCACTGACAAGCTTATTTCACTTGGCATAGTGCTCGAAAGTTCCATCCATGCTGTTGCAAATGGTAAGAATTCCTTCTTTTTTATAGCAGCATAGAATTCCATTGTGTAGATGTACCATGGTTTCCTAATCCAATCATCTGCTGATGGGCATTTAGGATGTTTCCATGGTGAATTGTGCTCCTATGAACATAGGGGTGCATGTATCCTTTCTAATTGGTGTTTCTAGTTTCTTGGGATATATTCTTAGAAGTGAGATTAGTGAGTCAAATGGGAGTTCTATTTTTAGTTTTTTGAGGAAACTCCATACTGTTCTCCACAGTCACTACACCAGTCTGCATTCCCACCAGCACTGCACAAGGGTTCCTTTTTCTCTGCATCCTCACCAGCCCTTGTGGTTTGTTGATTTGTTGACTATAGTCATTCTGACAGGTTTGAGATGGCACCACACTGTCGTTTTGATTTGCATCTCTCGGATAATTAGTGACTTTGAGTATGTTTACATATGTCTCTTGGCCTTCCTTCTGTCTTCTTTCAAAAAGTATCTATTTAGGTTTTTTGCCCAGTTTTTAATTGGATTATTTATCTTCCTTTTATTAAGTTGTAGGGGTTCGGTGTATATGTTGGAGATTAAACCTTTATCAATGATAACATTGGCAAATATGTTCTCCCATGCAGTAGGTTTTCTTGTTGTTTTGTTGATGGTTTCTTTTGCTGTGAAAAAAACTTTTTATTTTGATGTAGTCCCATTTGTTTATTTTCTCCTTAGTTTCCATTGCCTTGGAAGCTGTATCGGTAAAGATATTGCCTCGACAAATGTCTACTGTTTTGCTGCCTATGGCTTCTTCTAAAATTTTTACAATTTCCCATCTTATGTTTAAGTGCTTAATCCATTTTGAGTTTATTTTTGTGTGAGGTGTAAGTTGGTAGTCTAGTTTCATTTTTTTTCAAGTATTTGTCCAGTTTTTCCAACATTTATTGAAGAGACTGTCTTGACTGCATTGTATGCTCTTGCCTCCTTTGTCAATTATTAATTAAGCATAATGGCGTGGGTCAATTTCTGGGTTTTCTTTTCTGTTCCACTGGTCTATGTCTATTTTTGTGCCAGTACCAGGAAGTTTTGGGAACAATGGCTTTGTAGTATAGGTTGATATCTGGTATTGTGATCCTTCCAACAATGTTCTTTCTCAAGATTTCTGCAGCTATTCAGGGTCTTTTTTTATTTCAGATGAATTTTTGGAGAGTTTGTTCTAGGTCTTTGAAGTATGTCGTTGGTATTTTAATGGGGACTGCATTGAATTTATAGGTGGCTTTGGGTAGTATGGACATGGGTAGTATGTTGATTCTACCAATCCACGAACATGGTATATTCTTCCATTTGTTCATTTCTTCCTCTCTTTCTTTTTTCAGCATGCTGAAATTTTCTGAGCACAGGTCCTTTGTCTCTTTGGTTAAGTTTATTTCTAGGTATCTTAATTTTTTTTTTGCAATGGTAAATGGAATTGCTTTTTTTAAAAATTTTCTCTTTCTGTGAGTTCATTATTGCTGTATAGAAATGCCATAGATTTTTTGGCATTAATTTTGTATCCTGCTACATTGCCGGATTCACTTATTAAGTCTAGTAGTTTTTTGATGGAGTCTTTGGGGTTTTCTATGTATTATATCATGTTATCTGCAAATAACAACAGTGTTACTTCTTCTTTTCCAATTTGGATGCCTTTTATTTGTTTTTCTTGTATGATCTCAATGGCTAGTACTTCCAGTACTATATCAAAGAGGAGTAGTGAGAGTGGGTATCCTTGTCTTGTTCCTGTTCTTAGGGGAAATGATTTTAGTTTTTGCCTATTCAATATGATATTGACTGTGGGTTTGTTGTATATGACTTTTTTATGGTAAAGTATGATCCTTCTCTTCCCATCTTGCTGAGAGTTTTTATCAAGAAAGGGTATTGGTCTTTGTCAAATGCTTTATCTACAGCAATGGATATGATTATATGATTTTTATCTCAGTTTATTTATGTGGTGTATCACATTTATTGATTTGTGAATATTGTACTATCCTTGCCTGCCTGGAATAAATTCCACTTGGTTATGGTGTATTATCTTTTTAATGTAATACTAGATAGATTTGCTAGAATTTTTTTTTTTTTGAGAATTTTGGCATTTATGTTCATGAGGGATACTGGCCTGTAATTCTTTTTCTTTGTATTGTCTTTATCTGGTTTTAGGATTAGGGTAACACTGGCTTTGTAGAAAAGCTTAGAAGTTCTCCTTCCTCTTTAAAATTTTGGAGTAGTCTGAGGAAAATAGGTTATATTTCTTCTTGGAATGTTTGATAAAACTCCCCTCTGAAGCCGTCTGGTCCAAGGTTTTAGTTTCTTGGAAAATTTTTGATTACTGCTTTAATTTCCTCCATAGTTATCAGCCTATTCAGATTTTTTTGATTCCTCCTGGTTGAGTTTTGGAAGGTCATGTTTTTGTAGGAATATGTCCATTTCTTCCAGGTTGACCAGTTCGTTGGAGTAGAGTTGCTAAAAATATGTATATTTTTACTATTTTTTGTTTTTCTGTGGGATCTATTGTTATTTCACCTCTTTCATTTCTGATTTTGTTTATTTGCGTCCTCTCTATTTGCTTCTTGGTGAGCCTAGCTAGAGGTTCATCAATCTTGTTTATCCTTTCAAAGAACCAGCTCTTGGTTTCATTGATCTTTTGTATTTTTTTTTTTTGACTGGGGGGAGATCTCCACTCTAATTTTTTTTATTTCCTCCTTCTGCTTTTTCCTATTGTTCTCTTTCTAGTTATTCAAGTTGCAGAGTTAGATGGTTTATTACCAGTTTTTCTTTTTTCTTTCTTTCTTTTTTTAAAGGTAGATCTGAATGCTATGAACTTCCCTCTCAGGATTGCTTTCACTGTGTCCCAAAGATTTTGGATTGTTGTGTTTTCATTGTTGTTTGTTTCCAGAATGTTCTTTATTGATTCTTTGATTTCTTTGGTAACCCACTCATTGTTTAATAGTGGGTTACTAAAGTGTTTGAATTTTTGTGATTGTTTTTACTGTAGTTGATTTCTAATTTTATGACACTGTGATCTGAGAAGATGCTCGATATTATTTCAATACTTTTGAATTTGGAGAGACTTTGCCTCTTTCCCAATATCCGGGCTATTTTGAAAATGTCCCATGTGCACTTGAGTAGAATGTATATTCTGTAGTTTGGGGGTGAAATGTTCTAAATATGTTAATTAAGTCGATCTGATCTAGTGAGTCATTTAGGATTGCTGTTTCTTTGCTGTTTTTTTGGTTTTTTTTTTGTCTAGAGGATTTACCCAGTGATGTCAATGGGGTATTAAAGTTCCCTACTATGATTGTATTGTTGGCAATCTCTCCCTTGATATCTTCCAGGA
The DNA here is from genome assembly GCA_011751065.1 of Lasiurus cinereus. Taxonomy (NCBI): domain Eukaryota; kingdom Metazoa; phylum Chordata; class Mammalia; order Chiroptera; family Vespertilionidae; genus Lasiurus; species Lasiurus cinereus. Next base: position 8,863,125 of record JAAGEH010000015.1, on the reverse strand, counting down.
GTTCTTTTTTAATGTATTTGGGTGCTCCTGCATTGGGTGTATAATTGTTTACCAGAGTTAAATCCCCTTGTTGTATTGATCCCTTTAGAATTATGAAATGACCTTTCTTGTCTGTTATGGTCTTCACTTTGAAGTATATTTTGTCAGATATAAGTGTTGCTACCCTGGCTTTTTTTTCTTTCATTTTCATTTTCCTGATAAATATTTTTCTATCCCTTCACTTTCAGTCTCTGTGAGTCCCTTGTTCTGAGGTGGATCTCCTATAGACAGCATATATGTGTATATAAGTCAGGTTTTCTTATCCATTAAGATACTCAATGTCTTGATTGGAGCATTTAGTCCATTTATATTTAATGTTATTATTGTCTAGAGGCCCAGTGTACAAAATTTGTGCACTGGGTTGGAGAGTCCCTCAGCTCAGCCTGCCCCTCTCACAGTCTTTGATCCCTCAGGAGATGTCCTACTGATGGCTTAGGCCTGATGGGGAGCAGGCCTAAGCTGCAGTCTGATCTCCCTCTGCAGGAGGTGACCAGACTATTCAGGGGAAGGCACCACCCCCATCACCCTGCTGCTGGTGCCACTGCTGGCTGCTGCAGCCACCAATGTGTTTTCATCAACACAGACTCTAGTCCCTTCTCCATGAAAAAAATGATAACTTTCTTTAGGCATTTTCAAGATGTGTCTTTCATGGGATATGGCATTTTTTTTTCCTTTTTTTATTCTCAGCTGAGGATATGTTTTTCCTAAACTATGATAATTGATTGGTGGACTGAACAAATGGCATTACAAAAGAAATGTGAGTCACTGTGTGCTTCTGTTTACCTTTAGTTAAACTGCTGCCAATTACCTGAATATGACTTCAGAACTTTCACACAGTGTCTACCTTGTACCTGAGAAATTGCTTTAACAAATGCAATGTTGTATGGCTCTGGAGGGGCAATCTGAAATCTTCTTTTTTTTTTTTTCAGGAAAAGTTATTTTAGGATCTCTGTTGCCATAGGAAGATTACATGACTTCGTTTAGTCACTATATCTGAAGAAAATATATATAGCTGGGAATTGTATCTGCCTACCCCTCTCCTTTTCCAATTCCATCCCATTTTACTCTACTTAGCTGGCATATGTTAGGGCCTTACTTAGTGACCAATGTGATATCAAAATAATTAGCTGAAAATTTTGTTAGGATTTATTCCATAGACAAAGCAATGAGACCATCAGGAACATAGTTGGTGTTTTATGTATAACTAGAGGCCTGGTGCATGAATTCATGTACCAGTGGGGTTCCTTGGCATTGCCTATGGGATTGAGCTGAAACCAGCTCTCCAACATCCCTTGAGGGGTCCCAGATTGTGAGAGGGTGCAGGCCAGGCTGAGGGACTCCAGTGGTGCATTATGGGACTGGGGAGGTATGCAGAAGATTGGCCAGTTAGGGAGGGACTCCAGGAGGGCTCAGGGTGTGCCCGACCCATCTTGTTCAGTCCTGATCAGTCGGACCCCAGTAGCAAGCTAACCTACCAGTTGGAGCATCTGCCCCCTGGTAGTCAGTCCATGTCATAACAAGTGGTTGAGCAACCTTAGCATATCGTTAGCATATTACGTTCTGATTGGTTGAATGGACAACTGGACACTTAGGCTTTTATTATATAGGATGTTAGCTTGAGTGCTGGCTCTCTAGATCAGTGGTTCCCAACATGGGGCACCCCCCCCACAGGGGGGCAATTTGATTTTTCAGAGGGCCAATTTGAGAGTAGAGTAAATCTGAGTCTGAGAATGTGGCACCAATGAATTAAAATTGGACACAGGAAGAGTGGGCAGAAATAATGCTACTAACTTGTGCAGGTCACAGTGAAACTTTGAAAAGATTTACCTCTAAGGAGCAATCTCCATGACTTTCAGGTAATATTGTTCTCAGATGCAACATCATGACATTTCTTCTGAAGACTTAAATTCTCACACTGGTCTGGCCCATGGTTATACCTGGGCAAAAAAGTAAGGAACTTGGCATGTGCCATTCCCTGTGTAGAGACTGGTTATAGGACACAGATTTCCCTCAAACAGCCTGAAATGTATGTTTTTCTTTTGTAAATATTTCTGTTGTTAGTTTAAATCAATTAAAATTCAGGAGCCAAAGTATAATTTGAAAGCTTTATATGAAATCTGAGACTTTTATAGCCAATTCCTATGCTGAATTTCTGAATAAAGTTGTAAAGTATAAAAATGTGTTTTATTCCATGGTAGTGTAATTTAAGCTTGATTTTGAAAGTACATATAGTTATCTTTAAATTCAGCAAAAGTAGTTTATAGAATGAAATTTTCAGTTTTCACAAATTTAGAAAAAAGTCACATATTTGGATAGATGATATACAGTTGTGACAAAATTTCTCTTTTCTTTAATCCCCGGAGTAAAGAACTTTTTTTTTCCAGAAGGGATTTTGTGGTGGTTTCATCTTCCTTTCTTTATATTAAAAGCAACTGTGTATTGATTTCCAAGCGCATATCGACATATTCTTTAACATCTTGGTGTTTTTTTTTCCCCTTAGTTATTTAAGGTCATTAATTTTGAGTAAATATGAAAAAACAAATACACACCTTGAGCGTAAAATACTTCACAACAGCACAACTTCAATTAGCTGGTAGTAGTTTCCATTTCTAATGTTGGTAGTCATATCAACTGAATCATATTTATTTCATTGACTTTTCAAAAAATGGTTTTCTTACAAAGAAAAGAGCAAAGATGCACAAGTGGCTGATTAAAGTGAAGAATAGAGAGACTTGTATCCATTAACAAGGTATCAAAAGGACAATGAAAATAAGAATGTTGACTTTTAAAATAATTTATATTTTGACAGCTAACAGTAGTCAAGTAGTGAACCGTTATTGAAAGCAAATTCGAGAAAAAAAGTTTGACATTTAAAATAAAATTTTCAAGCATATAAAATTAAAAATATATTTTGGGGTGATTATAACATGTAGGAAATTGACTTGACAAAAAAAAAGATCTAATTTTTGCTGATAACTATTACGTTCCAATCTTTAGCACATACCTCACTTTATTTATTTTTAACAATATTTATATGAGCTGGGTCTTGTTACTATCATCTTACAGACAAAGATATGGAGAAATTAATATGCTCAAGGTCATATGTGAGTGATGGTAAATCTATAGTTGTCTGGTTCCAAAGATTAGTCTCTTAATCATTAGGATTTATTTGTCATATTTAATTTCTTCCTAGTAATTTAGTCACTTGCCATAGATTGATTGTATACTGGATAAACTAAATTAGCCAGAGGAATATAGCAAATGATCAAAGAATAATAATAATAGCTTTCATATAATCAGCATTTACTTTGTTCCACATAATATGCTGCATTTGTTTTACTTTTTTCTTCTGCCTACCACACACTTACAAAAACAACTTTATTGAGATGCTAGTGACCCAATGCATGAAATTCATGCACATTAAAAGGGAATTAATTAGAGGAAATATTTTAATATTGCTATTTGCCCTTTTTCTATAATAGAAGTGTCAGAGATGAAAATTAGTAAAATGTATATAAAAATCTTCCTCCTGTCAGAGTCTGGGTTGCTCCACGAGAACCAGAGTCAAGTCCCTGTCTACTCACATGCACCTCAAAATCGCACAAGACCCAGACTTGGACAGCCCCACCCCCATTGGGCTAGATCCAGACCTGGCCGGCCCCACTCCTGTCAAGCCCCACAGGTTGGGCGGGTGTGACCTCAGGGTACCTGGCCTGGTGCCAGGGTGGGGGCACAGCCTGAGGTCTCCCAGCCCAGCCCAGGGCAGGGATCATGCCTTGAGATCCCTGTCAAGCCCCGCTGGCAGGGGGCATGGCCTCAGGTCCCTGGCCCAGTGCCGGGGTGGAAGGAGTGGCCTGAGATCCCTGTCAAGCCCTGCTGGGCAGGGGGTGCTGCTTCAAATCCCACGGCCTTGTGCTGGGGTGTGGAGCACAGACTCAGGTCCCCTGGCTCAGTGCTAGGGTGGGGATTGCAGCCTGAGGTCCCCTAGCCTTGCACTGGGGCAGGGGATATGGCCTGAATTCCCCTATCAAGCCCTTCCAGGTGGGGGGCGTGGCCTGAGGTCCTCCATCAAGCCCTGCTGGGCAGGGGTGCAGCCTGAGGTCCCCCAGCCTGGTGCTGAGGTGGGGCACAAGGCCTGAGGTCCACTGTCAAGCCCTGCCAGGCTTGGGGTGTGTGGCCTGACATTCCCCAGCCTGGCGTCTGAGCAGGGAATGCGGACTGAGGTCCCCTGTCAACCACCCCCCTCCAGGCCAGAGGTGCAACCTCAGGTCCTCTGCCCTAGCCCAGCACCACACAGCCTCAGGTCCCTGCTGATTGCTCATTAAGGCTCCTTATGGGAATTTGGCCTCTGCTGTGGGTGCAGACATCTTGTATTATGGGATACCCACCTCTGCTGTGGATGCAGCCAGCTTGTTACAGTGTGACAGTCAATTTGAATATTTCCTGTTTGTTAGATAGGATAATTCATATTACATAGAATTCACCCATTTGTAGTGTGGAATTCAATGTGTTTTAGTATGTTCACAGGTATGTGATATTACCACAGTCTATTTTAGAACATTTTCCACACCTCAAAAAGAAACACTGTACCCTTTAGCTATCAATCCACTGTGCACACAGCTTCTGCCCTCAGTCATAAAAAACTATTAATCTACTTTATCTCTTTTGGTTTCTATGTTCTGAGCATTTCATATGAATAGAATTTTATATATGTAGTCCTTTGTTATTGTTTTTTTCACTCATAGTGTTTTCAAAGTTTATCCATGTTGTAGCATGCATCAGTACTTTATTAGTTTTGATGGCTGAATAATCTGTTGAATGCCACATATTGATTATCCATTTATCAGTTGATAGCCATTTGGGTTATTCCCACCTTTGGCTATTATGAATATTACTGTTACAAACATTTATTTATAAGTTTTTTTGTGGACATATATTTTCATTAATCTTGGAATCATAAATAGGAAATGAATTTCTGGTCAAATGTTAACTCTGTTTTACTATTTCAAAAATTGCCAAACTTTTCCAAAGCAATTCCATTATTATATACTAGAGGCCTGGTGCACGAAATTTGTGCACTGGTGGGGAGGTGGCCCTCAGCCCAGCCTGCACTTTCTCCAATCTGGGACCTCTCGAGGGATCGGGCCTAAATAGGCAATTGGACATACCTCTCATGATCCAGGACTGCTGGATCTCAACTGCTCTCCTGCCTGCCTGCCTGATTGCCCCTAACCACTTCTGTTTGCCAGCCAGATCACCTCCTAACCACTCCTTTGCCAACCTGATCGATATCTAACTGCTCCCCTACCAGCCTGATTCCTCCCAACTGCCTTCCCCTGCCAGCCCAGGTGCCCCCAACTGCCCTCCCCTGCAGGCCTGGTTACCCCCAACTTCCCTCCCCTGTAGGCCTGATTGCCCCCAAATGCCCTCCCCTGCATCCCAACTGCCCGCTCCTGCTGGCCATCTTGTGGCAGGCATCTTGTGACCACATGGTCATGGCTATCTTGTGACCAAACAGGAGCAACCATCTTATGGGAGGGTATGATGGTCAATTTGCATATTACCTCTTTATTATATAGGATTCCTAATAGCAGTGTGTAGATGTTCTGATTTCCCTAAATCCTCAACAGCACTTATAATTATCTTACTTTTTTATTCTAACAATCCTAGTAAGTATGAAGTGGTATCTATTTGTGGTTTTCATTTGTATTTCTTTGATGGCTAATGATATCAAGCATCTTCAATGTGTTTGTCTGACATTTGTGTATGTCTCTGGGATAAAAGTCTATTGAGATTCTTTAACAATTTTCCATTGGGTTATTTACTTTTTTCATTGACTTATAGGAGTTCTTTATATATTATGGATACAAATCCCTTGTCAAATGTATGATTTGCAAATACTGTCTTCCAATCTGTGAGTGTTTGTTCTGTATTCTTCCCACGAATTATTTTATTTGATCTTTTCAACAGCCATATGAGATATTATTTCCCATCTCTTTTTTTTAGAAAGCAGAAATAGGTTAAGAGTGGTTAAGTACCTAGCCTAACTCAAAATGCTAATATACACTGAGTGGCCAGATAATTATGATCTCTGAATGCATAATAATCTGGACACTCAGGGTATATCTATACTAATAAAAGAGAAACATGCAAATTGACTGTTCCTCTGCTACACCCACCAGCAAATCAAGAGCAAGTATGAAAATAAACCCAACAAAAATGGTGGTGGCCATGCAGCTAGAATAAGCAGGAGGCTTGGGTTGCCCCCAGCAATGGAGGAAGCCAAGCTTCCTGCCTGCCCTGGCCTCCATTCAAGGAAGCACTGGAAAAAAATAAGGAGGGGTTGGGAGACTGGGTCACTGGGGTGCATAGCTAGCCTGAAAATGGCCCTCAGCCCCTTACCTAGGCTGGCCAGGCACCCCAGTGGGGACCCCCACTCTGAAGGGGGTGTGGCCAGCCTTAAAAAAAGCCCTTAGCCCCTCACCCAGGCTAGCCACACCCCCATGGGGTGAGGGTCCCCACTGGAGGGTTGGCCAGCCTGCAAACAGCCATCAGAACCACACCCAAGCTAGACAGGCACCCCAAGTGGGAACCCCCACCATGGAGGGGCTGTGGTCAGCCTGAAAATGGCCCTCAGCCCCTTACCTAGGCTGGCCATGCCCTCATGGAGTAAGAGTCCCTCCTGGAGGGTGTGGCCAGCCTGAAAACAGTCCTTAGCCCCTCATCCAGGCTGGCCATGCCGCCCCGCCAGCAGGGACCCTCACCCCATGGGGGCATGACCAGCCTGCAAACCACAACAAGCCCCTCTCCCAGGCCACCCCACACCCTAAGGGAACCCTAACCCTGATCTAGGACACCCTTCAGGGCAAACCAGCTGTCCCCCACCTGTATACCAGGCTTCTACCTATACTAATAAAAGGGTAATATGCTAATTAGACTGGGAGACCTTCTAGGAGACCTTCTGGGCATTCTTCTGGACAAAGCCATAGTGGCGGGGCTGAGGTAGAGGTAGAGGCCAAGAGGGGAGGGAAGTTGTGGGTGATCAGGCTGGTGGGAGGGCATTGGGGTGATCAGGTTGGCGGAGAGGAGTAGTTGGGTGTGAGCATACCAGCAGAGGGGGCAAGTTAAGGGCAAGCAGGCCATCAGTGGGGGTTAGCTGGAGATGATCAGGACAGTGGGGGGCAGTTTGGAGTGAGCAGGCCAATTGGGGGGCAGTTGGGGGTGAGCAGGTTGGCAAGGGGGCGGTTGGGATTGATCAGGCTGGCCGGGGAACATTTGGGGGCAAGCAGGCTGGCTGCAGGGGGCAGTTGGGGGCAAACAGGCAGGCAGGCAGGTGAGCGGTTAGGGGCCAGCAGTCCTGGATTGTGAGAGGGATGTCCAACTGCTGGTTTAGGCTGATCCCTGTAAAGTGGAAGTAGGACATCCTTTGAAGGGTCCCAGATTGGAGAGAATGCAGGGCAAGCTGAGGGACAACCCCCTCCATGCATGAATTTCATGCACCAGGCCACTAGTGTGTGTGTGTGTGTGTGTGTGTAGATAGATAGACAGATAGATAGATAGATAGATAGATAGATAGATAGATTAGAGGCCCAGTGCATGAATTCGTGCATGGGTAGGATCCAGCCAGTCTGGCCAGGGGGAGGGGACATGGGTGGTTGGCCTGCTTGCTTGCTGGTCAAACTCCTGGTTGAGGGGACAATTTGCATATTAGCCTTTTATTATATAGGATATACACTGAGTGGCTGGATTATTATGCTTTCAGAGATCATAATAATATGGCCTGTCAGTGTAAGATGATTCTAAGATTTGAGCTCAGATCTCTTTTGGTAGTTTAATTAAATCTCCACCCTCTTGCTGTGATGTTCATATACACTATATGCATTTGGTGAAAGAAAATGAATTTAGGTTTGCCCTGGCTATGCTTTACTCTTCAACATTCCAGTGGATAATCACTGAAAAGAAAAACACTTTGACAATACTCCATAGATTGATTCTCTGGGAATAATGCTGATTCCCAGTAGGAAGGTGTAGCCACAAAACTCTTGAGGGAGGTTGAATTGATATTCTGAGTCTGGATTTATGACAAGCATGGGGAATTGTTCTTTTAAAAGACAATGACAAAAAGAAACCTTTTAATGTGAGCCAGATGCAGCCATGATTTTGATTAAATGTTTGCTGGTAACCATACTTAGGTGGAAACATCTGCCCACTGATGAGCTCCTGGAGTTTTAGCAAGTGAATTTACATGGGAAATACAACTCCAAGTATTTCTCTCTAAGGAGAGTTGTTAGGGAAAAAATTAAACTTACCTTTTTTTTCTTCCATTTATTATAATACAGTTCTGAATTGGGACAATAATTCTACTTCTTTTCAGCCTCCCTGCTTTCCTAACTTTGGTCTTGCAGATGCCCAATATGTGCTGGTACCTGCATGTGGACCATGTGTTGTGCAGGCATCATGAGTGTTCCAAAAACAGTGCACAGCTCCATATGCCTATAATTGCATCTGCTGATATTAGAATTTGCTGATGATATTTTTCACACATATCCACATTTCTAAGCACAAACACTCTCCTTTCAAATTTATGTCTCTCCTATGCTCTCTTAAATGTCCTTATTAGTCTATATTTAAAAGACTGGATCATCATGCAGGATACAGATATTTAGAAGAAGAAGGTTTCTATTGGTGTTTCTGGATTTGTCTGGATTCTAGGTTAATCTTATTAAGCAATCATCAGTCAAGAGGGTTTTACTCAACTCTGAGACTGTCATACAATCACAAAGTTCATCTTGTGTCATCACTTTTACTTCAGTCACTGCCCTGCAGATTATCCATTATTACCTAGACCCTTATCCACATATTGTTTTATGCACAACAAAAGCAGACACAACTCTCCCTATCTAACATAAGTCCTTTTCTGCCTTCTGTAAATCATAGTCTATCATTAACAAACTTTCCAGTAGCTTCAAATTCTTCTCTCAATGTTTCTGCCATTTCTGTTTTATAAATGGAATGTAGCTATGTCTTGAGGAAATCACTTCTGCAGTAATCTTAACTAAACATTAGTTTTTCTCACATACCCCAGATCAAGGAAGTGTCTATTTTGCTTCTCATTGTTGCCTTCAAACAGTTTCTGCTCATTTCTCTTTCAAAATCCAGACTTCATTTGTAGTTCATGCTATTAGATGTTAACGTAAAAAAAAACAAAAAACATTGAAACCTGTGAAGAATTTTTGTGAGTTTGTTTAAGCCAAACTCTCAACATATACAGGGAAGCAGAACCTCAATGAATTGAAATGATGCTCCAGAGAATGGCCAGTTACATTGCAATCAAAGAAAAGGGTATAGGTGGGTTACATGAATTCCATTGGTGATAGACTAGAGAGGCAGGAGAAAGCAAAGCGTGGGAAGGGAGAGGGGGGGAAACTCCTGGGATTGGATAAAAATAAAATGATAGACACATACTTAGGTGGGTGCAGGAAATTTAACTTCGTAACAATGAAGGAATTTGTGGTATCTGTCCTGGTGCCCAGCATATTAGGTTGTGCCCCAAGGTGTTCAGAAAAAGGGAAGTTACAAGTTACCAAGACGTTTCAAAGGGTATATTATTATAGATACAAAAAGACAAATAGGCTCAGTTAAGATAAAAGTTGACCTCGTCAGTGAAGATACCGGCCTAGGATGTAACTACCAACCATAACAGTTTTTAGTTAAAAGTTTAATTTCAGACCATTGGGCATATTTTCATGTGTTTGTTGGCTATGTGTATATCTTAAATGGCTAAATATCTATTCAAGTCCTTTACCTACCTTTCAGTTGTGTCATTATTATTTTTGTGTTGAGTTATGCAAGTTATTTCTGTACTCCGGATACTCGACTTTATCAAATATATGACTTGCAAATATTTTCTCTTTTTTGGGGGGGTGACTGCACTTTCTTGGTGGGACTTTTGCAGGATAATTTTTTTTAATTTTAAATAGTCCAATGTACTCTTTATTGCTTGTGCTTTCAGTATCAAATATAAGAAACCATTGTTTAAACAAGTTTTATATGATTCAGAACTCCATAACTGACAAAAATCCCTCAAAATAGGTAATTAAAAATACGTATTTGTGATGACTTACTATGTGCCATGCCCTATTCTAAATATGGGAATAATGATGAACATGATAGTGGAAGCAGAGATTGCTTGCTGATCTCCAACATTCAAGGTCTTTTCTTCTAGATAGACATTTCTCCTTTTCTTTTATAGGTAGGTATGGCTATGTGAGTTTTTTCAAATGTAATGTGAGCAGTAGTAATGCATACGTCTCTTGAGACTAGCCTATAAATGTTGCAATATGCCCTACATCATACTCTTTTCTTTTTCTGTATTGGAATGGAGATAATTGAAGGAGTCCCAGTACAGCTGCCAAAAAATATTGTTTTCTCACTTCCCTAAATAGGGATGTAATGAAGATTAAATAGGGACATGGATATTTATTATAATTTCTACATTAATTAATGGTCAATAAATATTAATTTCTCTTCTTTCTTCTTCTTCTTATATTATTATTATTATTAGTAGTAGTATTATTACAATCTTTGTATGTTATAATAATCACATAGAATATGAAAAATGTAAGTTCCCCCACATAATTCAGTATATAGTGTAATAATTAGTTCTGCCATCTTGTAGGCAGAGTGTCAGACTTGTTGATGCTAGCAGTCTTTTTATCTTTTTGCACGGTTTCTCTGTTGATTGAAGATCATCTTAAGCTACTTTAAATAATATATAAAGGATCATAATTTGATAAATTAATATCTAGTTAAGATATTTTCAATACAAATTGTGCTAGAACATCTTGCCTTTAAACAACA
>JAAGEH010000015.1:8647353-8848408 GCA_011751065.1 Lasiurus cinereus | reverse complement strand
TATATATATATATATATATATATATATATATATATATATATATATATTGAATTAATCCATCCCAGACACACAAAGGGTTCCCTCTTTTAAATTTCTTATATACAGATATGTCTAAAGTGCTGTTTAAATAGAAGCACTTGTGTTTTTTTTTTATATTAAGGAACTACCCTCTGTTAGCCTTAAATAATCACATTCAGCACTCCTTTCAGGGGTATCCTTCAGGAGGTCAGAAGATACCATCTTTACCTTTCCTCATATCACTGCGTCACAAATGCTATCACTGTCTAATTTTTTTTCTTTTCTTTGTATCTTATTGTTGAAAGTATTACAAATAGTAGTACATATGTTTCCTTTTTTCTCCCATTGACCTCCCACCAGCCTCCCCTAACCCCTAGCACATGCCTTCATCCCCCAAGTGTCTGTGTTCATTGGTTATCCTTATATACATGCATACAAGTCCTTCGATTGATCTTTTTCATTTATCCAAATCAACAATTTTCTACCTCTTCAATTGCCTGTGACTGTTGTTTTGTGAGCACTTTCACAGACTTGGCTACATTATCACCCTTGGAAGTACTTATGTTTTAAAATTATGCTGCTCATAGATTTTGCTAGCCTAAAGACATTTTCTCCTTTTTTGCATGGGAGATGCTTTGTGTCATGTAGAGGTATCAGCTTGAAAGATTTATTAGATCAAGAACTTAAGTTTTGTTTCACAACTGATTCATGTTTTCCTTGAAGAGCTTGCTCTAGAACCAACCTGTTCGATATTGGAGATATTTGAGAACTGAGGTTTGACTGTAACTGTTTCCCTGATGGTTCATTACATGTAATAATTGCACCATAAAAATGTAAGCTATTAATAATAAGGGAAATTGGGTATGGAGTATATGGGAATTATCTTCACAATATTTCTGTGAATCTAAAACTATTATAAAATAAAACACCCATTAAAATAACACAAAAATACTAGGTAATAATAATATCTGGGGGATAGTAGAATGAACGACTGAATTGATGTGTGGGCAGGGTATGGGAAATGGCTTAGAGGAAACACCACCTCCTTTCCATATGCTGAACAAAAATTGAACTACAAAAAATTAGGGAGTGAGAGGTTAGTTTGGGAAAGATTTTAGGAGGTGTTGAAGAAGCTCCCCTTTCTCTAAACAAAGCATCTGAGTCCTCCTCCCCCGCATCCCAATGGATGGTCAAGCTGAGGTTTTGTGATATCAGTCCACACCATGGCAACCACTGACTGTTGGCCAATGAGAGCTGAAGGGTGTGGCTCCTCATTGTCCTGGAGAGTATATGTAGAGACCAGGAGCATTGGAGTAGATCCTGTTGCTATAACAAAGCCAAAGTTACTAAAAAATACTGTAGCCTACTCTAGATAACAAATCAGACTCCAACCACAAGGATGGACCAAGAAACTCTGCATAATAAAGTGAATTGGAAGTCTGTTTCCCAACTCAAAGACAAAGAAACGGATAAGGTCAGACTAAGTACTCATATGCTTCCCCTTCTTCCTCAATAATTCATCATCAAAGATGCTGGCCTTGCTCTTTATGCCACAAACACTTCCTCAATCAATGCATTGTCATTTTATTACAAGCCCCTTTCCCACCCATTTCTCAATTTGTTCCCCCAAACCAATGTCTTTCTGGAATTAACTTGTTTCCCAACTAGATAACAAAGAAAATGGTGAAGGTAAATTTGGTCCTTAAGCAGTATAAAGAAAAGAATTGAGAAAGACATAGATAATTGGATTTTACTCTACAAAGAGTAGAAAACCTCCTGTAAGAGGGGGAAAAATGGTGGCAGAGTAGACAGACATGTCCTGAGCCTTGTCTCAGTGCAGATAGAAAGAACAGCTGAGGGTTGCATGAGGAGTGTCTGTTGGTGAGTTGTGGGACAGCTATACTACAGGAGAAGGTGGGGTACTGCTGGACAGGGCTCCCCTGACCCTGCAGCCCTTACTGTTGCTGGGTTCCCTCCTGGAGCCACCTGTTCAAATGTAGAGACCACACCATCTTGAAGGGGAAAGTGGATGTTATTGGAAGCCTGAAAATCTACAACTGCGGCACCCAACGGACAGCTGTGAACCCCAGCTCACCAGTCCCCAATTGGCGCAAACATGTGGATTCAGAGGAGCTCTAAACTCAACCATTGAAAGAATAGAGGGAACTACATAACCAGACATCCAGAGAAGAGAGACCATGGGGAGACAAAGAAATAGCCTGCATATGAAAGAAAAGCAGGCATCACCAGAAAAGGAAGTATGCGAACTGGAGGCAAGCAACTTGTCAGAGAAATAATTCAGAAAAATGGTCATAAGGTGGCTGAAAAGAATGGAAAAAAATTGAAAATAAAAATAACCAAGATGAAATGAAGAAGAACCAAGAAGAAATGAAAAATGACATGGCTGCTGTAAAGAACTCAATAGAAAGCATCAAAAGTAGACTAGAAGAAGCAGAGGACTGCATCAGTGAGGTAGAAGACAAGGTAGGGAAAATATCCAAGCAGAGCAGCTTCTAGAAAAAAAGAATTAAAAAGAAGGAGGAGAACCTAAGGGAACTTTGGGACAACACAAACAAAGTAACATCTGCCTAGTAGAGGTTCAAGAAGGAGACAAAAATGAGCAAAGAATAGAAAACATGTTTGAAGAAATAATGACAGAAAACTTCCCTGATATGGGGAAGAAAAACCCCACACAAATCCAAGAATCTCACAGAGTCCCAAACAAAATGAACCCCAAAAAACCGATACCAAGGCACATTATCATTAAATTGGCAAACACCAATGACAAAGTAAGTATCTTAAAAGTGGCTAGAGAGAGACAGAAAGTTACCTACAAGGGAACCCCCATCAGACTAGTGAATGATTTCTCAACAGAAACTCATCAGGCCAGAAGGGAATGGGATGAAATATACAGAGTCATGCAAAGGAAGGGTCTGAATCAAAAAAATACTGTACCCAGTAAGGTTATCAATAAAATTTGAAGGTGAAATGACAAAAAGGACTAAGGGAATTTATTATCACCAAATCAGCAATGCAAGAAATGCTAAAAGGTCTGCTGTAATAAACAAAAACAAGCAAGCAAGCAAGCAAGCAAACAAAAAACACCATAAATAGGAAGCAAAGAAGGAACACAGAAGTAAAGAATAAAAATGGTGACAAGTAAGTACCTAACAATAATAACTTTAAATGTACATAGATTAAATGCCCCAACAAAAGACATAGGGTAATGGATTGGGTAGAAAACATGACCCATATATCTGTTATCTACAAAAAACACACCTCAGAAAAAAAGATGCAGATAGACTGAGGGTGAAGGGATGGAAGAAGGTTTTTCAGGACAATGAAAATGAAAAAAAAATGGTGGGGTAGCAATACTTATGTCTGACAAATTAGATCTCAAAGTGAAGGACGTAACAAGATATAAGGAAGGCTACTTTATAATACTAACAAGAAGAAATAACTCAGGTTAACATATATGCACCCAATACAGGAGCATAAAAAAAAAAAACTTCTGGAGGATAGCAAGGGAGAGATTGACAGCAATATAATCATAGTAGGAGACTTTAATACCTACTATCACCATTGGAAAAATCCTTTAAACAAAAAATCAACAAAGAAACATCAATCCTAAATGATTCAGACCAGATGGAATAATTTAACATCTTCAGAACATTTCACCCCAAAGCCACAGAATAGACATTCTTCACAAGAACATATGGGTCATTTTCAAAGATAGACCATACATTAGATCATAGAAAAAGTCTCTTCAAATCCAAGAGGATAGAAATTATATCAAGCATCTTCTCAGATCACAGTGGCATAAAACTGGAAATCAACTACAATAAAAACAATCCCCAAAAAATCAAGCACATACTTCCAAGCTCCTTCTATGAAGTCAGCATCACCCTAATACCAAAACAAGATTAAGAAAACACAATGAAAGAGAATTATAGACCAATATCCCTCATTAACATAGATGACAAAATCCTCAACAAAATTCTTGCAAAAATGGATCCAGAAGTACATCAGAAAGATCATAATACATCATGACTAAGTAGGTTTTATCCCAGGAATGCAAAGATGGTACAATATTCAGAAATCAATAAATGTGATACATCACATATACAAATTGAGAGATAAAAATCACATAGTCATATTCATTGATGCAGAAAAAAGCATTTGACAAAATCCAACACTCTTTCTCCATAAAAACTCTTAACAAGGTGGGAATAGAAGGATCAGAACACAACATAATAAAAACTATATATGATAAACCCACAGCTAACATCATACTCATTGGGTAAAAACTAAAACCATTTCCCTAAGAACAGGAACAAGACAGGGATTCCCACTCTCACCACTCCTGTTCCACATAGTACTGGAAGTATTAGCCATTGCAATTAGGCACGAAAAAGAAATAAAAGACATACAAATTGGAAAAGAAGAGGTAAAGTTGTCCTCATTTGCAGATGACATGATATTGTACATAAAAAAACCCAAAGACTCCATCAAAAAAACTAATAGACTTAATAAATGAATTTGGCAATACAGTAGGATACAAAATTAATGCCAAGAAATTGCTGGTATTTCTATACACCAATAGTGAACTTACAGAAAGAGACACTAAATAAGCAATCCCACAAATAAGAAAACTAGGAATAAACTAAGGGGATAAAAGACCTATATGTGGAAAACTACAGGACACTGAAAAAAGAAATATAGGAAGACGTAAACAGATACAAGAACATACCATATTCATGGATTGGGAGAATCGATACCATTAAAATGTCCATACTACACAAAGTAATCTATAGATTCAATGCACTACCCATTAAAATACCAACAGCAAATTTCACAGATCTAGAAAGAACACTCCAAAAATTCATCTGGAATAAAAAAAAAACACAAATAGCCACAGCAATCCTGAGAAAGGAGAGCAAAGTAGGTAGATCTCAATACCAGATTTCAAGCTGTATTACAAAGCCACTGTTCTCAAAATAGCCTAGTACTGGCATAAGAACAGACATATTGAACAATGGAATAGAATATAGAATGCAGATATTCACCCACATCAATATGCTCAATTAATATTTGAAAAAGGGCCAAGACTGGTTTGGCTCAGTGGATAGAGTGTAGGCTTGCGAACTGAAAGGTCCCAGGTTCGATTCTGGTCAGGGACATGTACCTTGCTTGCAGGCAAATCTCCACTGTGGGGCGTGCAGGAGACGGCTGATTGATGTCTCTCTCTCATTGATGTTTCTGACTTTCTATCTCTCTCCCTTACTCTCTGGAAAAAATCAATAAAATATATTTTTAAAATATTTGACAAAGGAAACATGAACATACAATGGAGTCAAGACAAAAGCAAACAAAAATGGTGTTGGTAAATAAATGGTATTGCGAAAATTGGGCAGATATATGCAAAAAAATGAAACTAGATCACCAGCTTACATCATAACAAAAATAAACTCAAAATGGATACAGGACTTAAACATAAGATAGGAAACCATAAACATACTAGGGGAATTCACAGACAGCACAATTTCAGACATATGCTGAAACAATTTCTTCACAGATACTGCTCCTAGAGCAATGGAAACTAAAGAGAAAAATAAACAAATGGGACTACATCAAAATAAAAAGCTTTTTCACAGCAAAAGAAACCATCCACAGAACAATAAGAAAGCCCACTGTATGGGAGAACATATTTGCAAATGTTATCACTGATAAAGTTTTTATCTCCAACATCTACCAGGAACTTACACAACTTAATAAAAGGAAGATAAATGATACAGTAAAAAAATGGGCAGCAGGCTAAATAGAGTCTTTTTGAAAGAAGACAGAAGTAAGGTCAGGAGACATGAAAACATGCTCAAAGTCACTAATTTTCTTAGAGATGCAAATCAAAAGGACAATGTGGTGCCATCTTACACCTGTCAGAATGGCAATCATCAACAAATCAACAATGTACAAGTGCTGGTGAGGATGTGAAGAAAAAGGAATCCTTGTGCACTGCTGGTGGAAATGCAGACTGGTGCAGCCATGGTGGAGAACAATATGGAATTTCCTCAAAAAACTAAAAATGGCCGAAACCAGTTTGGCTCAGTGAATAGAGCGTTGGCCTGCAGACTGAAAGGTCCCAGGTTCGATTCTGGTCAAGGGCATGTATCCTGGTTGCAGGCACATCCCCAGTGGGGGTTGTGCAGCAGGCAGCTGATCGATGTCTCTCTCTAATTGATGTTTCTAACTCTCTATCCTTCTCCCTTCCTCTCTGTAAAAAATCAATAAAAAATATATTTAAAAAGCAACAACTAAAAATGGAGCTCCCATTTGACCCAGTGATCCCACGTCTAAGAATGTATCCCAAGAAATTAGAAACATGAATCGGAAAAGATATATGCACCCCTATGTTCAGAGCAGCACAATTCACCATAGCTAAGATTTAGAAACAGCCTAAATGCTCACCAGCAGATGAGTGGATTAGAAAAACATCGTACATCTACACAATGGAATGCTAACTACGCTTTGGTAAAAAAGAAGGACTTCTTACCATTTGCAGCAGCATGGATGGAAGTGCAGAGTATTATGCTAAGTGAAATAAGCCAGACAACAAAAGAAAAATTTCACAAGATATCACTCAATTGTCGAATATAGTGAATGGCATAGACTGATGAACAAGAACAGATCCAGAGTCTAAGAAACATCAATCAGAACATCAGACCTCAGGGAAGGTGGAGGTTGGTGGGAGTAAGAGGTAGAGATCGAGGGATTTGCATACATGCATATGAACCTAATCAATGGACTCAGACAACAGGGGGTGGGATATTAGTGGGGGGATGGAGGGTAATGGGGGACATAAGGACACATGTAAGAAATAAAAATTAAAAGAAATTATAAGGAAAAAAATAAAAATTAAAAATTAAATCTAATGCATACTAATGGTTACCATAACCTTAAGAGAAATTGTTTCATGTGACAAAGATTTTTAAATGAAACTCTCTGTAGCCTGAAAATTATTTTGGAAAGAAATAAAGAGAAAGTTTTCCTTCAAATGTCATAAGGATTGTAATTGAAAATCAATATATTTGGCCTCTTGAACTAAAGTAAGTAATTTGTGTTTTTGCCTTCCTGACAAAGTTTATATAAAATTATAAAAGTAAATTGACAGTTGGAATTGAATTACCATGGCTTAGAGCAAAGAATATATTTACATAATATTATTCTAAAGCGTCATTATAATTCTTGATATTTCAAAGAGCATATTGTACAATTATCCCAAACAAAATTACAAACTAATTCTTTGTTTTTTTATTTCCTTTCTTTTCCTTTCCTTTCCTTTCCTTTCCTTTCCTTTCCTTTCCTTTCCTTTCCTTCCCTTTCCTTCCCTTCCCTTCCCTTTCCTTTCCTTTTTTTAAATTAAATCTTTATAGTTCAGATTATTACATTTGTTTCTCTTTTTTCCCCTCCATAGCTCCCCTACATCCGGCTCCCACACCTCCCTCTACCCATACCTCCCCTCCATTGACCTCATTCATAGGTGTATGATTTTTGTCCAGTTTCTCTTTGCACCCCCCTCACCCCTTTCCCCCTCAGAATTATCAGTCCATTCCCTTTCTGTGCTTCTGATTCTATTATATTCACCAGTTCTGTTGATTAAATTTTTAATTCACTTAATTTTTAGATTCACTTGTTGATAGATATGTATTTGTTGTTCATAATTTATCTTTTACCTTTTTCTTCTTCCTCCTCTTAAAGATTACCCTTCAGAATTTCATATAATACTGGTTTGGAGTTGAACTCCTTTAGCTTTTTCTTATCTGTGAAGCTCTTTATCTGCCCTTCAATTCTGAATGATAGCTTTGCTGGATAGAGTATTCTTGGTTGTAGGTTCTTGTTAATTCTTCACGTTGAATATTTCTTGCCACTCACATCAGGCCTGCATAGTTTCTGTTGAGAAATCAGCTGACAATCGTATGGGTGCTCCCATGTAGGTAATTAACTTTTTTCTCTTGCTGCTTTTAATATTCTCCTTTGTCTTTTGCTGTTGGTATTTTAATGATGATGTGTCTTTGTGTGGTCCTCTTTGGATTCCTTTTATATGGGGTTCTGTGTGCTTCCTGGACTTGTAAATCTATTTCTTTCACCAGATGTGGGAAGTTTTCAGTCATTATTTCTTCAAATAGGTTTTCAGTATCTTGTTCTCTCTTCTTCTGTCACCTCACATTTCTGATGTTGGTACACTTGAAGCTGTCCCAGAGGCTCCTTACATTATCGTCATAGTTTTGGATTCCTTTTTCTTTTTGCTTTTCCAGTTGAGTGTTTTCTGATTCTTTATATTTCAAATTTTTGACTTCATTCTTGCCTTCCTCTAGTCTGCTGTTAGGTCTCTGTATAATATTTTTTATTTCAGTCAGTGTATGTTTAATTTCTAGTTGGTCCTTTTTCATCTCTAGTTGGTTCTTTTTCTTGGGCCTTGCTAAATTTATCCATCTTTTCTAGGATATTCTTGAAAAACCGTATAACAGTGATTTTGAACTCTATATCCAGTCGTTTGTTTTCCTCCATTTCTTTTGCTTGTAATCTCTTCCTTTGTCTCCGCATTTTCACTATGCCGGGAGAACTGTATTGGATTCAGCCTTATGATACAAGACTTGCAAAACTGCAAAAGCCTCTCTGTTGAGCTTGGGATGGGTGGAGTCTCAGGGCTTAATGGACCGCCTTGCCTTCCAGTCGGCCCTGCCCTCCATGGCCCTTGGGTCTCACTTGACTCTAAGTAATTGCTGGAGTGCTCCTTCTGTGCGTGCACAGCACCTCTAAACCGCTGCCTTTCCAGCTCCCCTGTGCTCTGGGACCATATGAGTCTGGGTCCCCAAGGTTTCTCCTGAAACTTGGGTTTAGTGGAGTTAGAAGTGGTCCAGTTGGGAGGCTCTTTTTCCTACCCACTCATGAAAGCCAGCTGCACAATCCACATTTGGTCTTCTGCCAGCAGTGCTGTGCATGCCACCAGACTTCTGCCCTCTTGCAACTTCCCTAAATCTCTGTGCACTTCTCCCTTTTCACAGTCCAAACTCTCTGCATATGACTTTCGGCTGGACCTGGGGTTCAGTGCCATAGGATAAGGGATTCAATGCAGTTGGGAGTCTCCATCTCCTTCCCGCCAGAGAAAGCCAGCCAGGTACTCTGGCATCTGCTCTCTCCATGCATGCGTCTCAGTAATTCAGCTTTTTGCAGCTCCTCTGGGCCTCTGGGTCTCTGTGAGCCCCTCTCTTTCCTTATAGTTGTAGAATTTCCACTCAGCCAGCTTTCCTGTGGTTCTGGATGCTGTCCGTTCTGTCTTTTAGTTGTAGTTTTGGAATTGTTGTGTGAGGCAGCAGTGTACAACCTTGCTGCTCTTGATGACCTCTTTATGTTTTAAAATTGTGGTAATCAGATTTATCAGCAATAAAAATATTCCCTCCTCTTTTTGTTGCATGAGAGATGCTTTGTGTCATGCAGAGGTATCAGCATGAAAAGGTTGTCAGGTCAAGAACAGAAGTTTTATTCCACAACTGGTACAGTTTTTCCTGGAACAACTTGGTCTAGAATTTGAACAATTGTTTGATATTAGAGATATTAGAGAACTGAGGTTTGATTGTAACTCTTTCACTGATGGCTCACTACATGTTACAATTGCACCAAAAATGTAAGGTATTAATAATAAGGGAAATTGGGTACGTGGTATATGTGTATTATCGTCACAATTCTCTGTAAATCCAAAACTACTATTAAATAAATAACTTATTTTAATAACAGAAAAATACTAGGAAATAATAATATCTGGGCGGGGGGTAGTAGAATAGAACATTGAATGGTTGGAGTGTGGGAAGCGGTTATGGTAAATGGCTTTGAGGAAACCACACAACCCTGCCATATGTTGGACAGTAATTGAACTGGAAGAAATGAGGGAGTGAGAGGTCAGTTTGAAAAAAAATAGGAGGTATTGAGGAAGCTCCCCTTTCTATAACCAGAGCATCTGTTTTCTGCATGCACTCTCACCTCCCCATCATGGATGGTCAGGTTGAAGCTTTGTGATATCAAGTCACACCATGGCCACCACTGACTGTTGGCCAATCTGAGCTGAAGGGTATAGTTCCTCATGGTCCTAGAGAATACATATAAAAGTCAGATTTCTTGATGTAGATCCTGTAGGTAAAAATAGCAAAAATTAGTAAAAAACCATAGTAGACCTACTTCAGATTAAAAAAAAAAGCAGACACCACTCACAAGATTGGACGAAGAAAGTTGAAGTTCTAAAGTGAATTCCAAATCTGTTTCCCAAATAGATGACAAAGAAAAGGATAAGGTAAGAATACCCTACTCATATGCTTCTTTTCCCCCAGTAAGTCCTCACCCAAGACACTGGCCTTGCTCTCTTTTGCCAAAGACACTTCCTCAATCAATGCATTGTCATTGTATTACAAGTCCCTCTCCTAACCATTTCCATATTGCTTCCCCAAAACCAACAATGGCTTTCTGAATTTAACTTGTTTCCCAACTAGATCATCAAGAAAATGGCAAAGGTAAATTCGGTCCTTAAGCATTGTGTGGAAAAGAATGAGAAAGATAGAGAGGATCAGAAAATTGCATCTTACTCCAGAAAAGGTAGAAAATCTCCAGTAAGCAGGCCAACAAATGAAGGAGAAGAAGTGCAGGAGTGTAATTCTACCTCAAATGATGCCCAGGGCCTCCCAGAAGAAGAGTCTTAGATTTTGTGTAGACTCTCTACAAAATAAGCTTAACAAATGGGCATTATAGGGATATCAAAACATAAATGGCCTCCTTGAATAAATACTAGCATTATATAAAGGAAATGTGCTTGTATTTTTGTGTGTTTTTTGATGATGAGGAGGGAACAAAGAAGGGGGTAGGTATGTGAGAAGTGAGATATGTGTAATTCTCAATTAAGGCACCAGACAAAGCAGTCTATAGATAGCCAGACACAGAAAATAAGGACTAGGTGAAGGCCGAAGATAAAATTTTCTTAGCACTTTATCTTACATGTAAGAAAGAAAAGGAGTTGGTGATTTTGCTTGTGTGAGACTCAATGGGGTTGAAGGGTATGTTGTGGAAATGAGGAACAGAGTGCTGTGTCAGGGTTGCAGGTGTGTAATAATAAATTTGATTTCATTTTAGATGTTAGGCTTTTGACAGCTTTAGCCACATTCCTTTCACTTCACCATCCAGCCCACATTAAGACAAAACAATAAAAAAATGAACAAATATGCATAAAAATATACATTAGAACTATTGGATTGCCTAAAATTCAGATAGGCAAGGAAAGCATATGAGTACGGTAGTCTGACCATATATTTTCCTAAAATATATTCTAGTGCATAATGGCAATCCTGCAAATGAGTAGTAAAATTATTTCTTTTAAATTATCATCAACTTTAAAAAATTGTTCCCTTGTGGAATTTCTTCCCTACATAGGAAATAACACCATTCATCCTATTTAAAAGAGGGCCAAACATAAATGAAAATATGGCCTTCACAGTAGACTCCCATTGTATAACAGTTAGTTAGAGAAGGAATAATCATCCCTACTGGTTTGAATTTAACAGCCAGATTTGGCTTGCTCTTAAACTTGAGAAACATGATTAGTCCTTCAGTCAGTGTGAATTTTCAGATATTTAGTATCATGGTCACACCTATTAGGAAACTATATCTAATAATATAATAATTATGGATTCCACAGTGAAACTGGTAAATAATTAGCAATCATAGCAAGGTATTTCACTGACATGTTCTATTCAGTGCCTATTTCTACAGACTATAGCTACAGTTAAACTTCACCTGTAGAGTCATAATACACCTTTACTTGGATATCCAGTGCTGTTATTTTTCTTTTTTTATCATTTTTTAATTTAATTTAATTTTATTGATTTTTCAAAGAGAGGGAGGAAGAGGGATAGAGAGTTAGAAACATTGATGAGAGAGAAACATCTATCAGCTGCCTCCTGCACAGTTCCTACTGGGGATGTGCCCGCAACCAATGTACATGCCCTTGACCAGAATCGAATCTGGGACCCTTCAGTCTGCAGGCCGACACTCTATCCACTGAGCCAAACTGGTTAGGACACCTGGCATCATTTTTTATGAGCTCCTGGCACACACTTCAACTCTTCTTCTCAGAATCACAATATCAACAAGGAAGGGCATGATAGGCAAGAAAAAGAGAGATAGAACATTTGAACTTTTGTAAGACCCAGGATTCATGTAGTATATCCTTTCTCCCACATATAACCTGTCTTCAGTGTCAGCCTATCTCATCTTTCTCTCTTTTGCTTATTGCTTTGAATTTAAATATGTTTAGTAAATTGTGAGTTGTATGTAATAAACTATGACTTTCTGGTGTGTGAACTCTGGAGTAGTTTGTCTACTAATTTGCTCAGAGGCTATCATTGTACCAGACAATGGCCTATATCACCGACAATACAATAAATAGAATACTTTTCTAATACTCTCTAAAATGGGTATTTAGACCAATTATTAAGAAATTAGAATATTGAGAATATAATATATGTGAGAATAAAAATTATATAATTGTTTTTATTATAGCAAATCAATATTTACCTGTGTTATTTTTCAATATTGCAGATAGTATCCTCACCACATCTACCTTAGCAAATTAGTCAGGTTAGAAAATTAACATACAGTGTCAGGAGTCCTCCTTAAAGTAATCCACAATCATTTTACTCAACCTGGACCTATTTGTAAGTCTCGGATTGAATCATATGTCTAAGTTCCAAAATAAGTTGTGACTTACTGTGTGTTTATTTTGTGAAGATCTGTTGCATCTTAAGCAGTGGTTGGTTCCCTTTCTTTGTAGAGCTTGTTCAGGCAGTCTGTTGAATGTACAGGTGTATGAGGTCACTCATGGAGTAAGAGCAGTTACTATGACGGATGCTAATGTCACACTCCTGAAAACAGAAGAATCACTAGGACCTTGCAAAGTTTTTCTACTGTTGCTAATGCTCGCTCTATCTCTTTTGTTATTTCTCTCTGGCTCTCCTCCACATACAAAGATGATCCTAATTTTCAGCGTTCCATTAAAGAAATATTCATGACAAAACTGTGACAAAGACAAGACATTAATTGAGACACGGTCATGGGTCATGGCCAGTTTCATAACTTGGTTGGTATTGACTTAGTTAGAGGTTCTGTAGAAGTAAAAGAAATAAATAGGAGGAGATGAGTGGAGAAAATCAGTGAATTATACCAACTCAAGGTACATACATCACATACAACTTGGGAAGGTTTCCTGAAAGAGCCAAGTGATTTAGGGAAGTGTGATAATTCATATATTTTTTTGTAACATAAAAATTGGGTATTCGGTTCTGTGGGCTTTTAGGTTAGACATCCAAAATGCCAGGTAATGTGCTGCATTATTCAGAATATCCAAAGTAAGTAATTTCAGTGTTCATCAATGGATAAAAATATAGCATGCCCACACACATACACAGCCCACATCCTGCATCATATCAATTATGTGGCATATTAAAAGCAGAAAAAAAATCAAATACATTGTAACAGAATAGAAAAGTGTTTGCCAAGGGTTGAGAGAAGTAAGAAATAGGAATAGCTTGGTAAATGGGTACTAAATTTAAACAATAACATCTGAGGATTTAAGGTAAAAACAAACAAACAAAAAAAAACAATCCAAAAAGTAAGGTTCTCCAAATCAAGAAGTTTAGGAAACTGTACAGCCATGAGGATTACAATGAGGCATGACATGATGACTAAAACTTAATACGGTATCCTGGATGGGATCCTGAGGCAGAAAAAGCACATTAAATACAAACTAAGGAAATCTTAATAAAACAAAGACATCAATACAGTAGAACCTCACTTCCTGAACTTCTTTTCATTCCGAAGGCCGTCAACTAACCAAATCAGCCCTAACAAGTTTGTTTCAGTGGATAGAGCATCAGTCTGTGGACTGAAGGTTCCTGGGTCTATTCAGGTCAAAGGCACATGGCTGTATTGTGCTCTCAATCCCCGGTAGGGGGCATGCATGTTGCTGCAGAGCCATTATTGTCCAGTATGACTGATGTTCCTATTTCTCTCTCCCTTTGCCTTGGTCTTTTGCAATCAATAGAAATACAAAAAAAAGATAATCAAATAATTTTCCCCATTAGACATATATTTAAAAAGAATGAATCCATCCCAGACACACAAAGGGTTCCATCTTTTAACTTTCTTATATACAGTATATGTCTACTGTACTGTTTAATCTAAAAAGAAACACTATTTGTCAAACATTTATGGAATCATCAAGTGTTTCCCTTAAATGAATTTCATTCTGCACTCTTTTCTGGAGTATCTTTCAAAAGGACTAAATGCAGCATCTTGGACTTTTTGCATATCTTTGCCTGCCACATGCTATCACTGGCTAACCACTTTTCATTTATCCAAATCAACAACAATTTTTCTACCTCTTCATTTCCTTTTGGTTGTTGTTTTGTGAGTATGTTCACACCCTTACCAACCTTGCTACTCTAGTTGGCCTTTTTATGTTTTAAAATTGTGGTAATCAGATTTGTCAGCAATGAAAACATTCCCTCCTCTGTTCGTTGCATAGCAGATGATTTGTGTCATACAGAAGTATCAGCATGAAATGGTTGTCAGGTCAAAAATAGCAGTTTTATTCCACAACTGGTACCGCTTTTCCTAGAACAACTGGGTCTAGAACCTAATTGTTTGATATTAGAGATATTAGAGAACTGAGGTTTCATTGTAATATTTCACTGATGGTTCACTACATGTTACAATTGCACCAAAGAATGTAAGGTATTCATAATACAGAAATTGGGTATGGGGCATATGCACACTGTCTTCAACATTTCTCTGTAAATCTAATATTAATAAAAAATAAAGCACCCAAGAGAAACCAAGATGCTGCCTTGTACAACAATTTCAAAACTACAACTAAAAGACAGAGCGGACGCCATCCAGAACCACAGGAAACCTGGCTGAGTGAAAATTCTACAAATAGAAGTAAAGAGAGGGACTCATGAAGACTCATAGGACCTCTAAAAAGCTGAGGACAGGCAGTGGGGTGCCTGGCTGGCTTCCTCTAGCTCGAGGGAGACAAAAAATCCCAACCGCACTGAGCCCTAGCTCCAGGCCAGACTCATAGGGGGAGTCTTCACTGTTGTGAAAAGGAAGGACTGCATGGAAACTTAGGGGAGCCATGAAAGACAGGAATCTGGGGGCTCCAGAAAGTGCACACAAACATCATTGATTGCGGATTGTGCCTGACTTCCTCAAACGGGAGGAAAACAGAACCTCACAACAGCATTGAAATCCAGGTCCAACTTCACTGAACCTCAGTTTTGGGCAATACCCTGGGGACCCAGACTCATAAAACGTTATACAGAAACCTAAAAGCAGACTAGGATCGCAAGAATCAAGTCAAAGATATGAAATACAAAGAAGCAAAAAACACTCCACTGGAAAGGCAAAAACAAAAAAGATTTAAAAAATGTGAAGATAGTGTAAGAAGCCTCTGGGACAATTTCAAGCATACCAACGTCAGAATTATGGGGGTGCCTGAAGAAGAGAGAGAGCAAGATCCTGAAAACATATTTGAAGAAATAGTGACTGAAAAATTCCCCCACCTGGTGAAAGAAATAGACTTACAAGTCCAGGAAACGCACAGAACCCGGACCGAAAGAAATCAAAAGAGGAACACACCAAGACATATCATAATTAAATTCCCAAGACCAAAAGACAAAGAGAGAATATTAAAAGAAGCAAGAGAAAAACCGTTAATTACATACAGGAGGGCATCCATTCGACTGTCAGCTGTTTTCTCAACAGAAACTATACAGGCCAGATAGGAGTGGCAAGAAATATTCAAAGTGATGAATAGCAAGAACCTACAACAAGATTACCCAGCAAAGCTATCATTCAGAATAGCTATCATTCAGAATAAATGAGCAGATAAAGAACATCACAGATAAGAAAAAACTAAAGGAGTTTATCAACACCAAACCAGTATTATATGAAATGCTGAAAGGTATTCTTTAAGAAGAGGAAGAAGAAAACGGTAAAGGTAAAAATTATGAACAACAAATACTTATCTATTAACAAGTGAATTTAAAAATCAAGTGAATTAAAAATCTGATAAACAGAATAAACTGGAGAATATAATAGAATTAGGGGCATAGAAAGGAAATGTACTGATAATTTTTAGGGGAAAGAGGGGAGGGGAGTACAGGGAGAGACTGGACAAAAATCATACACCTATGGATGAGGACAGTGTTGGGGAGGTAAGGGAGAGGGTGGGATGAGACCCAGGTGAAGGGGATACAAGGTGAGAAAAAAAGAGGAAAAATTGTAATAATCTGAACAATAAAGATTTATTAAAATTAAAAAAAGCATCCATTATAATAACACAAAAATATTGGATAATGATAATATTTGGAGAATAATAGAATGACCCAGTGAATGTTTGGGTTGGGTAGTATGCAAAATGGCTATGAGAAAAACAATATCTGCTATATGCTGGACAATAATTGAAATAAATTAAATGAGGGAGTGGAGGTGAGTTTGAGAAAAAATTTAGGCTGTATTGAGGAAGGTCCTCTTTCTCTAACCAGAGCATCAGAATCTCTTGGAAGCTCTCTCACCTCCCCTGCCTGGATGGTCCAGCTGACGCTTTGTGATGTCAAGCCACAACATGGCAACCACTGTAGGTTAATCAGAGCTGAAGGGTGTGGCTCTTCATTGTTCTGCAAAGTATATATAGATGCCAGGAGCCTTCATGTAGATCCTGTTGCTACAAGAAAGCTGAAGTTATTAAGAAAATACTGTAGCCTACTTTAGATAAGGAATCAGACTCCAACCGCAAAGATGGACCAAGAAAGTTCAAGTTCTAAAGAGAATTGGAAGTCCGTTTCCCAACTCAATGACAGAGAAAAGAATAAGGTCAGACTACCATTCTAATATGCTTCCCCTTCTTCCCCAGTAATTCCTCACCCAAGACACTGGCCTTTCTTTCTTTTGCCACAGACACTTCCTCAGTCAATGCATTGTCATTTTATTACAATCCCCTTTCCAACACATTTCCATATTTCTTCCCCCAAACCAAAAATGGCTTTCGGGGTTTAACTTGTTTTCCAACTAGATCACAAAGAAAATGGGGAAGGTAAATTCGGTCCTTAACCAGTGGGAGGAAAGACAGAACATATCAGATAATTGAATTTTACAACAGAAAGGGTAGACAATCTCCAGTAAGCTGTCCAACAAAAGAAGGAGAAGAAGTGCTGGAGTGTATTTCTACCACAAGTGATGCCTAGGGTCTCCCAGAAGAAGAAACCTAAAGTGTGGGTCAACTCTCTACAAAATAAACTTAACTAAAGGGCATTATGAGAAGATCAAAACATAAATGGCCTCCTTGAATAAATACTAGCGATGTATAAAGGAAATGTGCTTGTATTTTTATGTGTTTGATCATGATGGGGAGGGAGCAATGAAGGGGGCAGGTATGTATGAAGCGAGGGAAGTAGAATTCTGCCATTTAGGCAGCAGACCAGTTGTCCTATAGTTAGCCACACAGAGAGAATAAGGACTAGGAGAAGACAGAAGATGAAATGTTCTTAAAACTTGATTGTACATGTACAAAAGAAAAGGAGTTGGTGATTTTGCTTATGTTTGGCACACCTAGAGTAGAGACGGGAAACATAATGTTGTGTCAGTGTTGACAGTGTGTAAGAATAACTCTGATTCAATTTTAGATGTTAGGCATTTTACTGCTTTGGTCCCATTCCTTTCACTACACCATCCAGCCCACATTTGGACAAACAAGTAAAAAGGGAAGAAATACGCCTAAACTTATATATTAGAACTATTCTGTTGCCTAAATTTCCTAGAGCCAAAGCACAGATTTTACAAAATATTTTCTAGTGTGTAATAGCAATTCTGCACAGTGAGTAGTAAGAGTATTATTATTTTAATCACCATCAGCTTGAAAAAAAATGTTTTTCTGTGGACTTTATTCTCGACTTATGAAATAACATTTTTTATCTTAGTTGAAAAAGGGCAGAAGATGAATGAAAATATGGCCTTCACAGGTAGACTCCTATTGTATTAGACCTACTTAGAGAAGGAATAATAAGCACCCTTGCTTTTCAATTTCACAGCCATATTAGGCTTGTTCTTAAATCTGAGAAGAATGATTGGTTCTTCCGTCAATGTGAATTTTCAGATTTTTAGTGTCATGGTCCTTCCCATTAGGAATCCATATCTAATATTATGAAAATTATAGATTCTACATAGTGAAACTGGTAAATAACTAGCAGTCATAGCAACGTATTTGAGTGGCATGTTCTATTTAGTGCCTATTTCTACAGACTACACCTAC
This sequence comes from Lasiurus cinereus, assembly GCA_011751065.1. Lineage (NCBI taxonomy): Eukaryota > Metazoa > Chordata > Mammalia > Chiroptera > Vespertilionidae > Lasiurus > Lasiurus cinereus. Next base: position 8,829,984 of record JAAGEH010000015.1, on the reverse strand, counting down.
AATTAAACTTTACCTGTAGAGTCATAATACACCTTTACTTGGATACTCAGTAGGGTACCTTTCCAGTGCTGTTATTTTTCAATATTGTAGATAGTATCTTCACCACATCTAGCTTAGCAAATTAGTCACTTCAATAAAGTAACATAGAGTGTCAGGAGTTCTCCTTAAAGTAATCCGCAATCAAGTTATTCAACCTAGACCTATTTGTCAGTCACAGATGGAATCATATATCTCAGTTACAAATTGAATTGTGATTTATGTTGTGTTTGCCTTGTGACGATTTGTTTTATCTTAAGCAGTGATTTGTTCCGTTACTTTGTAGACCTTGTTCAGGCAGTCTGTTCCATGTACAGGTATATTGGGTCACTCACATAGTAAAAGCAATTATTATGAGGGATGCTAATATCACACAACTGAAAACAAAGGACTCTCTAGGACCTTGCAAAGTTATTCTGCTGTTGTGCCTTGATCTCTGTCCCTCTGGGTCTCCCTCCCTGTCTCTCATTTCTCCCTCTCACTCTCTCCTTCATATATAAAGAGGATCCTGATCCTCACCATTCTATTAAAGAAATATTTATTATACCCCGGTGACAAAGACAAGGGATTAGTTATGCTACAGTCATGGGTCATGGCAAGTTATGCATTCTAAATGGTACTGCCTTAGTTAGAGGTTCTGTGGAAACCAATAGGATGAGATGAGTGGAGAAAATCAATGAATTATATCCAGTTAAGGTACATACCCCACATGCAACCTGGAAGTTTTCCTGAAAGAGCCGAGTGATTTAGGAAAGTGTGATAATTCATATATTTATTATAGTATAAAAAATGGGTATTTGGCTCTGTGGGCTTTTCGTTGGGACATCCAAATACCAGGTAACATGATGTATTATTCAGAAATACCAAATTAAGTAATTTCTGTGCTCATCAATGGATGCATGGATAAAGAGGATTCCATGCACACACACATACACAGCACACATCCTACATCATATCCATTATGTGGCATATTAAAAGCAGAAAAAAAATCAAACAAATTGCAAGAGAGAGTAGAATTTTTTTTCCCAGGGATGGAGGGTTGTATGAAATAGGAATAGCTAGGTATATGGGTACTAACTTTGAATTATAACATCAATAACATCTGAGGATTTAAGGTAAAAAAATAAATCCAAAAGAGTAAGATTTTCCAAAACAGGAAGTTTAGGAAACTGTACAGCCATGAGGATTACAATGAGGCATGAAATAATGACTAAAATTTAATATGGTATCCAGGAAAAGATCCTGAGGAAGAAAAAGCACATTTAATACAAACTAAGGAAATCTTAATAAAACAAAGACATCAATACAATAGGACCTCACTTTCTAAACTTCTTTTCATTCTGAAAGCTGTTTGAGAAGTGGTTATTTCCAAACCCAAATCAGCCCTAACCAGGGTGTTTCAGTGGATAGAGCAATCAGCCTGTGGAATGAAGGTTTCTGGGTATATTCTGGTCAAAGGCACATGGCTGCATTGTGCTCTCAATTCCCAATAAGGGGCATGCATGTGGCTGCAGAGCAATTATTCTCTAGCATGTCTGATGTTCCAAGGTCTGTCTCCCTCTGCCTTGGTCTCTTGCAATCAATAGAAATACCATAAAGATAATAAAATAATTTCCCCATTATACACATATTTAAAGGGAATGAATGCATACCAGACACACAAAGGGTTACCTCTTTTTACTCTTATGTACAGTCTATGTCTAATGTACTGTTTAATCTAGAAAGAAACACTAGTTTTCATACATTTACAGAACCACCCAGTGTTGGTCTTAAATGAATCTCATTCTGCAATCCTTTCAGGAGTGTCCTTTAAGAGGACCAGATGCAATATCTTATATTTTTCAAATATCATTGCCTTCCACATGCTATCATGCTATCATTGTTCATTTATCCAAATCAACAACAATTTTTTACCTTTACATTTATTTGTGGTTGGTGTTTTGAGAATATTTTTACACCCTTAACAACCTTACTACTCTTATTGGTGACTTTATGTTTAAAATTGTGGTAATCAGATTAGAAGCAATATAAACATTCCTTCCTATCTTTGTTGCATGGGAGATACTTTGTGTCATGCAGAAGTATCAGCATATAATGGTTGTCAGATAAAAAATAGCAGTTTTATTCCCCAGCGGGTACAGTATTTCCAGGTACAAATTTATCTAGAACCTAAATGTTTGATATTAGAAATATTAGAGTACTGAAGTTTGATTGTAATATTTCACTGATGGTTCAATATATGTTACAATTTGCCCCCCAAAATGTAAGGTATTCATAATACAGAAATTGGGTATGGGGCATATGAGCACTCTCTTCAAAATTTCTCCGTAAATCAAATATTATTCTAAAATAAAACACCAATTATAATACACAAAATACTGGGTAATGATAATATTTGTGGCATAGTAGAGCGACCCATTGAGTGGTTGGGAGGGGGGATATGGGAAATGGCTTTGAAGAAAACACACCTCTCTGCTACATGCTGGGCAATATTTGAACTGAATAAAATGAGGTAGTGAAGGTGAGTTTGAGAAAAAAATTTAGGCTGTATTGAGGAAGGTCCCCTTTCTCTAACCAGAGCATCAGAGTCTCTTGCAAGCTCTCTCACCTCCCCTGCCTGGATGGTCCAGCTGATGGTTTGTGATGTCAACCCAACCCATGGCCTCCACTACCTGTTGGCCAATCAGAGCTGAAGGGTGTGGCTCTTCATTGTTCTTAAGAGTATATATAGAGGCCAGCAGGCTTAGAAGCCATCCTGTTGCTACAACAAAGCTTAAGTTACTAAGAAAATATTGTAGCCTATTTTAGATAAGGAATCAGACTCCAACCATAAGGATGGACCAAGAACGTTCAAGGTCTAAAGAGAATTGGAAGTCCGTTTCCCAACTCAATGACAGAGAAAAGAATAAGGTCAGATTACCCTTCTCATATGCTTCCTTTCCTTGCCCAGTAATTCCTCACCCAAGGCACTGGCCTTGCTCTCTTCTGCCACAGACACTTATTCCTCAAAACCAACAATGGCTTTCTGGGTTTAACTTGTTTTCCAAATAGATCACAAAGAAAATGGCGAACGTAAATTCGGTCCTTAGGCTGTGCGATGAAAAGAATGAGAAAGACCGAACGAATCAGATAATTGCATTTTACTCCAGAAAAGGTAGAAAATATCAAGTAAGGAGGCCAACAAATGAGGGAGAAGAAGTGCCTGAGTGTATTTCTACTGTAAGTGATGCCCAAAGTCTCCCAGAAGAAACCTAATGTGTTGACTCTTCAAAATAAGGACATTATGAGAAGATCAAAACATAAATGGCCTCCTTGAATAAACACTAGCAATGTATAAAGGAAATGTCCTTGTATTTGTGTTTGTTTTCTCATGATGGGGAGGGAGCAATGAAGGGGGTAGTTTTGTGTGAAGCTAGGGAAGTAGAATTCTCCAACTTAGGCACCAGACCAGTTGGCCTATAGTTAGTCAGATGTAGAGAATACGAATTAGGTGAATACCAAAAATGAAATTTAGTTAACATTTTTTATCATACATTAAGAAAGAAAAGGAGTTGGTAATTTTGCTTGTGTTTGGTACACCGCAGGTGGGGGCTATGCTGTGGAGATGGGAAACACAATGTTGTTTCAGTGTTGACAGTGTGTAATAATAAATTTGATTCAATTTTAGATGTTAGGCTTTTGACTGCTTTAGGCTCATTCCTTTTACTTCACCATCCAGCTCACATTAGGACAAACAAATAAAAAAGGGGAGAAATATTCCTAAACTTATATATTAGAATTATTGTGTTGCCTAATTTCCTATAGCCAAAGCACAGATTTTCCTAAATTATTTCCAATGCATACTGGCAATCCTGCACAATGAGTAGTAAGATTGTTGTTATTTTAATTATCATCAGCTTGAAAAGATGTTTCCCTATGGACTTTCTTCCCTACTTACTTATGAAAAAGCATCTTTCATCATAGTTGAAAAAGGGCCCACGGTAAATGAAAATATGGACTTCACAGGTTGACCCCTAAATTATTTCCAATGCATAATGGCAATCCTGCACAATGAGTAGTAAGATTGTTCTTATTTTATATTGTTTTAATTTTTTTATAGATTTTATTGATTTTTTACAGAGAGGAAGGGAGAGGGAAAGAGAGTTAGAAACATCAATGAGAGAGACATCCATCAGCTGCCTCTTGCACACTCCCCACTGGGGATGTGCCCGCAACCAAGGTACATACCCTTGACCAAAATCGAACGTGGGACGCTTCAGTCCGCTGGCCAACGCTCTCTCCACTGAGCCACGCTGGATTCAGCAAGATTGCTGTTATTTTAATTATCATCAGCTTGAAAAGATCTTTTCCTGTGGACTTTCTTCCCTACTTATGAAATAACATATTTCATCATAGTTGAAAAAGGGCCCACAGTAAATGAAAATATGGTCTTCACAGGTTGACCCCATTGTATAATACCTAGTTAGAGAAGGAATAATCAGAGCTCTTGTTTTTGAATTTCACAGTCAGATTTGCCTTGCTCTTAAATCTGAGAAGCACGATTGGTTCCTCAGTCAGTGTGAATTTTCAGATTTTTAATGTCATGGTCCCACCCGTTAGGGATCCATATCTAGTATTTTTAAAATTATGCATTCTACACAGTGAAACTAGTAAATAACTAGCAGTCATAGCAAAGAATTTGACTGATATCTTATATCCAGTCCCTGTTTCTACAGACTATTGCTACAATATAAACATCACCTGTAGAGTCATAATACACCATTACTTGGATCCTAAGTAGGGTACATCTCCAGTGCTGTTATTTTTCAACTTTGTTGATACGTAGTATGTTAACCACATCTACCTTAGCATATTAGTCACTTTAGCAAAGTGACATAGAATGTCAGGAATCCTTCTTAAAGTAATCTGTAATTGTTTTCCTCAACCTGGACCTATTTTTAAGTCACAGATCAAATCATATATCTCAGTTACAAATTGAATTGTGACTTACTGTCTGTTTACTTTGTAAAGATTTGATTTATCTTAAGGAATGGTAGGTTCCCTTTCTTTGTAGAGCTTGTTCCGATAGTCTGTTCAATGCACACTTACATTGGGCCACTCCTGTTGTAAAGGCAGTTACTCTGAGGGATTCTAATGTCACACTCCTGTAAACAGAAGATTCACTAGAATCTTGCAACGTTATTCTGCTGTTGCTGCCTCACACTCTATCCCTCTCGATCTTTCTTCCTGGCTCTCATTCTCGCTCTCACTCTCTCCTTCATATACAAAGATGATCCTGATACTCACCATTCTATTAAAAAATATTTATTATACCCCTGTGACAAAGCCAAAGGAATAGTTGGGCAACGGTCATTGGTCATGTCAAGTAATGTAACCTAGATGGTACTGACTTAGTAGGAGCTTCTGGGAAAGTAAAATAAATAAATACAGGAGGTAAGTGCAGAAAATCAGTGAATTATGTCCAGTCAAGGTATATACCCCACATGGCAACCTGGGAAGTTTTCCTGAAAGAGCCATGTGATGTAGGGAAGTGTGATAATTCATGCATTTATTATAGCATAAAAAATGAGTATTTGGTTCTCAGGGTTTTTAAGTTGGACATCCAAAATACTAAGTAATATGGTGCATTATTCACAATAGCCAAGGTAAGTAATTTCAGTGTTCATCAATGGTAGCATGGATAAAGAAGATGGCATGCACATGCACATACACAGCCCTCACCGTGCATAATATGACTTACGTGGCATATTAAAAGCAAAAAAAAGTAAACACCATGCAACACAAAGTAGAAAAGAGTTTGCCAGTGATGGAAGGATGTAAGAAATAAGAATAGCTTCGTAAATGGGTAATACATTTAAATTTTAACATCAATAACATCTGAGAATCTAAGGTAAAAAAAACAAACAATCCAAAAGTGTATAGTTCTCCAAAAAAAAAAGATGTTTAGGAAATTGTAAAATGACAAGTATTACAATGAGGCATGACATGATGACAAAACGTTAATATGATATCATGGATGGAATCCCGAGGCAGAAAAAGCACATTAAATACAAGCTAAGGAAATGTTAATAAAACAAATACATTAATACAATAGGACCTCACTTTCCTAACTTCTTTTCATTCTGAAGGCTGTTGGACAAGTGATTATTGCCAAAGCCAAATCAGCCCTAACCAGTGTATTTCAGTGGATAGAGCATCAGTCTGTGGACTGAAGGTTCCAGGGTATATTCTGGTCAAAGGCACATGGCTGCATTGTGTTCTCAATTCCCAATAAGGGGCATGTGTGTGGCTGCAGAGCAATGATTCTCTAGCATGCCTGATGTTCCTGTGTCTGTCTCCCTCGGCGTTGGTCTCTTGCAATCAATAGAACTACCATAAAGATAATCAAATAATTTTTCCGATTATACACATATTTAAAGGGAATGAATGCATACCAGACATACAAAGGGTTCCCTCTTTTTCCTCTTATGTACAATATATGTCTAATGTACTGTTTAATCTAGAAAGAAACACTAGTTTTCATACATTTACAGAACCAATAAGAGCTTCTGGGAAAGTAAAAGAAATAAATACAGGAGATAAGTGCAGAAAAATCTGAGAAGCAGGATTGGTTCCTCAGTAAGTGTGAATTTTCATATTTTTAATGTAATGGTCCCACCCATTAGGGATCCATATCTAATATTTTGAAAATTATTCATTCTACACAGTGAAACTGCTAAATAACTAGCAGTCATATCAAAGAATTTGACTGACACGTTGTATTCAGTGCCTATTTCTACAGACTATAGCTACATTATTAACATCACCTGTAGAGTCACAATACACCTTTACTTGGATACTAAGTAGGGTACATCTCCAGTGCTGTTATTTTTCAACTTTGTAGATAGTATCTTTACCACATCTAGCTTAGTAAATTAGTGACTTTAGCAAAGTAACATAGAATGTCAGGAATCCTTCTTATAGTAATCTGTAATTATTTTCCTCAACCTGGACCTATTTTTAAGTCACAGATCAAATCATATATCTCAGTTACAAAATGAATTGTGACTTACTGTCTGTTTACTTTGTAAAGTTTTGATTTATCTTAAGGAATGGTAGGTTCCCTTTCTTTGTAGAGCTTGTTCAGGCAGTCTGTTCAATGCACATGTACATTGGCTCAATCCTGTAGTAAAAGCAGTTACTATGAGGGATGCTAATGTCACACTCCTGTAAACAGAAGACTCACTAGAATCTTGCAAAGTTATTCTGCTGTTGCTGCCTCACTCTCTATCCCTCTCGATCTCTCTTCCTGGCTCTCATTCTCGCTCTCACTCTCTCCTTCATATACAAAATGATCCTGATTCTCACCATTCTATTAAAAAAATATTTATTATACCCCTGTGACAAAGTCAAGGGAATAGTTGGGCAACGGTCATGGGTCATGGCAAGTAACGTAACCTAGATGGTACTGACTTAGTAGGAGCTTCTGGGAAAGTAAAAGAAATAAATACTGGAGATAAGTGCAGAAAATCAGTGAGTTATGTCCAGTCAAGTTACATACCACACATGGCAACCTGGGAAGTTTTCCTGAAAGAGCCAAGTGATGTAGGGAAGTGTGATAATTCATGTATTTATTATAGCATAAAAAATGAGTATTTGGTTCTCTGGGCTTTTAAGTTGGACATCCAAAATACTAAGTAATATGGTGCATTATTCACAATAGCCAAGGTTAGTAATTTCAGTGTTCATCAATGGTAGCATGGATAAAGAAGAGGGCATGCACATACACAGCCCCCACCGTGGATCATATGACTTATGTGGTATATTAAAAGCAGAAAAAATTAAACTCTTTGCAACACAAAGTAGAAAAGAGTTTGCCAGTGATGGATGGATGTAAGCAATAGGACTAGCTTGGTAAGTGGGTAATAACTTTAAACTATTTACATTGATAGCATCTGAGGATTAAAAAAAACAAACATAATTTAAATGAGGAAGGTTCTCCAAAACAAGAAGTTTAGGAAACTGTTCTGCCACGAGGATTACAATGAGGCATGAGATGATGACTAAAACTTCATAAGGTATGCTGGATGGGATCCTGGGGCAGATAAAGCACGTTAAATACATACCAGGAAAATCTTAATAATAATAAAAAAAGACATCAATACAGTCGGACCTCACTTCCTGAACCACTTTTCATTTTGAAGATTGTTTGAAAAGTGATTAGTTCAAAACCTAAATCACCCCTAACCAGTTTGTTTCAGTGGATAGAGCATCAGCTTCTGGACTGTAGGTTCCTGGGGCTATTCTGGTCAAAGGCACTTGTCTGGGTTGTGCTCTAAATTGCTGGTAGGGGGCATGGGTGAGGCGGCAGAGCAATTATTCTCTTGCATGACTGATGTTCCTATGTCTGTCTCCCTCTGCTTTGGTCTTTTGCAATCAATAGAGATATAAGAAAAGGTAATCAAATAATTTTCCCCATTAGACATATATATAAAGGGAACAAATTCATCCCAGACACTCAAAGGGATCCCTCTTTTTACTCTTATATACAGTATATGTCTTATTTATTGTTTAATCTCAAAGGAAACATTAGTTGTCATACATTTACGGAACCACCCTGTCCTTGCCTTAAATGAATCTCATTCTGCACTCCTTTCAGGAGTATCCTTCAAGAGGACTAAATAACTGAAAATGATTTTACACAGTGAATAGAGGGTCAGACAGGAAAATAAAGGGTCTCAGATTTGATTCCTGTCAAGGGCATGTGCCTAGGTTGAGGGCACCTTTCCAGTTTGGGACATGCAGGTGGCAGCTAATCAATGTCTCTCTCTCTCTCATGGATGTTTCTAACTCTCTAATCCTTCCCTTCCTCTCTGTAAAAAATCAGTAAAATATATTTAAAAAAATAAAATAATATAAAGAGGACCAGATGCAGCATCTTAAACTGTTCACATATTATTGCCTCACACATGCTATCACTGGCTAACCACTTTTCATTTATCCAAATTGACAATTATTATACCTCTTCATTTCTCTTTGGTTGGTGTTTTGTGAGTATTTTCACACCCTTAACAACCTTGATACTCTTATTGGCCTCTTTATATTTTAACATTGTGGTAATCAGATTATCAGCAAAGAAAATATTCCCTCTCCTCTTTGTTGCATGTGAGTTGTTTTGTGTCATGCAGAAGTATCAGCTTGAAATGGTTGTCAGGTCAAGAATAGAAATTTTATTCCAAAACAGCTACCATTTTTCCTGGAGCAACTTGGTCTAGAACCTAACTGTTTGATATTAGAGAACTGAGGTTTGACTTTAATATTTCACTGATGGTTCACTACATGTGACAATTGCAACAAAAAATGTAAGGTATTCATTATACAGAAATTGGGTATGGGGCATACGCACACTACCTTCAAAATTACTCTGTACATCTAATATTATTATAAAATAAAACACCCATTATAATAACACAAAAAACTGGGTAATGATAATATTTGGGGCATAGTAGAATAACCCATTGAATGGTTGGGGCGGGGTGGAAGGGATATGGGAAATGGCTGTGAGGAAAACACACCTCTCTGCTATATGCTAGACAATAATTGAACTGAATGAAATGAGGAAGTGGAGGTGAGTTTGAGAAACATTTTAGGAGGTATTGAGGAAGGTCCCCTTTCTCTAACCAGAGCATCAGAGTCTCTTGCAAGCTCGCTCACCTCCCCTGCCTGGATGGTCCAGCTGATGCTTTGTGATGTCGAGCCACAGCATGGCCTCCACTACCTGTTGGCAAATCAGAGCTGAAGGGTGTGGCTCCTCATTGTCCTGGAGAGTGTATATAGAGCCCAGGAGCCTTGCTGTAGATCCTGTTCCTACAACAAAGCTGAAGATAATGAGAAAATACTGTAGCCTACTCTACTTTAGATAAGGAATCAGACTACAACCGCAGGGATGGGCCAAGAAAGTTCAAGTTCCAAAGAGAATTGGAAATCCATTTTCCAACTCAATGACAGAGAAAAGAATAAGGTTACCCTACCATTCTCATATGCTTTTCCTTCCCTAGCAAATTCCTTACCCAACCCACTGGCCTTGCTCTCTTCTGCCACAGAGAATTAATCAATGCATTGTCATTATATTCCAAGCCCATTTCCTAAACATTTCCATATTTCTTCCCCAAAACCAACAATGGCTTTCTGGGTTTAACTTGTTTTCCAACTAGATCAGGAAGAAAATGTGGAAGGTAAATTTGGTCCTTAAGCAGTGTGAAGAAAAGAAAAGAAAAAAAAAACAGAAAAAATCAGATAATTGGATTTTACTCCTGAAAGGGTAGAATATCTCCAGTAAGCTGTCCAAATAATGAAGGAGAAAAAGTGCTGGAGTGTATTTCTACTGCAAGTGATCCCCAGAGTCTCCTAGAAGACCCTTAAAGTATGTGTAGACTCTCTAAAAAGTAAGCTTAACAAGTGGAAATTATGAGGAGATCAAAACATAAATGGCCTCTTGGAATAAATACTAGCATTGTATAAAGGAAATGTGCTGGTATTTTTGTGTGTTTTCTGATGATCGCGAGTGAACAATGAAAGGGGCAGTTACGTGTGAAAGCATGGAAGTAGAATTCTATAATTTAGGCACCAGACCAGTCGGCCTACAGTTAGCCAAACAGAGAGAATAAGGACTGGGTGAAGATTAAAGATGAAATTTTCTTAACACTTGATCATACATGTAAGAAAGAAAAGGAGTTTGTGATTTTTCTTGTATTTGGCACACCGCAGGTGTGGGCTATGATGTGGAGATAGGGAACAGAGTGTCGTGTCAATTTGACATTGTGTAATAATACTTTTGATTCAATACTGAAAGTTAAGCTTTTGGCTGCTTTAGTCTCATTCCTTTCACTTTAGCATTCAGCCATTAGGACAAACAGGTAAAAAGGGAAGAAATATGCTAAACTTACATATTAGAACTTTTGTGTTGCCATAATTTCCTATAGACAAAGCACAGATTTTAATAAAATGTTTTCTAGTGCATAATGCCAATCCTGCACAATGTGTAATAAGATTATTATTTTAATCATCATCAGCTTAAAAAAAATATTTCCCTGTGGACGTTCTTCACTACTTATGAAAGAACACCTTTCATCATAGTAGAAGAATAGCCCAAGGTAAAGGAAAATATGACCTTCACAGGTAGGTTCCCATTGCATAAGATGTAGTTAGAGAAGGAATAATTGGCACTCTTGCTTTTGAATTTCACAGCCAGATTTAGCTTGCTCTTAAATATGAGAAGCATGATTTATTTTTCAGGCAGTGTAAATTTTCAGAGTTTTAGTGTCATGGTCACACTCATTTGGGAACCATATCTAATATTATGAAAATTATGGATTCTACACAGCAAAACTGGTAAATAAATAGCAGTCATAGCATAGTATTTGACTGTCATGTTCTATTCAATGCCTATTTCTACAGACTATAGCTACAATTAAACTTCACCTGTAGAGTCATAATACACCTCTATTTGAACACTCAGTGGGGTACCTCTCCCGTGTGGTTATTTTGCAATATTGTAGATAATATCTTCACCACATCTAGCTTAGCAAATTAGTCACTTCAACAAAGTAACATAGAGTGTCAGGAGTCCTCCATAAAGTAATACACAATCATGTTACTCAACTGAGATATATGATGCAATCTGAGACATACAAATAGGGAAATATTTGTATGTCTCACTCAATCTGAGACATACAAATATTTCCCTCTTTGTATGTCTCAGATTGCATCATATATCTCAGTTGCAAATTGAATTGTGACGTACTTTGTCTTTACCTTATGAAGATTTGTTTCATCTTAAGGAGTTATTAGTTCCCTTTCTTTGTAGAGCTTGTTCAGGTAGTCTATTCAATGTACAGGTACATTGGGTCCTAATGTAGTAGGGATGCTAATGTCACACACCTGAAAACAGAAAAACGACTAGTTATTCTGCTGTTGCTGCTTTGCTCTCTATCCCTGCCAGTCTCCCTCCCTGGCTTTCCTTCTCCCTCTCAATGGCTCCTTCATATACAAAGATGATCCTCATCCTCAGCGTTCTATTAAAGAAATGTTTATTATACCCCTGTGACAAAGCTAAGGGATTAATTGAGCTATGATCATGGGTCATAGCAAGTTACATAACCTAGATGGTACTGCCTTAGTTAGAGGTTCTGCGAAAGTAAAATGAATCAATAGGAGGAGATGAGTGAAGAAAGTCAGTGAATTATATACAGTCAAGGTACATACCCAACATGCCACCTGAGAAGGTTTCCTGAAAGATCCAAGGGATGTAGGTAAGTGTGATAATTCATATATTTATTGTAGCATAAAAAATGAGTATTTGGTTCTGTGGAATTTTAGGTTGGACATCTAGAATACTAGGTAATATGATACATTATTCAAAATAGCCAAAGTAAGTAATTTCAGTGCTCATCAATGGATGCATGGATAAAGAAGATTGCATGCACATACACATACACAGCCTTCATGCTGCATCATATGACATATGTGGCATATTAAAAGTAGAAAAAATCAAACGTGTTCCAACACAGTAGAAAAGTGTTTGCCAGGAATGGAGAGGGGTATGAAATAGCAGTAGCTTAATAAATGGGTACTAACTTTTAACTATAACCTCAATTACATCTGAGGATTCAAGGGGAAAAAAACAATCCAAAAGAGTAAGATTCTCCAAAACAAGATGTTTAGGAAACTGTACAGCCACAAGGATTACAATGAGGCATGACATGATGACTAAAATTTAATATGGTATTCTGGATGGGATCCTGATGCAGAAAAAGCACATTAAATGCAAACTAAGGAAATCTTAATAAAACAAAGACATCAATACAATAGGACCTCACTTTCTGAATTTGTTTTCACTGTGAAGGTTGTTTGAAAAGTGGTTAGTGCCAAACCCAAATCAGCGCTAACCAGTTTGTTTGAGTGGATAGAGCATCAGCCTGTGGACTGAGTGTTCTTGGTCTATTCAAGTCAAAGTCACATGGCTGGATTGTGCTCTCAATACCCAGTAGGGGGCATACGTGAGGCTGCAGAGCTACTATTCTCTAGCATGACTGATGTTCCTATGTCTGTCTCCCTGTACTTTGGTCTTTTGGAATCAATAGATATACCAAAAAAAAAAAAAAAAAGATAATCAAATAATTTTCCCAATTAGACATATATTTAAAGAGAATGAATTCATCCCAGACACACAAAGGTTTCCTCTTTTAAATGTCTTATGTACAGTATATGTCTAATGTACTATTAAATAAAAGTAACACTAGTTTTGATACATATACGGAACCACCGAGTGCTTACTTAAATGAATCTCATTCTGCACTCCTTTGAGGAGTATCCTTCAAGATGACCAGATTCAGCATCTTGTATGTTTTACATATCATTGCCTCCCAATGCTATCACTGGCTATCCACTTTTCATTTATCCAAATCAATAATATTTTTTCTACCTCCTCATTTCTCTTTGGCTGTTATTTTGTGAGAATGTTCAGACCCTTACCAACCTTGCTACTCTTGTTGGCTTTTTTATCTTTTAAAATGTTTGTAATCCGATTTGCCAGCAGTGAAAACATTCCCTCCTCTGTTTGTTGCAAGGGAGATGATTTGTGTCATGCAGAAGTATCAGCATGAAATGGTTGTCAGGTCAAAAATACAAGTTTCATTCCACAACTGGTACCATTTTTCCTGGAACAAATGGGTCTGGAACCTAATTGTTTGATATTAGAGATTAGAGAACTGAGGTTTGATTGTAATTATTTCACTCATGATTCAATACATGTTACAACTGTACCACAAAACATAAGGTATTCATAATACGGAGATTTGGGTGTGGGGCGTAAGCACACTCTCTTCTAAATTTCTCTGTAAATCTAATATTTTTCTAAAATGAAATACCCATTATAATAACACTAAAATACTGTGTAATGATAATATTTGTGGCATAGTAGAATGACCCATTGAGTGGTGGGGGGGGGGGATATGGGAAATGGCTTTGAGGAAACCACACCTTTCTTCTATATTCAGTAATTGAACTGAATGAAATGAGGGAGTGGAGGTGAGTTTGAGAAAAATTTTAGGCAGTGTTGAAGAAGGTCCCCTTTCTCTAGCCAGAACATCAGAGTCTCTTGCAAGCTCCCTCACATCCCCTGCCTGGATGGTCCAGCTGATGCTTTGTGATGTTAAGCCACACCATGATAACCATTAACTGTTGGCCAATCAGAGCTGAAGGGAGTGGCTCCTCATTGTTCTGGAGAGTATTTATACAGGCCAGGAGCCTTGGTATAGGTCCTGTTACTAAAACAAAGCTGAAGTTACTGAGAACAGTGTAGCCTACTTTAGATAAGGAATCAGACTCCAATCTCAAGGATGGACCAAGAAAGTTCAAGTTTTAAAGAGAATTGGAAGTCTGTTTCCCAACTCAATGACAGAGAAAAGAATAAGGTCAAACTAGCATACTCATATGGTTTTTCTTACCTTGTAAATTCCTCACCTAAGCCACTAGCCTCGCTTTCTTCTGCCACAGACATTTACTCGATAAATACATTGTCATTTTTTAAAATATATATATATTTTCTTGATTTTTTACAGAGAGGAAGGGAGAGAGATAGAAAATCAGAAACATCGATGAGAGAGAGACATTGATCAGCCGCCTCCTGCACGCCCCACAGTGGAGATGTGCCAACAAGCAAGATACATGCCCACAACATGAATCGAACCTGGGACCTTTCAGTCTGCAAACCGAAGCTCTATCCACTGAGCCAAACCCGTCTCGGCAATACATTGTCATTTTATTACAACCCCTTTTCTTACCCATTTCCCAATTTATTCCTCAAAACCAACATTGGCTTTCTGGGTTTAACTTGTCTTCCAACTAGATCACAAAGAAAATGGGGAAGGTAAATTCGGTCCTTAAGCAGTGTGAGAAAAAGAATGAGAAAAACGGAATGAATCACACAATTCCATTTTACTCCAGAAAAAGTAGAAAATACCTAGTAAGGAGGCCAACAAATGAATAAGGAGTTCTGGAGTGTATTTCTAATGCTGGTGATGCCCAGGGTCTCCCAGAAGAAGACACTTAATGTTTCAACTCTCTACAAAATAAGCTTAACAAAAGGGCATTATGAGAAAATCAAACCATAAATGGCCTCCTTGAATAAATACTAGCAGTGTATAAAGGAAATGTGCTTGTATTTTTGTGTGTTTTCTCATGATGGGGTGGGAGCAATGAAGGGGTAGTTATGTGTGAAGCTTGGGAAGTAGAATTTTGCAATTTAGGAACAGACCAGTAGTCCTACAGTTAGCTAGACAGAGAGAATAAGGACTAGGTGAAGACCGAAGATGAAATTTTCTTAACACATGATCATACATGTAGGAAAGAAAAGGAGTTTGTGATTTTGCTTGTGTTTGGCACACCAAGGGTGGGGGCTATGCTGTTGGGATGTGAAACACAATGTTGTTTCAGTGTTGACAGTGTGTAAGAATAACTCTGATTCAATTTTGGATGTTAGGCTTTTGACTGCTTTAGTCTCCTTCCTTTCACCTCCCCATCCATGCCACATTAGGAAAGACAAGTAAAAATGGAAGAAATATATCGGAAATATTGTGTTGCCTAAATTTCCAATAGCCAAAGCACAGAATTTCTTAAAATATTTTCTCATGTATAATGGAAATCCTGCACAGTGAATAGGAAGATTGTTATTATTTTAATTATCATTAGCTTGAAAAGATGTTTCCTATGGACTTTCTTCCCCCCTTATGAAATAACACCTTTCATCATAGTTGAAAAAGGGCCCAAGGTAAATGAAAATATGGCCTTCATAGTTAAACACGTATTGTATAACACCTAGTTAGAGGAGTATTCAGCAATCTTTCTTTTAATTTCACAGCCAGACTTGTTATTATCTTAAATCTGAGAAGGATGATTGGTTCCTCAGTCAGTGTGAATTTTCAGATTTTTAGTGTCATGTCCCAACCTTTAGTGATCCATATCTAATATTATCAAAATTATGGATTCTACACAGCGAAACTTGTAAATAACTAGTCAGAACAAAGTATTTGACTAGTCAGTGTTTATTTCTACAAACTATAACTACATTTAAACTTCACCTTTAGAGTCATAATACACCTTTCTTGGATACTCAGTTGGGTACCTCTCCAGGGCTATAATTTTTTTCAATATTGTGGATAGTATCTTTACCACATCTAACTTAGCAAATTAGTCACTTTAGCAAAGTTACAACCGAGACCGGTTTGGCTCAGTGGATAGAGCGTCGGCCTGTGGACTGAAAGGTCCCAGGTTCGATTCCGGTCGGGGGCATGCACCTTGCTTGTGGGCACATCTCCAGTGTGGGGCGTGCAGGAGGCAGCTGATCGATGTCTCTCTCTCTCTCTCATCGATGTTTCTAACTCTCTATCTCTCTCCCTTCCTCTATGTAAAACATCAATAAAATACATTTTAAAAAAAAGTTACATAGAATGTTAGGAGTCCTCCTTAAAGTAATCCGTAATCATTTTCCTCAACCTGGAACTATTTTTAACTCACAGATCAAATCATATATCTCAGTTACAAATTGAATTGTGACTTACTTCTGTTTACCCCGTAAAGATTTATTTTATCTTAAGGAATGGTAGATTCCCTCATTTTTACAGCTTGTTCAGGTAGTCTGTTCAATGCAGTCGTACATTGGGTCACTCGTGTAGTAAAAGCAGTTACTATGAGGGATGCTAATGTCACACTCCTGTAAACAGAAGACTCACTAGAATCTTGCAAAGTTATTCTGCTGCTGCTGCCTTGCTCTCTATCCCTCTCGGTCTCCCTCCCTGGCTCTTATTCTCGCTCTCACTCTCTCCTTCATATACAAAGAGGATCCTGATCCTCACAGTTCTGTTAATTTATTATACCCTTGTGACAAAGCCTAGGGATTAATTGAGCAAAGGTCATGTGTCATGGAAAGTAATGTAACCTAGATGGTACTGACTTAGTAGGAGCTTCTGGGAAAGTAAAATAAATAAATACAGGAGATAAGTGAAGAAAATCAGTGAATTATGTCCAGTCAAGGTACATACCCCACATGCAACCTGGGAAGGTTTCCTGAAAGTCGTGTGATGTTGGTTAGTGTGATAATTCATGTATTTGTTATAGTATAAAAATTGAATATTTGTTTCTGTGGGCTATTAGTTTGGACATCCAAAATACTAGGTAATATGATGCATTATTCACAATAGCCAAAGTAAGTAATTTCAGTGTTCATCAATGTTAGCATAGATAAAGAAGATGTCATGCACATGCACATACACAGCCCCCACATTACATCATTTGACTTATGTGGCATATGAAAAGCAGAAAAAATTAAACGCTTTGCAACACAGAGTAGAAAAGAGTTTGCCAGAGATTGAGCAATGTAAGAAATAGGAATAGCTTGGTAAATGGGTACTAAATTTAAACTATAACATCAATAACATCTGAGGATTTAAGGTAAAAAAAACAAACACAAACAATCCAAAAGAGTAAGGTTCTCCAAAACAAGAAGTTTAGGAAACTGTACAGCCACAAGCATTACAATGAGGCATGACATGATGACTAAAACTTAGTATGGTATCCTGGATGGGATCCTGAGGCAGAAAAAAACACATTAAATACAAACTAAGGAAATCTTAATAAAACAAAGACATCAATACAGTAGGACCTCATTTCCTGAACTTCTTTTCATTCCGAAGGCTGTCAACTAACCCAAATCAGCCCTAAGCAGTGTGATTCAGTGGATAGAGCATCAGCCTGTGGACTGAAGGTTCCTGAGTCTATTCAGGTCAAAGACACATGGATGTGTTGTGCTCTCAATCCCCGGTAGGGGGCATGCATGTTGCTGCAGAGCCATTATTGTCTAGCATGACTGATGTTCTTATCTTTCTCTCCTTCTGCCTTGGTCTTTTGCAATCAAGAGAAATACAAAAAAAAGATAATAAAATATTTTCCCCATTAGACATATATTTAAAGGGAATGAATCTATCCCAGACACATAAAGGGTTCCATCTTTAAATTTCTTATATACAGTATATGTCTATTGTACTGTTTAAAAAGAAACACTAGTTGTCAAATATTTACGCAACCATCAAGTGCTTGCCTTAAATGAATCTCATTCTGCACTCCGTTCAGGACTATCCTTCAAAAGGACCAAATGTAGCATCTTGGACTTTGTGCATATCTTTGCCTGCCACATGCTATCACTAGCTAACCACCTTTCATTTATCCAAATCAACAATTATTCTACTTCTTCATTTCTCTTTGGTTGTTGTTTTGTGATTATGTTCACACCCTTACCAACCTTATTACTCTTGTTGGTCATTTTATGTTTTAAAATTGTGGTAATCAGATTTGTCAGCAATGAAAACATTCCCTCCTTTCTTTTTAGCATGGGAGATGATATGTGTCATGCAGAAGTATCAGCATTAAATGATTGTCAGGTCAAGAATAGCAGTTTTATTCCACAACTTGTACTGTTTTTCCTGGAACAACTCAGTCTAGAATCTAATTGTTTGATATTAGAGATATTAGAGAACTGAGGTTTGATTGTAATATTTCACTGATGGTTTACTACATGTTACAATTGAACCAAAAAATGTAAGGTTTTCATAATATGGAAATTGGGTATGGGGCATATACACATTGTCTTCAACATTTCTCTGTAAATCTAATATTAATCTAAAATAAAACACCCAAGAGAAACCAAGATGGTGGCATAGGTGAACACCTAAGCTGCTGCCTCACACAACAATTTCAAAACTACAACTAAAGGACAGAACGGACACCATCCAGAATCACAGGAAAGCTGGCTGTGTAAAAATCTACCACTAGAAGTAAAGAGAGGGACTCATGAAGACTCTTAGGAGCTCTAAAAAGCTGTGGTACGGAGACACGCTCATGGAGAGGACAGGCAGGGGGGTGCCTGGCTGGCTTCCTAGAGCAGGAGGGAGATGTAAAACCCCAACTGCACTGAGCTCCAGCTCCAGGCGAGACTCATAGGGGCAGTCTGGACTGTTTTGAAAAGGAAGGAGTGCATGGAAACTGAGGGGAGCTGTGAAAGACAGGAATCTGGGGGTTTGCGAAAGTGCACACACAGAGTGATGACTGCTGATTGTGCCTGACTTCCTCTAATGGGAGGAAAACAGAACCTCACAACAGCATTGAGATCCAGGTCCAACTGCACTGAAACTCAATTTTGGGCAATACCCTGGAGACCCGACTCCTATGGGTTCCTAGAGCACACGGAAACTCAGGGGAACAAAAAGGCAGAGTTCTGGAAGCTTGCCTGTGTGTGAAAGGCAGAGGTCTAGAGGCAAGCACACATGCAAAGACACAGCTGATCCTCACAACCAATTGGCTTGAAAGTCAACCCCCCCCCATTGATACCAACATCAACCAAAGAATTAACTGCAAGAAGACTGTACACACAGTTCACAAAGGAGTGCATCAAAAGTGTCCACTGCAGGTAACTGGCAAGGCAGAACTACTGAGCCACATAGGACATCTAGCACACAAAGCCACTCTGCCAACTCAGGGAAGCAGCAAAATATGAAGAGACTAAAGAACAGATCACAACCGAAAGAAATGGAGGAAAACAAAACGACTAGATATATAGTTCAAAACCATGGTTATATGGTTTGTAAAAAATTTCCTAGAAAAAAATGGATAAATTTAGCGAGACCCAAGAGGAGATGAAAAAGAACCAACTGGAAATTAAACATACACTGGCTGATATAAAAATGTTATACAGAAACCTAAGAGCAGACTAGGATCGCAAGAATTAAGTCAAAGATATGAAATACAAAGAAGCAAAAAACACTTCACTGGAAAGCAAAAACTAAAAAGATTTAAAAAATGTGAGGATAGTATAAGAAGTCTCTGGCATAATTTCAAGCATACCAACATCAGAATTATGGGGGTGCCTGAAGAGGAGAGAGTGCAACATCCTGAAAACATATTTGAAGAAACAATGACTGAAAACTTCCCCCACCTTGTGAAAGAAAGAGACTTACAAGTCCAGGAAGCGCACAGAACCCCAAACAAAAAAATCCACAGAGGACCACACCAAGACACATCATAATTAAAATACCAACAGCAAAAGACAAAGAGAATAATAAAATAAGCAAGAGAAAAACAGTTAATTACCTACAGAGGAGCATCCATTCAACTGTCAGCTGATTTCTCAACAGAAACTATGCAGGCCAGATGGGAGTGGCAAGAAATATTCAAAGTGATGAATAGCAAGAACCTACAACCAAGATTACTCTACCCAGCAAAGCTATTATTCAGAATAAATGAGCAGATAAAGAGCTTCACCGATAAGAAAAAAACTAAAGGAGTTTATCAACACCAAACCAGTATTATATGAAATGCTGAAAGGTATTCTTTAAGAAGAGGAAGAAGAAAATGGTAAAGGTAAAAATTATGAACAACAAATACATACCTATCAACAAGTGAATCTAAAAATCAAGTGAATTGAAAATATGATAACAGAATAAACTGGTGAATATAATAGAATTAGGGGCATAGAAAGGGAATGGACTGATAATTCTCAGGGAAAAGAGGGGAGGAGAGTACAGGGAGAGACTGGACAAAAATCATACACCTATGGATGAGGACAATGGGGGCGAGGAAAGGCAGAGAGTGGGGTGGGAACCAGGTGGAGGGGAGACATGGAGAGAAAAAAGAGGAAAAATTGTAATAATCTAAACAATAAAGATTTATTAAAATTAAAAAAGCACCCATTATAATAACACAAAAATATTGGGTAATGATAATATTTGGAGAATAGTAGAATGACCCAATGAATTGTTGGGGTAGGTAGTATGCAAAATGGCTTTAAGAAAAACACTCTGCTATATGATGGACAATAATTGAACTGAATGAAATAAGGGAGTGGAGGTGAGTTTGAGAAACATTTTAGGAGGTATTGAGGAAGGTCCCTTTTCTCTAACCAGAGCATCAGAGTCTCTTGCAAGCTCTCTCACCTCCCCTTCTTGGATGGTCCAGCTGATGCTTTGGGATGTCAAGCCACAACATGGCAACCACTAACTGTCGGTCAATCAGAGCTGAAGGATGTGGCTCTTCATTGTTCTGGAGCAGCAGTTCTCAACCTGTGGGTCTCAACCCCTTTGGGGGTTGATCGATCCTTTCACAGAAGTTGCCTAATGCTATTGAAAAACACCTATTTCACATGGTCTTAAGAACCAACACACCACTCCTCGGTGTAGCAAAATGTAGCAGTGTAGTTTACTGTTGTCATATGAAGACTGTTACCCATGTTACACCACCATTCAAGACAAAATTTCATTTATTTGAAATTAGAAATAAATATTTCACAATATACAATTACATATTGTTTTTTGATTAATCACTATGTTTTAATTATGTTCAATTTGTAACAATGAAAATACATCCTGCATAGCAGATATTTACATTACAGTTCATAACAGAAGCAAAATTACAGTTATGAAGTAGCAACGGAAATAATTTTATGTTTGGGTGTCACCACCACATGAGGAGCTGTCTTAAAGGGTCATGGTATTGGGAAGGTTGAGTACCACTGTTCTAGAGAGTATATATAGAGGCCAGGAGCCTTGGAATAGATCCTGTTGCTAAAACAAAGCTGAAGTTACTAAGAAAATACTGTAGCCTTTCTTTAGATAAGGAATCAGACTCTAACCACAAGGATGGACCAAGAAAGTTCAAGTTCTAAAAAGAATTGGAAGTCTGTTTCCCAACTCAATGACAAAAGAATAAGGTCAGACTAACATACTCATAGGCTTCCTCTTCTTGCCCAGTAATTCCTCATCCAAGACACTGGCCTTGCTCTCTTTTGCCATAGACACTTCCTAAATCAATGCATTGTTATTTTATTATAAGCCCCTTTCCCACCCATTTCCATATTTCTTCCCCAAAACCAACAATGGCTTTCTGGGTTTAACTTGTTTTTCAACTGGATCACGAACAAAATGGCAAAGGTAAATTCAGTCCTTAAGCAGTGCAAGGAAACAAATGAGAAAGACAGAACGAATCACATAATTGCATTTTACTCCAGAAAAGGTAGAAAATATCTAGTAAGCAGGGCCAACAAATGAAGGAGAAGAAGTGCTGGAGTGTATTTCTACTGCAAGTGATGCCCAGGGTCTCCCAGAAGAAGAAACTTAAAGTATGTGTCGACTCTCTACAAAATAAGCTTAACAAAAAGATATTATGAGAAGATCAAAACATAAATGGCCTCCTTGAATAAATACTAGCAATGCATAAAGGAAATGTGCTTGTATTTTTTGTGTTTTCTCATGATGGGGAGGAAGCAATGAAGGGGGCAGGTATGTGTGAAACGAGGGAAGTAGAATTTTGCAATTTAGGCACCAGGCCAGTTGTCCTATAGTTAGCCACACAGAGAGAATAAGGACTAGGAGAAGACAGAAGATGAAATTTTCTTAAAACTTGATTGTATATGTAAGAAAGAAAAGGAGTTGGTGATTTTGCTTGTGTTTGGCACACCAGGGTGGGGGCTATGCTGTTGGGACGTGAAACACAATGTTGTGTCAGAGTTGACAGTGTGTAAGAATAACTGTGATTAAATTTTAGAGGTTAGGCATTTTACTGCTTTGGTCTCATTCCTTTCACTACACCATCCAGCCCACATTTGGACAAACAAGTATAAAAGGAAGAAATATGCCTAAACTTATATATTACACCTATTGTGTTGCCTAAATTTCCTAGAGCCAAGGCACAGATTTTCCAAAATATTTTCCAATGCATAGTGGCAATTGTGTACAATGAGTAGTAAGAGTATTATTATTTTAATCATTATCACCTTGAAAAAATATTTCCTTGTGGTCTTTATTCTCAACTTATGAAATAACATTTTTCATCTTAGTTGCAAAAGGTCAGAAGAGAAATGAAAATATGGCCTTCACAGGTAGTCCCCCATTGTATTAGACCTAGTTAGAGAAGGAATAATTAGCGTTCTTGCTTTTCAATTTCACAGCCATATTAGGCTTGTTTTTAAATCTGAGAAGAATGATTGGTTCTTCATTCAATGTGAATTTTCAGATTTTTAGTGTCATGGTCCTTCCCATTAGAAATCCATATATAATATTATGAAAATTATGGATTCTACATAGTGAAACTGGTAAATAACTAGCAGTCATAGCAAAGTATTTGAGAGACATGTTCTATTTAGTGCTATTTCTACAGACTACACCTACAATTAAACTTTACCTGTAGAGTCATAATACACCTTTACTTGGATACTCAGTAGGGTACGTTTCCAGTGCGGTTATTTTCCAATATTGTAGATAGTATCTTCACCACATCTAGCTTAGCAAATTAGTCACTTCAACAAAGTAACAGAGTGTCAGGAGTCCTCCTTAAAGCAATCCGCAATCACGTTACTCAACCTGGACATATTTGTCACTCTCAGATAGAATCATATATCTGTTACAAATTGAATTGTGACTTACTTTGTGTTTACCTTGTGGTGATTTGTTTTATCTTAAGCACTGATTGGTTCCCTTACTTTTTAGAGCTTGTTCAGGCAGTCTGTTCAATGTACAGGTATATTGGGTCACTCACATAGTAAAAGCAGTTACTATGAGGGATGCTAATGTCACACACCTGAAAACAGAGGACTCTCTAGAACCTTGCAAAGTTATTCTGATGTTGCTGCCTTGCTCTCTATCCCTCTGTGTCTCCCTCCCTGTCTCTCATTTCTCCCTCTCACTCTCTCCTTCATATATAAAGAGGATCCTGATCCTCACCATTCTATTAAAGAAATATTTATTGTACCCCTGTGACAAAGCCAAGTGATTAGTTGTGCTACGGTCATGGGTCATGGCAAGTTATGTAATCTAATGGTACTGCCTTAGTTAGAGTTTCTGTGGAAACCAATAGGATGAGATGAGTGGAGAAAATCACTGAATTATATCCAGTCAAGGTACATACCCCACATGCAACCTGGAAGGTTTCTTGAAGGAGCCAAGTGATTTAGAGAAGTATGATAATTCATATATTTATTATAGCATAAAAATTAGAATTTGGTTCTGCAGGCTTTTTGTTTGGACATCCAAATACTGGGTAACATGATGTATTATTCACAAAAACCAAAGTAAGTAATTTCTGTGCTCATCAATGGATGCATGGATAAAGAAGATTCCATGCCCACACACATACACAGCACCCATCCTACATCATATCCGTTATGTGGCATAGTAAAAGCAGAAAAAAATCAAACACATTGCAAGAGAGAGTAGAAAAGTGTTTGACAGGGATGGAGGGTTGTAAGAAATAGGAATAGCTAGGTATATGGGTACTAACTTTGAATTATAACATCAACAACATCTGAGGATTTAAGGTAAAAAAAAAAAATCCAAAAGAGTAAGGTGCTCAAAAACAGGAAGTTTAGGAAACTGTAAAGCCATGAGGATTACAATGAGGCATGACACGATGACGAAAATTTAATATGGTATCCAGGATAAGATTCTGAGGCAGAAAAAGCACATTAAATACAAACTAAGGAAATCTTAATAAAACAAAGACATCAATACTTTAGGACCTCACTTTCTAAACTTCTTTTCATTCCGAAAGCTGTTTGAGAAGTGGTTATTTCCAAACCCAAATCAGCCCTAACCAGTGTGTTTCAGTGGATAGAGCATCAGCTTGTGGAGTGAAGGTTCCTGGGTATATTCTGGTTAAAGGCACATGGCTGCAAATCTAATCCCCAATAAGGGGCTCTCAATCCCCAATAAGGGGCATGCCTGTGGCTGCAGAGCAATTATTCTCTAGCATGCCTGGTGTTCCTATGTCTGTCTCCCTCTGCCTTGGTCTCTTGCAATCAATAGAAATTCCAAAAAGATAATCAAATAATTTTTCCCATTAGATACATATTTAAAGGGAATGAATGCATACCGGACACACAAAGTGTTCCCTTTTTTAACTCTTATGTACGGTATATGTCTAATGTACTGTTTAATCTAGAAAGAAACACTATTTGTCATACATTTACAGAACTACCCAGTGCGGGCCTTAAATGATTCTCATTCTGCACTCCTTTCTGGAGTGTCCTTTAAGAGGACTAGATGCAGTATCTTGTCCTTTTCACATATCATTGCTTCCCACATGTTATCATTGGCTAACTACTTTTCATATATCCAAGTCAACAACAATTTTTCTACTTCTTCATTTCTCTTTTGTTGGTGTTTTGTGAGTATTTTCACACCTTTAACAACCTTGCTACTCTTGTTGGTCACTTTACATTTTAAAATTGAGGTAATCAGATTAGAAGCAATTTAAACATTCCCTTCTCTGTTGCATGGAAGATGCTTTGTGTCATGCAGAAGTACCAGCATGAAATGGGTGTCAGGTCTAGATTTATTCCGAAACTGGTACCGTTTTTCCTGGGACAATTTTGTTTATATTAGAGAACTGAGGTTTGACTGTAACTATTTCACTCATGATTCACTACATGTTACAATTGCACCAGAAAATGTAAGGTATTTATAATACGAAGATTGGGTATGGAGCATATGCACACTCTCTTCAAAATTTCTCTTTAAATCTAATATTATTCTAAAATAAAACACCCCTTATACTTACACAAAAATACTGGGTAATGATAATATTTGTTGCATAGTACAATGATCTATTGAGTGGTTGCCAGGGAGTGGATATGGGAAATGGCTTTGAGGAAAACACATCTCTCTGTGACATGCTCAACAATAATTAAACTGAATGAAATGAGGGAGTAGAGGTGAGTTGAGAAAAAATATAGGAGGTATTGAGGAAGGTCCCCCTTCTCTAACCAGAGCAACAGTGTCTCTTGCAACCTCTCTTACCTCCCCTGCCTGGATGGTCCATTTGATGTTTTGTGATGTCAAGCCACACCATGGCCTCCACTAACTGTTGGTCAATCAGAGCTGAAGTGTGTGGCTCTTCATTGTTCTGGAGAGTATATATAGAGGTCAGGAGGCTTGGAGTCCATCCTGTTTTTACAACAAAGCTTAAGTCGCTAAGAAAATACTATAGCTTATTTTAGATAAGGAATCAGACTCCAGCTACAAGGATGAGCAAAGAAAGTTCAAGTTCTAAAGAGAATTGGACCTCTGTTTCCCACTCAATGACAGAGAAAAGACTAAGGTCTGACTATTGCACTCATATGCTTCCTCTTCTTGCCCAGTAATCCCTCACCCAAGACACTGGCCATGCTCTCTTCTGCCACGGACACTTCCTCAATCAATGCATTGTCATTTTATTACAAGCCCCTTTCCCACCCATTTCCATATTTCTTCCCCAAAACCAACAATGGCTTTCTGGGTTTAAGTTGTTTTCCTATTAGATCAGGAAGAAATGGCAAAGTTAAATTCAGTCCTTAAGCAGTGCGAGGAAAAGAATGAGAAAGACAGCCAAATCACATAATTGCATTTTATTCCAGAACGGGTATAAAATCTCCAGTAAGCAGGCCAAGAAATGAAGGAGAAGCGCTGGAGTATATTTCTACCTAAAGTGATGCCCAGGGTCTCCCAGAAGAAGGATCTGTAGACTCTCCAAAAAATGCTTAACAAACGAGCATTAGGAGGAGATCAAAGCATAAATGGCCTTCTGGAATTAATACTAGCAGTGTATAAAGGAAATGTGCTTGTATTTTTGTGTGTTTTCTCATGACGGGGCAGGAGCAATGAAGGCGGCAGGTATGTGTAAATCGATGGACATATAATTCTGCAATTTAGGCACCAGACAAGTAGGCCTAGAGTTTGCCAGACAAAGAGAATAAGAACTAGGTGAAGACCAAAGATGAAATTTACTTAACACTTGATCATATATTAGGAAAGCAAAGGAGTTGGTGATTTTGCTTGTGTTTGGCATGCCGTGGGTGGGTCTGTGCTGTGGAGATGGGAAACACAATGTTGTTTCAGTGCTGACAGTGTGTAATAATAAATCTGATTCAATTTTAGATGTTAGGATTTTGACTGCTTTAGCCTCATTCCTTTCAATTCACCATCCAGCTCACATTAGGACAAACAGATAAAAAAGGGAAAAATTTTCCTAAACTTATATATTAGAATTATGGTGTTGCCTAATTTCCTATAGCCAAAGCACAGATTTTCCTAAATTTTTTCCAATGCATAATGGCAATCATGCACAATGAGTAGTAAGATTGTTATTATTTGAAATATCATCAGCTTGAAAAGGCATTTCCCTGTGGACTTTCTCCCCTACTTATGAAATAACATCTTTCATTATAGTTGAAAAAGGGCCCATGGTAAATGAAAATATGGCCTCCACAGGTTGACCCCATTGTATAAGACCTAATTAGAGAAGGAATAATCAGCGCTCTTGCTTTTGAATTTCACAGTCAGATTTGCCTTGCTCTTAAATCTGAGAAGCAGGATTGGTTCCTTAGTAAGTGTGAATTTTCAGATGTTTTTATTAATTTTTTCTACATATCTCCCCATTGTACCCCCTCCCTCCCAGGCATACCCCAACCCCCCCAGAGTCTATGTTCATTGGTTATGCTTATATGCATGCATACAAGTCCTTTGATTGATCTCTTATCTACCTCACCTAACCTTAATCTTCCTGCTGTAATTTCACAGTCTGTTTGATGCTTTACTGCCTCTGTATCTATCCTTTTGTTCATCAGTTTATAAGGTTCTTTATTATCCATAAATGAGTGAGATCATGTGATGCTTCTCCTTCATTGACTGGCTTATTTCACTAAGCATAAGGCTCTCCAGTCCCATCCAGGTTGCTGCAAATGGTAAGAATTCCTTTTTTTAAAGGTAGCCTAGAATTCCATTGTGTAGATGTACCATAGTTTTTTGATCCACTCATCTGCTGACGGGTACCTAGGCAGTTTCCAAATTGTAGCTATTGTAAATTGTGCTGCTATGAACATAGGGGTGCATAAATCCTTTTTGATTGGTGTTTGTGATTTCTTAGGATAAATTCCTAAGAGTGGGATTACAGGGTCAAATGGGAGTTCCATTTTTAGTTTTTTGAGGAAACTCCATACTGTTCTCCACAGTGGCTGCACTAGTCTACATTCCCACCAACAGTGCACAAGGGTCCCTTTTTCTCCGCATCCTTGCCAGCACTTGTCATTTATTGATTTGTTGATGATTGGCATTCTCACAGGTGTAACATGGTATCACATTGTCGTTTTGATTTGCATCTCTCAGACAATTAGTGACTTTGAACATGTTTTCATTTGTCTCTTGGCCTTTCTTCTGTCATCTTTCGAAAAGGTTCTATTTAGGTCCATTGTCCATTTTTTTATTGGATCATTTATCTTCCTTCTATTAAGTTGTATAAGTTGGCTATAGATATTGGAGATTAAACCTTTATCAGTGATAACATTTTCAAATATGTTCTCCCATACAGTGGTCTTTCTTGTTGTTTGTTGATGGCTTCTTTTGCTGTGCAAAAGCTTTTTATTTTGATGTACTCCCATTTGTTTATTTATTTTTTTTAGCTTCCATTGCCTTTGGAGCAGCATTAGTGAAGAAGTTCTTTCGGCATATGTCTGTGATTGTGCTACCTGTGGATTCCTCTAGTATTCTTATGGTGTCCCTTCTAATGTTTAAGTCCTGTATCTATTTTGAGTTTATTTTTGTATTTGGTGTAAGTTGGTGGTCCAGTTTCATTTTTTTGCATGTATCTGTCCAATTTTCCCAACACCATTTATTGAAGAGCCTATATTGACTCCATTGTGTGTTCATGCATCCTTTGTTAAGTATTAGTTGAGCATAGTGGTTTGGGTCGATATCTAGGTCCTCTATTCTATTCCATTGGTCTATATGTCTGTTCTTGTGCCAGTACCAGGCTGTTTTGAGAACAGTTGCTTTGTAATATAGCTTGAAATCTGGTATTGAGATCCCACCTACTTTATTCTTCTTTCTCAGAATTGCTGTAGCTATCCGTGGTCTTTTTTTGTTCCAGATGAATCTATGAAGAATTCTTTCTAGGTCTGTGAAATATGTCGTTGGTGTTTTAATGGGTAGTGCATTGAATCTATAGATTGCTTTTGGTAGTATGGACATTTTAAAGATGTTAATTCTCCCAATCCATGAGCATGTTATGGTCTTCCATCTATTAACATCTTCCTCTATCTCTTTTTTCAGTGGCCTGTAGTTTTCTACATATAGGTCTTTTACCTCTTTAGTTAGGTTTATTCCTATGTATCTTAATTTTTTTGGTGTGATGGTAAATGGGATTGCTTTTTTAGTCTCTCTGTAATTTCACTATTAGTGTATAGAAATGCCACAGATTTCTTGGCATTAATTTTGTATCCTGCTACATTGCCTAATTCATTTATTAAGTCAATTAGTTTTGGAATGGAGTCCTTTGGGTTTTTTATGTACAGTATCATGTTATCTGCAAATAAGGACAGCTTTACTTCTTTTTTTCCAATTTGAATGCCTTTTATTTCTTCTTTTTCTCTAATTTCAATGGCTAGTACTTCCAGTACTATGTTGAACAGGAGGGTTGAGAGTGGGCACCCCTGTCTTGTTCCTGTTCTTTAGGTAAATGGTTTTAGTTTTTGCCCATTGAGCATAATGTTAGGTGTTGGCTTATCATTTATGGCTTTTATGATGTTGAGGTATGATCCTTCTATTCCCACTTTGCTGAGAGTTTTTATGAAGAAAGGGTTTTGGATATTGTCAAATGCTTTTTCTGCATCAATTGATATGACTATGTGATTTTTATCTCTCAATTTGTTTATGTGATGTATCACGTTTATTGATTTGTGGATATTGAACCATCCCTGGTTTCCTGGGATGAATCCTACTTGGTCATGGTGTATGATCTTTCTGATGTACTGCTGGATCCGATTTGCTAGAATTTCGTTGAGGATTTTGGCATCTATGTTCATGAGAGATATTAGCCTATAATTCTTTTTCATTGTGTTGTCTTTATCTGGTTTTGGTATTAGAGTGATGCTGGCTTCATAGAAGGTGTTTGGAAGTGTTCCTTCTTCTTTAATATTTTTGAATAGTCTGAGAAGGATAGATTTTAATTCTTCCTTGAATGTTTGGTAAAAATCTCCTGTGTAGCCATCTGGTCCAGGGCTTTTATTTGATGGAAGCTTTTTAATGACTGCTTCAATTTCTTCCATAGTTATTGGACTCTTGAGATGTTTAGATTCCTCCTCATTGAGTTTTGGAAGGTTATATTTTTCAAGGAATATGTCCATTTCTTGCAGGTTGTCCAATTTGTTGGAATAGATATATTCATAGTATTTATTAACAATCCTTTGTATTTTGGTGGGGTCTGTTGTTATTTCTCCTCTTTCATTTTATATTTTCTTTATTTAGGTCTTCCCTCTTTGCTTCTTGGTGAGCCTGGCGAGAGTTCCATCGATCTTTTTATCCTTTCAAAGAACCACATCTTGGTTTTGTTGATCTTTTGAATTGTTTCTTTGGACTCCATGATGTTAATCTCCGCTCTGATATTTACTATTTCCTTCCTTAAGCTTACACTGGGCTTTTCTCATTGTTCTCTTTCTAACTCTTTGAGTTGTAGGGTTAGGTAATTTATTACCATTGTTTCCTGTTTCTTTGCAGTAGGCTTGTAGCGTTATGAACTTCCCTCTCAAGACTGCTTTCACTGTGTCCCATAAATTTTGTATTGTTGTGTTGTCATTGTCATTTGTTGACATGATGTTTTTTATTTCTTTCTTGATCTCTTTGGTTACCCAGTTGTTGTTTAATAGCATGCTGTTTAGTCTCCATGTATTTGATTTCTTTCTATTGTTTTTATTTTAGTTGATTTCCAATTTTATGACACTGTGGTCTGAGAAAATGCTTGATATGATTTCTGTCTTCTTGAATTTGAAGAGACTTTTCTTATGACCCAACTTATGATTTATTTTTGAAAATGACCCATGTGTACTAGAGAAGAATGTATATTCTGTGGCGTTGGGGTGAAATGTTCTGAAGATGTCAATTAATTCTATCTGGTCTAGTGAGTCATTTAGGATTGATGTTTCTTTGCTGATTTTTTGTTTAGAGGATTTATTCAGTGGTGACAGTGGGGTATTAAAGTCTCCTACTATGATTGTATTGCTGTCAATCTCTCCCTTAATACCCTCCAGGAGTATTTTTATGTATTTAGGTGCTCCTGTATTGGGTGTGTATATGTGTACCAGAGTTATTTCTTCTTGTTGGATTGTTCCCTTTAGTATTATGAAGTGACCTTCTTTATCTCTTGCTATGTCCTTCACTTTGAGATCTAATTTGTCAGATATAAGTATTGCAACCCTGGCTTTTTTTTTTTTTCATTTCCATTTGCCTGAAATACCATCTTCCATCCCTTCACCCTCAATCTGTGTGCATCTCTTTTCCTGAGGTGGGTTTCTTGTAGACAGCAGATATATGGATCATGTTTTCTTATCCAATCAGTTACCCTATGTCTCTTGATTGGAGCATTTAATCCGTTTACATTTAAAGTTATTATTGATAGATACTTATCTGTCGCCATTTTTAGTCTTTACCCCAGAGTTCCTTCTTCGCTTCCTATTTCTTTTTATTACAGCAGACCCTTTAACATTTCTTGCATTTCTGGTTTGCTTGTAATATATTCCCTTAGTCCTTTTTTGCTTTGAAGCTTCTGATTTCACCTTCAATTTTGTTTGAAAGCCTTGCAGGGTACAGTATTCTTGGATTCAGACCATTCTTTTTCATGACTTTGTATATTTCATCCCATTCCCTTCTGGCCTGATGAGTTTCTGTTGAGAAGTCAGTAGCTAGTCTTATGGGGGTTCCTTTGTAGGTAACTTTCTGTTTTTCTCTGGCCACTTTTAAGATTCTTACTTTGTCATTGGTGTTTGCCAATTTAATTATAATGTGCCTTGGTGTCAGTTTTGTAGGGTTCATTTTGCTTGGGACTCTGTGAGCTTCTTGGATTTGTGTGTGTTTTTTCTTTCCTATACTGAGGAAATTTTCTGTCATTATTTCTTCAAACAGGTCTCTAATTCTTGCTCAGTTTCCACTCTTTCTGGAACCCCAATTATGCGGATGTTGTTTTGTTTCATATTATCCCAAAGTTCCCTTAGGCTCTCCTCTTGCTTTTTAATTTTTTTTTTCTAGAAGCTGCTGTACTTGAGTATTTTTTCCTACCGTGTCTTCTAGCTCACTGATGCGGTCCTCTGCTTCTTGTAATCTACTTTTGATGCTTTCTATTGAGTTCTTTAAAGCAGTGATGTCATTTTTCATTTCTTCTTGCATTTCTTCTTGCTTCTTCTTCATTTCCTCTTGGGTTTTCTTCATTTCCTCTTGGCTCTTACTCACATTGTCAATTTTCTCTTCCATTCTTTTCATCTAACTTATGATCATTTCTCTGAACTCTTTCTTTGGCAGGCTTATTTCTGCTTCTTTGTCGTTTACTTTCTTTTCTGGCAATGCTTGCCTTTCTGTCGTATGCGGGCTGTTTCTTCTTCTGCTCAAGGTCTTTCTTCTCCGGGTGTGTGGTTATGTAGTTCTCTCTCCTACATAGATTCAAAGGCACAAACTACAACACGACCTGGTACAACACAAGGTACTAAATAGAAATGTATTCCCGATGTTAATAATCACAAATAAGGTGACCACCAATGAAAGACAAATTGGGGGTAAGTAGAGAAAGAAGAAGAGGAAAATGAGGAAAAAAGAAAGGAAAGAAGTGCCAAAATCATATTGGGAAAGGGAGAAAATAAATAAATAAACAAATAAACAAACAAAAAATAAAATAAAATAAAAAGGAGAAGAAGAAGAAGAAGCAAAGAGAAAGAGAAAAAAAGTCAGAGAGAAAAGAAAGAGGATAACAGAGAAAAGGGTAAGAAAAATAGGTGTCAGGAGAATACACCAATAGAACAGTCACTAATCCCAACAAAGGCCAGCAACCAGTACCTGGAGATTAATACAAAATACAAATAACAACTGGTATTGAGGGAGGGGAGGGAAAAGAGAGGTAAAAAACAAACAAAAACAAAGCAAAGAAAAAGCAAAATAAAAAAAAGTAGAATAAGCTAAAACAATCTCACAAAAAAGTACAAAAAATCGATATAATCATTGTTTAGGCAAACAGCAACAAACAGACATAGGGAAAAACAACTTTTTGGATAGTGAAGACAAGAAGAGAGAGGTTTGTATGGACTTGCAGTTGGGGATTTGAAATTAGATATATAAGTGGGGTGAAATTTTAACCAGGTAAAGAAAAAGAAAAGGGAGAATCTAAAGTTGGAAAAGTGAAAGAGAAACAAGACAAAAAAATGGGGAAAGTTAGGAGGAAAGTGTTGGTATAAAGGTAGAGTTGAGATGGAGTAAAATTATGCTAAAGGAAAGATGAAAATAGAATGTAGAACTCTAATCCTGAAGTAAAATAAAGAGAAAACAAAATGACACTTGTTTTTTTCCAAAAAGGTAAAATAGTAGTAGTAATAATACTAGTTGAAAACAAAAAGGTAATAATTAAAAAGGTAAAATCAATTGAGGCAGAAAGAAAAAAATAGTTTTTTTAATTAAAATATGCAAAAAATGAAAAATAAAAATAATAAAATAAAAAATTTAAAGAATGAAAAAAAAAGAAAAAAATAGAATGGTCATTCACTTCCACGATTGTCCTGCTTGGCACTCCTGTTTCCAAGTAGGGAGGGTATTGCAGTTCCCTGTGTTCCACTACTGGAATTTTAATCTCTTTATTCTTTTGTGGTTATGGAGAGTCAATTTGTGCGTCATCCACTGGGAGGCAGTGTTTCGGAACCTACCTCTAAGACAAAGCACAGGACCTCTGTAGGCTCTTCTCAGATCCTGCTACTCTGTGGTTCTCAAAACCAGTTTGTGGGGATTTTGCAGCTGGGACACTGTAATAACTCCCAGGCTGTCCTTCTGCCTCAGATCAAAATGAGTTGTTTTCTAGAGCTCCCCTCTGTCAACAGCTCAGAGAGTCAGCTTCCACATTTAGGGATAATGCCCTGCCCCACATCCTCGGACCTCTCCAGAGGCAGCTTTTCCGCAGCCTGGTTCCCACAGTGTGCATGTCTTTCTTCTGCTGGACAGGAGACCTCATCTTATCCCAGGCGAAATCTGACCTTTTTGTGTGCCTTGTGGATCTCTGAGTCTGTGTGTCTGCACCGATTGGAGAGCGGTGTTCTGGGTCCCCGGCTGTTCGGTGAGTGCTGTAGCTGCAGCTTTCAGACCGCCACAGACATCCACATCCCTCTGCAAGATGGTGCAGTCTCCATGTTCGCGCTGGTGGCTCTGGCAGACAAAAACCCCGTGGCAGTGGGGCTTCCTGGTCAGGAGAGCCCCTTCCAGCAGTCCCCCACCTTCTCCTGAAGGATAACTGACTCTTAACTTGCCAACAAACACTCCCAGTGCGACTCTTAGCTTCTCTCTCTCCTCTGTGAGACGTGTCCCTCTATTACGACGCCATTTTTCTTCCCCAATTTTCAGATTATTAATGTAATGGTCCCACCCATTAGGGATCAATATCTACTATTCTGAAAATTATGAATTCTACACAGTGAAACTGGAAAATAACTAGCAGTCATGGCAAAGAATTTGACATGTTATATTCAGTGTCTGTTTCTACAGACTATAGCTACAATATAAACTTCACCTGTAGAGACATAATACACCATTACTTGGATACTAAGTAGGGTACATCTCCAGTGCTGCTATTTTTCAACTTTGTAGATAGTATCTTCCCCACATCTAGCTTAGCAAAATAGTCACTTTAGCAAAGTAACATAGAATGTCAGGAGTCCTTCTTAAAGTAATCTGTAATCATTTTCCTCAACCTGGACATATTTTAAGTCACAGATCAAATCATATATCTGTTACAAATTGAATTGTGACTTACTTTCTGTGTACCTTCTAAAGATTTGATTTATCTGTAAGAATGGTAGGTTCCCTTTCTTTGTAGAGCTTGTTCAGGTAGTCTGTTCAATGCACACTTACATTGGGTCACTCATGTAGTAAAAGCAGTTACTAAGAGGGATGCTGATGTCACACTCCTGTAAATAGAAGACTCACTAAAATCTTGAAAGTTATTCTGCTGTTGTGCCTTGCTCTCTATCCCTCTTGGTCTCCCTCCCTGGCTCTCATTCTCTCTCTAAATCTCTCCTTCATATACAAAGACGATCCTGATCCTCACCTTTCTATTAAAAAATATTTATTATACCCCTGTGACAGAGCCAAGGGAATAATTGAGCAATGGTCATGGGTCATGGCAAGTAACATAACCTAGATGGTACTGAGTTAGTAGGAGTTCTGGGAAAGTAAAAGAAATAAATACAGGAGTTAAGTGCAGAAAATCAGTGAATTATGTCCAGTCATAATACATACCACACATGGCAACCTGGAAAGTTTTCCTGAAAGAGCCAAGTGATGTAGGGAAGTGTGATAATTCATGTATTTATTATAGCATAAAAAAATGAGTATTTGGTTTGTTGGGTTTTTAAGTTGGACATCAAAAATACTATGGTGCCTTATTCACAATAGCCAAATTTAGTAATTTCAGTGTTCATCAATGGTAACATGGATAAACAAGATGGCATGCACATGCACATACACAGCCCCCACCCTGCATCATATGACATATGTGGTATATTAAAAGCAGAAAAAATTAAACGCTTTGCAACACAATGTAGAAAAGAGTGTGCCAATGATGGAGGGGTGTAAGAAATAGGAATAGCTTAGTAAATGTGTACTAAATTTAAATTTTAACATCAATAACATCTGAGAATTTAAGGTAAAAAAAACAAATAATCCAAAAGTGTAAGGTTCCCCAAACAAGACGTTTAGGAAGTTATAAAGCCACGAGGATTACAATGAGGCATGACATAATGACTAAAATTTAATATGGTATCCAGGATGGGATCCTGAAGCAAAAAAAGCACATTAAATACAAGCTAAGGAAATCTTAATAAAACACAGACCTCAATACAGTAGGACCTCACTTTCCTAACTTCTTTTAATTCCAAAGGCTGTTTGACAGGTGATTATTGCCAAACCCAAATTAGCCCTAACCAGTGTGTTTCAATTGATAGAGCATTAGCATGTGGACTGAAGTTTCCTGGGTATATTCTGGTCAAAGGCACATGGCTGCATTGTGTTCTTAATTCCCAGTAAGGGGCATGCGTGTGGATGCAGAACAATTATTCTCTAGCATCCCTGATGTTCCTATGTCTGTCTCCCTCTGCGTTGGTCTCTTGCAATCAATAGAAATACCAAAAAGATAATCAAGTAATTTTCCCCATTAGACACATATTTAAAGGGAATAAATGCATACCATACATACAAAGGGTTCTCTTTTTTAACTCTTATGTACAGTATATATCTAATGTACTCTTTAATCTAGAAAGAAACACTAATTTTCATACATTTACAGAACCACCCAGTGCGGGCCTTAAATGAATCTCATTTTGCACTCCTTTCTGGAGTGTCCTTTAAGAGGACTAGATGCGGTATCTTGTACTTTTCACGTATGATTGCCTCCAACATGCTATCATTGTTCATTTATCCAAATCATCAACAATTTTTCTATCTCTTCATTTCTCTGTGGTGGTTGTTTTGTAAGTATTTCACACCTTTAACAACCTTACTACTCTTGTTGGTGACTTTATGTTTAAAATTGTGGTAATCAGATTTGAAGCAATGAAAATATTCCCTCCTCTGTTTGTTGCATGGGAGATACTTTGTGTCATGCAGAAGTATCAGTATGAAATGGCTGTCAGGTCAAGATTATAAGTTTTATTCCACAACTGGTACAGTATTTCCAGGGACAAATTTATCTAGAACCTAAATTTTGATATTAGAGATATTAGAGTACTGAAGTTTGGTTGTAATATTTCACTGATGGTTCAATACATGTTACAATTGCCCCCCAAAATACAGAAATTGGGTATGGGGCATTTGAGCACTCTCTTCAAAATTTCTCCATAAATCAAATATTATTCTAAAATAAAACATCAATTATAATTCACAAAATACTGGGTAATGATAATATTTGTGGCATAGTAGAATGACCCATTGATTGGTTGGGGGGGGGCTGATATGGGAAATGGCTTTGAAGAAAACACACCTCTCTGCTATATGCTGGGCAATAATTGAACTGAATGAAATGAGGGAGTGGAGATGAGTTTGAGAAAAAATTTAGGAGGTATTGAGGAAGGTCCCCTTTCTCTAACCAGAGCATCAGAGTCTCTTGCAAACTCTCTCACCTCCCCTGCCTGGATGGTCCAGCTGATGGTTTGTGATGTCAACCCAACCCATGGCCTCCACTACCTGTTGGCCAATCAGAGCTGAAGGGTGTGGCTCTTCATTGTTCTGGAGAGTATATATAGAGGCCAGCAGGCTTGGAATCCATCCTGTTGCTACAACAAAGCTTAAGTTACTAAGAAAATTTTGTAGCCTATTTTAGATAAGGAATCAGACTCCAACCACAAGAATGGACCAAGAAAGTTCAAGTTCTAAAGAAAATTGGAAGTCTGTTTCCCAACTCAATCACAGAGAAAAGAATAAGGTCAGATTACCCTTCTCATATGCTTCCCCTTCTTGCCCAGTAATTCCTCACCCAAGGCACTGGCCTTGCTCTCTTCTACAACAGACACTTCCTCAATCAATGCATTGACATTTTATTACAAACCCCTTTCTTACCTATTTCCCATTTTATTCCTCAAAACCAACGATGGCTTTCTGGGTTTAACTTGTTTTCCAATAGATCACGAAGCAAATGGCGAACTTAAATTTGGTCCTTAAGCAGTGCGATGAAAAGAAAGAGAAAGACAGAAGGAATCAGATAATTGCATTTTACTCCAGAAAAGGTAGAAAATATCTAGTAAGGAGGCCAACAAATGAGGGAGAAGAAGTTCTAGAGTGTATTTCTACTGCAAGTGATGACCAGGGTCTCCCAGCAGAAGAAACTTAATTTGTTGACTCTATAAAATCAGCTTAACAAAAGGGCATTATGAGAAGATCAAAACATAAATGGCCAACTTTAATAAATACTATCAATGTATAAAGGAAATGTACTTGTATTTGTGTGTATTTTCTCATGATGGGGAAGGAGCAATGAAGGGGGTAGTTTTGTGTGAAGCGAGGGAATTAGAATTCTGCAACTTAGGCTCCAGAACAGTTGGCCTATATTTAGCCAGAAAGAGAGAATAAGAATTAGGTGAATACCAAAGATGAAATTTACTTAACAATTGATCATACATTAAGAAAGAATAAGAGTTGGTGATTTTGCTTGTATTTGGCACACTGTGGTTGGGGTTATGCCTTGGAGATGGGAAACACAATGTTGTTTCAGTTTTGACAGTGTGTAATAATAAATCTGATTCAATTTTAGATGTTAGGCTTTTGTCTGCTTTAGCCTCATTACTTTCACTTCACCATCTAGCACACATTAGGACAAACAAATAAAAAAGGAGAGAAATATGCCTAAACTTGTATATTAGAATTATTGTGTTGCCTAATTTCCTATAGCCAAAGCACAGATTTTACTAAATTATTTCCAATGCATAATGGCAATCCTGCACAGTGAGTAGTAAGATTGTTATTATTTGAATTATCATCAGCTTGAAAAGATGTTTCCCTGTGGACTTTCTTCTCTACTTATGAAATAACATCTTTCATTGCAGTTGAAAAAGGGCCCACGGTAAATGAATATGGCCTTCACAGGTTGACCCCATTGTATAAGACCTAGTTAGAGAAGGAATAATCAGCGCTCTTGCTTTTGAATTTCACAGCCAGATTTGCCTTGCTCTTAAATCTGAGAAACATGATTGGTTTCTCAGTCATTGTGAATTTTCAGATTTTTAATATAATTGTCCCACCCATTAGGGATCCATATCTAGTATTTTGAAAATTATGGATTCTACACAGTGAAACTGGAAAATAACTAGCAGTCATGGCAAAGAATTTGACTGACATGTTGTATTCAGTGTCTGTTTCTATAGACTATAGCTACAATATAAACTTCACCTGTAGAGTCATAATACACCATTACTTGGATACTAAGTAGGGTACATCTCCAGTGCTGTTATTTTTCAATATTGTAGATAGTATCTTCACCACATCTAGCTTACCAAATTAGTCATTTTAGCAAAGTAAAATAGAATGTCAGGAGTCCTTCTTAAAGTAATCTGTAATTATTTTCCTCAACCTGGACTTATTTTTAAGTCACAGATCAAATAATATATCTCAGTTACAAATTGAATTGTGACTTACTTTCTGTTTACCGTGTGAAGATTTGATTTATCTTAAGGAATGGTACATTCCCTTTCTTTGTTCAGGCAGTCTGATCAATGCACACTTACATTGGGTCACTCATGTAGTAAAAGCAGTTACTATGAGGGATTCTAATGTCACACTCCTGTAAACAGAAGACTCACTAGAATCTTGCAAAGTTATTCTGCTCTTGCTGCATCGCTCTCTATCCCTCTCGGTCTCTCCTTGTTGCTCTCATTCTTGCTCTCACTCTCCTTCATATACAAAGACGATCCAGATGCTCACCATTCTATTACAACATATTTATTATACCCCTGTGACAGAGCCAAGGGAATAATTGAGCAACAGTCATGGGTCATGGCAAGTAACGTAACCTAGATGGTACTGACTTAGTAGGAGTTTCTGGGAAAATAAAAGAAGTAAATACAGGAGATAAGGGCAGAAAATCAGTGAATTATGTCCAGTCAAGTTACATACCCCACATGGCAACCTGGGAAGTTTTTCTGAAAGAGCCAAGTGATGTAGGGAAGTGTGATTATTCATGTATTTATTATAGCATAAAAATGAGTATTCGGTTCAGGGATTTTAAGTTGGACATCCAAAATACTAGGTAATATGGTGCATTATTCACAATAGCTAAAGGAAGCAATTTCAGTGTTCATCAATGGTAGCATGGATAAAGAAGATGCCATGCACATGCACATACACAGCCCCCACCGCAATCCTGTGACTTATGTGGCATGTTAAACGCAGAAAAAAATAAATGCTTTGCAACACAAAGTAGAAAAGAGTTTGCCAGTGATGGAAGGATGTAAGAAATAGGAATAGCTTGGTAAATGGGTACTAACTTTAAACTATTTATATCAATAACATCTGAGGATTTAATGTAAAAACAAAAACAAAACATAATTTAAAAGAGGAAGGTTCTCCAAAACAAGAAGTTTAGGAAACTGTTCTGCCACGAGGATTACAATGAGGCATGAGATGATGACTAAAACTTCATAAGGTATGCTGGATGGGATTCTTGGGCAGAAAAAGCACATTAAATACAAACTAAGGAAATCTTAATAAAAAAAATACATCAGTAAAGTAGGACCTCACTTTCCTGAACTTCTTTTCATTTTGAAGGCTGGTTGAAAAGGGGTTAGTTCCAAATCCAAATCAGCCCTAACCAGTTTGTGTCAGTGGATAGAGCATCAGCCTGTGGACTGTAGGTTCCTAGGTCAAAGGCACATGGCTGGGTTGTGCTCTAAATAACTGGTAGGAGGCATAGGTGAGGCGGCAGAGCAATTATTCTCTTGGATGACTGATGTTCCTATGTCTGTCTCCCTCTGCTTTGGTCTTTTGCAATCAATAGAAATATAAGAAAAGATGATCAAATAATTTTCCCCATTAGATATATATAGAAAGGGAACAAATTCATCCCAGACACTCAAACGGATCCCTCTTTTTACTCTCATATACAGTATATCTCTAATGTACTGTTTAA
Organism: Lasiurus cinereus; assembly: GCA_011751065.1. Taxonomy (NCBI): domain Eukaryota; kingdom Metazoa; phylum Chordata; class Mammalia; order Chiroptera; family Vespertilionidae; genus Lasiurus; species Lasiurus cinereus. Next base: position 8,789,211 of record JAAGEH010000015.1, on the reverse strand, counting down.
TCTAAAAGGAAACAATAGTTGTTATACATTTACAGAACAAACCTATGCTTGCCTTAAATGAATCTCATTCTGCACTTCTTTCAGGAGTATCCTTCAAGACAACTAAGGGCCGAAAACGATATCGTTCAGTGAATAGAGCGTAGGCCAGCTGAATGAAGGGTCTCAGATTCGATTCTTGTCAAGGGCATGTGCCTAGGTTGAGGGCACCTTTCCAGTTTGGGGCGTGCAGGTGGTAGCTAATTGATGTCTCTCTCTCCCATGGATGGTTCTAACTCTCTAATCCTTCCCTTCCTCTCTGTAAAAAATCAATAAAATTTATTTTAAAAAATAAAATAAAATAAAGAGGACCAGATGCAGCATCTTAGACTGTTCACATATCATTGCGTCCCACATGCTATCACTGGCTAACCACTTTTCATTTATCAAAATCAATAAGAATTATTCTATGTCTTCATTTCTTTTTGGTTGGTGTTTTGTGAATATTTTCACACCCTTAACAACATTGATACTCTTGTTGACCTCTTTATATTTTAGCATTGTGGTAATCAGATTAGCAGCAATGAAAACATTCCCTTCTCTGTTTGTTGCCCGTGAGATGTTTTGTGTCATGCAGAAGTATCAGCTTGAAATGGTTGTCATGTCAAGAATAGAAGTTTTATTCCAAATCTTCTACCCTTTTTCCTGGAACAACTTGGTCTAGAACCTAACTGTTTGATATTAGAGAACTGAGGTTTGACTTTAATATTTCACTGATGGTTCACTACATGTGACAATTGCCACAAAAATGTAAGGTATTCATTATACAGAAATTGGTTATGGGGCATATGTACACTATCTTCAAAATTTCTCTGTACATCTAATATTATTCTAAAATAAAACACCCCTTATAAGAACACAAAAAACTGGGTAATGATAATATTTGGGGCATAGTACAATGACCCATTGAATGGTTGGGGCGGGGTGCAAGGGATATGAGAAATGGCTTTGAGGAAAACACACCTCTCTGCTATATGCTACACAATAATTGAACTAAATGAAATGAGGGAGTGGAGGTGAGTTTGAGAAAAATTTTAGGAGGTATTGAGGAAGGTCCCCTTTCTCTAACCGGAGCATCAGAGTCTCTTGCAAGCTCGCTCACCTCCCCTGCCTGGATGGTCCAGCTGATGCTTTGTGATGTCGAGCCACAGCATGGCAACCACTAACTGTTGGCAAATCAGAGCTGAAGGATATGGCTCCTCATTGTCCTGGAGAGTATATATAGAGGCCAGGAGCCTTGCTGTAGATCTTGTTTCTACAACAAAGCTGAAGTTCCTGAGAAAATACTGTAGCCTACTCTACTTTAGATAAGGAATCAGACTACAACCACAGGGATGGGACAAGAAAGTTCAAGTTCTAAAGAGAACTGGAAATCCGTTTTCCAACTCAATGACAGAAAAAAGAATAAGGTCAGACTATCATACTCATATGCTTTTGCTTCCTCCGTAAATTCCTCACCCAACCCACTGGCCTTGCTCTCTTCTGCCACAGACAAGTACTGAATCAATGCATTGTCATTATATTACAAGCCCGTTTCCTACCCATTTCCATATTTCTTCCCCAAAACCAACAATGCCTTTCTGTGTTTAAATTATTTTCCAACTATATCACAAAGAAAATGGCAAGGGTAAATTCGGTCCTTAAGCAGTGCGAAGAAAAGAATGAAAAAGAACGAATCAGACTATTAGATTTTACTCCTGAAAGGGTAGAATATCTCCAGTAAGCTTTCCAACAAATAAAGGAGAAGAAGTGCTGGAGTGTATTTCTACCCCTAGTGATGGCCAGAGTCTCCTAGAAGAGAGAGTAGCCTCTCTGCAAAATAAGCTTAACAAGTGGGCATTATGAGGAGATCAAAACATAAATGTCCACCTGGAATAAATACTAGCAGTGTATAAAGGAAATGTGCTTGTATTTGTGTGTTTTCTGATGATGGCGAGTGAGCAATGAAAGGATCAGTTACGTGTGAAGACTGGGGAGTAGAATTCTGTAATTTAGGCACCAGACCAGTTGGCCTACAGTTAGCCAGACAGAGAGAAAGAAATTTTCTTAACACTTGATCATACATGTAAGAATGAAAAGGAGTTTGTGATTTTGCTTGTATTTGGCACACCATGGGTGTGGGCTATGCTGCAGTGACGGGGAACACAGTGTCATATCAATTTGATAGTGTGTAATAATACATCTGATTCAATATTAAATGTTAGGCTTTTGACTGCTTTAGTCTCATTCCTTTCACTTTACCATTCAGCCCACATGAGGAGAAACAGGTAAAACAGGGAAGAAATATGCCTAAACTGATATATTAGAACTATTGTGTTGTCATAATTTCCTATAGCCAAAGAACAGATTTTCATACAATGTACTAGTGCATAATGCCAATCTTGCACAATGAGTAGTAAGATTATTATTATTTTAATCATCATCAGCTTGGAAAAATATTTTCCTGTGGATGTTCTTCACTACTTATGAAAGAACACCTTTCATCATAGTAGAAGAAATGCTGAAGGTAAAGGCAAATATGGCTTTCACAGGTAGATTCCCATTGCATAAAATGTAGTTAGAAAAGGAATAATCAGCAATCTTGCTTTTGAATTTCACAGCCAGATTTGGCTTGCTCTTAAATCTGAGAAGCATGATTTATTCCTCAGGCAGTGTAAATTTTCAGATTTTCAGTGTAATGGTCCCACTCATTGGGATCCATATATAATGTTATGAAAATTATGGATTCTACATAGTGAAACTGGCAAATAATTAACAGTCATGGTAAAGTATTTCACTGACATGTTCTATTCAGTGTCTATTGCTACAGACTATTGCTACAATTAAACCTCACCTGTAGAGTCATAATACACCTTTATTTGAAGACTCAGTGGGGTACCTCTCCAGGGCGGTTATTTTGCAATATTGTAGATAATATCTTCACCACATCTAGCTTAGCAAATTAGTCACTTCAACAAAGGAATATAGAATGTCAGGAGTCCTCCTTAAAGTAATCTGCAATCACATTACTCAAACTGGACCTATTTCTAAGTCTCAGATCTAATCATATATCTCAGTTACAAATTGAATTGTGACTTACTTTGTGTTTAACTTATGAAGATTTTTTTCATCTTAAGGGTGGTTTGTTCCCTTTCTTTGAAGAGCTTGTTCTGGTAGTCTATTCAATGTACACGTACATTGGGTCTCTCATGTAATAAAAGCAGTTACTCTAAGGGATGCTAATATCACACACCAGAAAACAGAAAAACCACGAGGACATTGCAAAGTTATTCTGCTGTTGCTGCCTTCCTCTCTATCCCTGCCAGTCTCCCTCCCTGGCTTTCATTCTCCCTCTCAATCGCTCCTTTATATACGAAGATGATCCTCATCCTCAGCGTCCTATTAAAGAAATATTTATTATACCCCTGTGACAAAGCTAAAGGATTAATTGAGCTATGATCATGGGTCATAGCTAGTTACATAACCTAGATGGTACTGCCTTAGTTAGAGGTTCTTCAGAAGTTAAAGAAATCAATAGGAGGAGATGAATAAAAAAATCATTGAATTATATCCACTGAAGGTACATACCCCACATGCAACCTGGGAAGGTTTCCTGAAAGATCCAAGTAGGTAAGTGTGATAATTCATATATTTATTATAGCATACAAAATGAATATTTGGTTCTGTGGGCTTTTAGGTTGGACATCCAAAATACTAGGTAATATGATGCATTATTCACAATAGCCAAAGTAAGTAATTTCAGTGCTCATCAATGGTAGCATGGATAAAGAAGATGGCATGCACATGCATATACACAGCCCCCACGCTGCATCATATGACTTATGTGGCATATTAAGAGCAGAAAAAAATCAAACGCATTGCAACACAGAGTAGAAAATTGTTTGCCAGGGATGGAGAGTTTTATGAAATAGTAGTAGCTTAGTAAATTGGTACTAACTTTTAAATATAACATCAATAACATTTGAATATTTAAGTTAAAAAAAGAAACAATCCAAAAGAGTAAGGTTCTCCAAAACAAGGTGTTTAGGAAACTGCACAGCCATGAAGAGTACAATGAGGCATGACATGATGACTAAAATTTAATATGGTATCCAGAATAGGATCCTGGAGGAGAAAAAGCACATTAAATACAAACTAAGGAAATCTTAATAAAACAAAGACATCAATTCAGTAGGACCTCACTTTCTGGACTTCTTTTCACTCCAAAGGCTGTTTGAGAAGTGGTTTGTTCCAATCCCAAATCAGCCCTAACCAGTTTGTTTGCGTGGATAGAGCATCAGCCTGTGGACTGAGAGTTCTTGGTCTATTCAGGTCAAAGGCACATGGCTGGATTGTGTTCTCAATACCCAGTAGGGGGCATGCTTGAGGCTGCAGAGCTATTATTCTCTAGCAATACTGATGTTCCTATCTCTGTCTCCCTGTACCTTGGTCTTTTGAAATCAGTAGAAATACAAAAAAAAAAAGATAATCAAATAATTTTCCCCATTAGACATATATTTACAGGGAATGAATCCATCCCAGACACACAAAGGGTTCCCTCTTTTAAATTTCTTATATACAGTATATGTCTAATGTACTATTAAATCTTAAAAGTAACACTAGTTGCCATACATATACGGAACCACCGTGTGGTTGCCTTAAATGAATCTCATTCTGCACTCCTTTGAGGGGTATCCTTCAAGATGACCAGATTCAGCATCTTGTACGTTTTACATATCATTGCCAACCACATGCTATCACAGGCTCACCACTTTTCATTTATCCAAATCAACAATAATTTTTCTACCTCTTCTTTTCTCTATGGTTGTTGTTTTGTGAGTATGTTCACACCCTTACCAACCTTGCTACTCTTGTTGGCCTCTTTATGTTTTAAAATTTTTGTAATCAGATTTGCCAGCAATGAAAACATTCCCTCCTCTGTTTGTTGCAAGGGAGATGATTTGTGTCACGCAGAAGTATCAGCATGAAATGGTTGTCAGGTCAAGAATAGAAGTTTCATTCCACAACTGGTACCATTTTTCCTGCAACAACTTGGTCTGGAACCTAATTGTTGGATATTATTAGATATATTAGAGAACTGAGGTTTGACCGTAACTATTTCACTCATGATTCACTACATGTTACAATTGCACTAGAAAATGTAAGGTATTCATAATACGGAGATTTGGGTGTGGGGCATATGTGCACTCTCTTCAAAATTTCTCTGTAAATCTAATATTATTCTAAAATAAAACACCCATCATAATAACATTAAAATACTGGGTAGTGATAATATTTGTGGCATAGTAGAATGACTCATTGAGTGGTTGGGTGGCGAGTATGGGAAATGGCTTTGAGGAAACCACACCTTTCTGGTATATGCTGGACAATAATTGAATGAAATGAGGGAGTAGAGGTGAGTTTGAGAAAATTTTAGGTGGTATTGAGGAAGGTCCCCTTTCTCTAGCCAGAGCATCAGAGTCTCTTGCAAGTTCTCTCACGTCCCCTGCCTGGATGGTCCAGCTGATGCTTTGTGATGTCAAGCCACACCATGGCAACCACTAACTGTTGGCCAATCAGAGCTGAAGGGTGTGGCTCTTCATTGTTCTGGAGCATATACAGTGGTACCTTGAGACACGAGTGCCCTAACATACGAGATTTTTGAGATATGAGCTGTCGAGCGAGCGAGTTTCGCTTTGAAATACGAGCAACAGTTGAGATACGAGTAATCGCGAGGATCAGCCGGCTTCACACGACCCACTGGTTTACCGCAACTCGAGCGTCTCATAGTTTCCTACACCTCAAGGTTACGGAACGAATTAAACTCGTTTCTCCAGGTACCATTGTATATAGAAGCCAGGAGCCTTGGAGTTGATCCTGTTGCTACAACAAAGCTGAAGTTACTGAGAAAAACTGTAGCCTACATTAGATAAGGAATCAGATTCCAACCACAAGGATATACCAAGAAAGTTCAAGTTCTAAAGTGAATTGGAGTCCGTTTCCCAAGTGAATGACAGAGAAAAGGATAAGGTCAGACTACCCTACTCATATGCATCCTCTCCTTCCCCAGTAATTCCTCACCCAAGACACTGGCCTTGCTCTCTTCTGCCACAGACACTTAATCAATGCCTTGTCATTTTATTACAAGCCCCTATCTCACCCATTTTCCAATTTCTTCCTCAAAACCAACAGTAGCTTTCATGATTTAACTTATTTTCCAACTAGATCACATATAAAATGGCGAAAGTAAATTTGGTCCATAAGCAGTGCAATGAAAAAAAGGAGAAAGACAGAATGAATCACATAATTCCATTTTACTCAAGAAAGGGTAGAAAATATCTAGTAAGAAGGCCAACTAATGAAGAAGTAGTTCTGGAGTGTTTTTCTAATGCTGATGATACCCAAAATCTCCCAGAAGAAACTTAATGTTTTGACTTTCTACAAAATAAGCTTAACAAAAGGGCATTATGAGAAGATCAAAACATAAATAGCCTCCTTGAATAAATACTAGCAATGTATAAAGGAAATGTGCTTGTATTTTAGTGTGTTTTCTCATGATGGGGAGGGAGCAATGAAAGGAGTAGTTATGTGTGAAGCTAGGGAAGTAGAATTTTGCACTTTAGAAACCAGACCAGTATTCCTATATTTAGCCAGACAGAGAGAATAAGGTCTAGGTTAAGACCGAAGATGAAATTTTCTTAACACATGATCATACATGTAAGAAAGAAAAGGAGTTTGTGACTTTGTTGTATTTGGCACACTGGGGGAGGGGGCTATGCTGTTGGGATGTGAAACACAGTGTTGTGTCAGTGTTGACAGTGTGTAAGAATAACTCTGATTCAATTTTGGATGTTAGGCTTCTGACTGCTTTAGTCTCATTCCTTTCACCTCCCCATCCATGCCACATTAGGAAAAACAAGTAAAAATGGAAGAAATATGCCTCAACATATATATTAGAACTATTGTGTTACCTAAATTTCTAATAGCCAAAGCACATATTTTCCTAAAATATTTTCTAGTGCATAATGGCAATCCTGCCCAGTGAGTAGTAAGATTGTTATTATTTTAATTATCATCAGCTTTAAAAGTGTTTCCCTGTGGACTTTCTTCCCTCCTTGTGAAATAACACCTTTCATCATAGTTGAAAAAGGGCCCAAGGTAAATGAAAATAGGGCCTTCACATTTAGACACCCATTGTATATGACCTAGTTAGAGAGGGAATATTCAGTACTCTTGCTTTTAATTTCACAGCCAGATTTGGCTTACTCTTAAATCTGAGAAGGATGACTGATTCCTCAGTCAGTGTGAATTTTCAGATTTTTAGTGTCATGTCCCAACCTTTAGTGATCCATGTCTAGTATTATGAAAATTATGGATTCTACTCAGCAAAACTGGTAAATAACTAGTCAAAGCAAAGTATTTTACTGACATGTTTTATTCAGTGCCTATTTCTATAGAGTATAGCTACATTAAACTTCACCTGTAGAGTCATAATACACATTAACTTGGATACTCAGTTGGGTACCTCTCCAGTGCTGTAATTTTCCAATATTGTAGATAGTATCTTCACCACATCTAACTTAGCAAATTAGTCACTTTAGCAAAGGAACATAGAGTGTCAGGAGTCCTCCTTAAAGTAATCTGCAATCATTTTACTTAACCTGGAACTATTTATAAGTCTCAGATTGAATCACATATCTCAGTTATAAATTGAATTGTGACTTACTTTGTGTTTACCTTGTGGCGATTTGTTTCATCTTAAGCAATGTTTTTTTCCCTTTCTTTGTAGAGCTTGTTCAAGTAGTCTCTTCAATGTACACATATATTGGGTCACTCATGTAGTAAAAGCAGTTACTATGAGGAATCCTAATGTCACACACCTGAAAACAGAAGACTCATGAGGACCTTGCAAAATTATTATGCTATTGCTGCCTCCCTCTCCATCCCTCTCGCACACCCTGTCTCTCATTCTCGCTCTCACTCTCTCCTTCATATACAAAGAGGATCCTGATAGTCACCATTCTCTTAAATAAATATTTATTTATACCCCTGTGACAAAGCCAAGGGATTAATTTAACTATGATCATGTATCATGGTAAGTAATGTAACCTAGATTATCCTAACTTAGTTGGAGAATCTGCAGAAGAAAAAGAAATAAATAGAAGAGATGAGTGGAGAAAATCAGTGAATTATATCCAGTCAAGATACATATCCCACATGCAACCAGAAAGGTTTCCTGAAAGAGCCAAGTGATTTAAAGATATGTGATAATTCATGTATTTATTACAGCCTAAAAAATGAGTATTTGCTTCTGAGGGCTTTTAGATCAGCCATTCCAATATACTAGGTAATATGATGCATTATTCACAATAGCAAAAATAAGTAATTTAAATGTTCATCAATGAATGCATGGATAAAGAAGATGTCATGCATATACACATACACAGCCCCACCCTGCATCATATGACTTATGTGGCATATTAAAAGCAGAAAAAATCAAATGCATTGCAACACAGAGTAGAAAACTGTTTGCCAGAGATTGAGTGGTGTAAGAAATAAGAATAGCTTCGTAAATGGGTACTAACTTTATAACATCAATAAAAGCTAAAGATTTAAGGTAAAAAAAGCCCCTATTCAAAAGAATAATGTTCTCTGAAACAAGAAGTTTAGGAAACTGTACAACCACTAGGATTACCATGAGACATGCCATGCTGACTAAAACTTAATACCAGCATCCTTGATGGGATCCTGGGGCAGAAAAAGCACATTAAATAAAAACTATGAAAATCTTAATAAAACAAAGACATCAATACAATAGGACCCCACTTTTCTAACTTCTTAACATTCCGAAGGCTGTCTGAGAAGTGGTTAGTTCAAAACCTAAACAGACCTAACCAGTTTGTTTCAGTGGCTAGAGCATCATCCTGTGGACTGAGTGTTCCTAGTCTATTCTGGGCAAAGGCACATGGCTGGATTGTGTTCTCAATCCCCAGTCAGGGGCATGTGTGATGCTGCAGAGCCATTATTCTCTAGCATGACTGATGTTCCTATCTCTGTCTCCCTGTGCCTTGTCTTTTGCAATCAATAGAAATACAAAAAATATAATCAAATAATTTTCCCCATTAGACATATATTTAAAGGTAATGAATCCATCCCAGACGCACAAAGGGTTCTGTCTTTTAAATCTTATATACAGTATATGAATAATGTACTGTTCAATCTAAAAAAAAAAAAGAACTAGTTGTCATACATTTATAGAACCACCCAGTACTGGCCTTAAATGAATCTCATTCTGCACTTTGTTCACGAGTGTCCTTCAAGAGGACTAGATGCAGCATCTTGGACTTTTCACATATCATTGCCTCCCACATGCTATCACTGGCTAACCACTTTTCATTTATCCACATCAACAACAATTTTTCTACCTCTTCATTTCTCTGTGATTGTTGTTTTGTGAGAATTTTTACACTGTTACCAACCTTTCTACTCTTGTTGGGCTCTTTATGATTTAAAATTTTTGTAATCAGATTCGCAGCAATGAAAGTATTCCTTCCTCTGTTTGTTGCAAGGGATATGCTTTGTGTCACGCAGAAGTATCAGCATGAAATGGTTGTCAGGTCAAGAATAGAAGTTATATTCCACAACTCGTACCATTTTTCATGCAACAACTTGGTCTAGAAACTAATTGTTTGATATTAGAAATATTAGAGACCTGAGATTTAACTGTTACTCTTTCACTGATGGTTCACTACATGTTACAATTGCCACAAAGAATGTAAAGATATTCATTATTCAGAAATTGGGTATGGGGCATATGCATACTATTTTCAAAATTTCTCTGTAATTCTAATATTATTCTAAAATAAAACACCCTTTATAATTACACAAAAATTCTGGGTAATGATAATATTTGGGGCATAGTAGAATGACCCATTGAATGGATGAAGGGGAGAATATGAAAAAATGGCTTTGAGAAAACCACACCTCTTTGCTATATGCTGGGCAATAATTGAACTGAATGAAATGAGAGAGTGGAGGTGAGTTGGAGGAAAAATTTAGGAGATATGGAGGAAGGTCCCCTTTCTCTAACCAGAGCATCAGAATCTCTTGTAAGCTCTCTAACCTCCCCTGCCTGGATGGTCCAGCTGATGCTTTGTGATGTCAAGCCACACCATGGCAACCACTAACTGTTGGCCAATCGGAGCTGAAAGATGTGGCTCCTCATTGTCCTGGAGAATATATATAGAGACAGGGAGCTTTTGAGTAGATCCTGTTGCCAAAATAAAGGTGAAGTTATTGAGAAAAGTGTAGCCTACTTTAGATAAGGAATCCGACTCCAACCTCAAGGATGGACCAAGGAAGTTCAAGTTCTAAAGTGAATTGGAAGTCCATTTCCCAACTCAATGACAGAGAAAAGAATAAGGTCAGACTACCCTACTCATATGCTTTTTCTTACCCTGTAAATTCCTCACCTGTCACTGGCCTCACTCTGTTCTGTCACAGACACTTACCCAATCAATGCATTGTCATTTTATTACAGCCCCCTTTCTTACCCATTTCCCAACTTATTCCTCAAAACCAACATTGGCTTTCTGGATTTAACTTGTTTTCCAACTAGATCACAAAGAAAATGGCGGAAGTAAATTCAGTCCTTAAGCAGTGCTAGAATAAGAATGAGAAAGACAGAACGAATCACATAATTCCATTTTACTCAAGAAAGGGTAGAAAATATCTAGTAAGGAGGCCAACAAATTAAAGAGAAGAAGTGCTGGAGTGTATTTCTACTGCTGGTGATGCCCAGGGTTTCCCCAGAACAAGAAACTTAATGTTTCAACTATCTACAAAGAGAGCTTAACAAAAGGGCGTTATGAGAAGATCAAAGCATAAATGGCCTTCCTGAATAACTACTAGCAATGTATAAAGGAAATGTGCTTGTATTTTTGTGTGTTTTCTCATGATGGAAAAGGAGCAATGAAGGGGTAGTTATGTGTGAAGCTAGGGAAGTAGAATTTTGCACTTTAGGAACCAGACCAGTAGTCGTATAGCTAGCTAGACAGAGAGAATAAGGACTAGGTGAAGACCGAAGATGAAATTTTCTTAACACATGATTATACATGTAAGAAAAGGAGTTTGTGATTTTGCTTGTGTTTGGGATACCAGGGGTGGGGACTATGCTGTTGGGACGTGAAACACAGTGTTGTGTCAGTGTTGACAGTGTGTAAGAATAACTCTGATTCAATTTTAGATATTAGGCTTTTGACTGCTTTAGTCTCCTTCCTTTCACCTCCCCATCCATGCCACATTAGGAAAGACAAGTGAAAATGGAAGAAATATGCCTAAACATATATATTAAAATCATTGTGTTGCCTAATTTCCTATAGCCAAAGAACTAATTTTCCTAAAATATTTTCTATTGCATAATGGTTATCCTGCACAATTTGAAGTAAGATTGTTTTTAATTTAATTATCATTTGCTTGAAAGGATGTTTCCCTGTGGACTTTCTTCCCTACTTATGAAATAACACCTTTCATCATAGTTGAAAAAGGGCCCAAGGTAAATGAAAATATGGCCTTCACAGGTTGACTCCCATTGTATAAGACCTAGTTAGAGAAGGATTAATCAGCACACTTGCTTTTGAATTTCACATCCAGATTTGGCTTGCTTGACATTTTTTGTGTCATGTCCCAACCTTTTGTGATTCATATCTAATATTATGAAAATTATGGATTCTACGCAGCGAAACTGGTAAATAACTAGTCAAAGCAAAGTATTTGACTGACATGTTCTATTCAGTGCCTATTTCTACAGACTATAGCTACATTTAAACATCACCTGTAGAGTCATAATACACCTTTACTTGGATACTCAGTTGGTTACCTCTCCAGTGCTGTTATTTTTGTCAATATTGTAGATAGTATCTTCACCACATCTAACTTAGCAAATTAGTCACTTTAGCAAAGTAACATAGAGTGTTAGGAGTCCACCTTAAAGTAATCTGCAATCATTTCACTCAAAATGAAGCTATTTCTAAGTCTCAGATATAATCATATATCTCAGTTACAAATTGAATTGTTACTTAATTTGTGTTTACCTTGTGAAGATTTGTTTCATCTTAAGCAGTGGTTGCTTCCCTTTCTTTGTATAGCTTGTTCAGGTAGTCTGTTCAATGTACACATACATTGAGTCACTCATGTAGTAAAAGCAGTTACTATGAGGGATGCTAATGTCACAATTCTGAAAACAGAAACTCACTAGGACCTTGCAAAGTTATTCTGCTGTTGCTGCCTCGCTTTCTATCCCTTTTGGTCTCCCTCCCTGGCTCTCATTCTCACTCTCACTCTCTCCTACATATACAAAGAGGATCCTGATACTCACTGTTCTGCTAAAGAAATAAATATTCATTATACCACTGTGATAAAGCCAAATGATTAATTGAGCTTCGGTCATGGGTCATGTCAAGTAATGTAACCTAGATGGTACTGATTTAGTTGGAGGTTCTGCGGAATTAAAAGAAATAAATAGAGGAAATGAGTGGAGAAAATCAGTGAATTATATCCAACCAAGATACATATCCCACATGAAACCTGAGAAGGTTCCCTGAAATAGCCAAGTGATGTAGGTAAGTGTAATAATTCATGTATTTTTTATTGCATAAAAATTGAGTATTTGCTTCTGAGGGCTTTTAGTTTGGACATCCAAAATACTAGGTAATATGATGCATTATTCACAATAGCCAAAGTAAGTAATCAGTGTTCATCATTGGTTGCATGGATAAAGATGGTATGCACACGCACATACACAGCCCCTGCATCATATGACTTATGTGTCATATTAAAAACAGAAAAAATCAAACGCATTGCAACACAGAGTTTGCCAGTGATGGAAGGGTATAAGAAATAGGAATAACTTGGTAAGTGGGTACTAACTTTATAACATCAATAACATCTGAGGAATTCATGTAAAAAAAAACCACAAACAATCCAAAAGAGTAAGGTTCTCCAAAGCAGAAAGTTTTGGAAAGTGTACAATCATGAGGATTACAATGAGGCATGACATAATGACTAAAACTTAATATGGTATCCTGAATAGGATCCTGGGGCAGAAAAAGCACATTAAATACAAACTAAGAAAATCTTAATAAAACAAAGACATCAATACAGTAGGACCTCACTTCCTGAACTCCTTTTCATTCGGAAGGCTGTTTGAGAATTGCTTAGTTCAAAACCTAAATCAGCCCTAATCAGTTTGTTACAGTGAATAGAGCATCAGCCAGTGGACTGAATGTTCCTGTGTCTATTCTGGTCAAAGGCACATGGCTGGATTGTGCTCCCAATCCCTAGTAGGGGCATGCATGAGGCACACACTCCTCTGTGCACAGAGGATGGACTGCTGATTGTGCCACTGGCTTGTGGGCAGGAGATAGAGCCTACAGACTGTGCCACTTCTAACTTTACTAAACCTGAGTTTCAGGCGAGACCCTGGGAACCCAGACACATACGGTCCCAGAGCAGGAAAGGCAGCAGTCTAGAGGCACTACTTGTGTGCACAGGGACTGCTCCAGTGATTTCCCAGAGTCACATGAGACCCAGGGCCCATGTAGGGTGGGGCTGACTGGAAGTCAAGGCAGTTTGTTAAGCCCTGAAACTCCACCCCTCCCAAGCTCAACAGAGAGGCTTTTGCAGTTTTGCAAGTCTGTTATCATAAGGCTGAATTCAACACAGAAGTTCTCCTGACATAGTGAAAATGCAGAGACAAAGGAAGAGATCACAAACAAAAGAAATGGAGGAAAACAAATGACTGGATATAGAGTTCAAAAGCACGCTTATAAGGTTTTTCAAGAATATCATAGAAAAGATGGATAAATTTAGTGAGACCCAAGAGGAGATGAAAAAGGACCAACTAGAGATGGAAAAGGAACAACTAGAAATTAAACATACACTGTCTGAAATAAAATATATTATACATAGACCTAATAGCAGACTTTAGGAAGGCAAGAATCAAGTCAAAAATGTGAAATATAAAGAATCAGAAAACACTCAACTGGAAAAGCAAGAAGAAAAAATAATCCAAAACTATGACTATAATATAAGGAGCCTCTGGGACAGCTTCAAGTATACCAACATCATAATTGTGAGGTGACAGAAGAAGAGAGAGAACAAGATACTGAAAACCTATTTAAAGAACCTATTTGAAGAAACTTCCCACATCTGGTGAAAGAAATAGACTTATAAGTCCAGGAAGCACACAGACTTCCCAAATAAAAGGAATCCAAAGAGGACCACACCAAGACATATCATAATTAAAATACCAAGAGCCAACGACAAAGATAGAATATTGAAAGCAGCAAGAGAAAAAAAGTTAATTACCTCCAAGGGAGCATCCATTTCATTGTCAGCTGATTTCTGAACAGAAACTATGCAGGCCAGAAGGGAGTGGCAAGAAATATTCAACGTGATGAATAGAAATAACCTACAACCAAGAATACTCTATCCAGCAAAGCTATCATTCAGAATTGAAGGGCAGATAAAGAGCTACACAGATAAGAAAAAGCTAAAGGAGTTCATCAACACCAAACCAGTATTATATGAAATGCTGAAGGGTACTCTTTAAGAGGAGGAAGAAGAAAAAGGTAAAAGATAAAAAAATTATGAACAACAAATACATATCTATCAAGTGAATCTAAAACATAAGTGAATTAAAAATTTGATGAACAGAATAAACTGGTGAATATAATATAATCAGGAGCACAAAAAGGGAGTGGACTGATAATTCTGAGGGGAAAAAGGGTAAGGAGGTGCAGGGAGAGACTGGAGAAAAAATCATACACCTATGGGAGAGGTTAATTCGGGGGCAATGAAGGGTAGAAGGAGGGGTCGGAGCTGGGTGGAGAGGAGCTATGGAGGAGAAAAAAAGAGGAACAAATTTAATAATCTGAACAATAAAGATTTTACTTAAAAAATTAAAAAAAATAAAACACCCATTATAATAAGCAACATACTGGGTAATGATAATATTTGGGACATAGTAGACTGACCCATTGAATGGTTGGAGGAGAGGATATGAGAAATGGCTTTGAGGAAACCACACCTTTCTGGTATATGCTGGACAATAATTGAACTGAATGAAATGAGGGAGTGGAGGTGAGTTTCAGAAAAATTTTAGGAGGTATTGAGGAAGGTCCCCTTTCAATAACCAGAGCATCAGATTCTCTTGCAAGCTCTCTCATCTCCCATGCCTGGATGGTCCAGCTGATGCTTTGTGATGTCAGGCCACACCATGGCAACCACTAACTATTGGCCAATCAGAGCTGAAGGGTGTGGCTCCCCGTTGTCCTGGAGAGTATTTATAGAGACCAGGAGCCTTGGAGTCCATCCTGTTGCTACAACAAAGATTGTTAATGAGAAAATACTGTATCTTATTTTAGATTAGGAATCAGACTCCAACCGCAAGGATGGACCAAGAAAGTTCAAGTTCTAAAGAGAACTGGAAGTCCGTTTCCCAACTCAATGACAAAGAAAATAATAAGGTCAGACTACCTTACTCATATACTTCCTCCTCTTCCCCAGTAATCCCTCACCCAAGACACTGGCCTTGCTCTCTTCTGCCACAGACACTTCCTCAGTCAATGCATTGTCATTTTATTACAAGCCCGTTTCCCACCCATTTCCCAATTTCTTCCTCAACACCAACAACTGCTTTCTCCGTTTCACTTGTTTTCTAACTAGATCACAAAGAAAATTGAGAAGATAAATTCGGTCCTTAAGCAGTGCGATGAAAAGAATGAGAAAGACAGAACGAATCAGATAATTGCATTTTATTCCAGAAAGGGTAGAAAATCTCCAGTAAACAGGCCAACAAATGAAGAAGAAGGGCTGGAGGGTATTTCTACTGCAAGTGATGCCCAGGGTCTCCCAGAAGGAGACCCATAAATTATGTGTAGACTCTACAAAAAAAAATGCTTAACAAATGGGCATTATGTGGAGATCAAAACATAAATGGCCTCCTGGAATAAATACTAGCATGGTATAAAGAAAATGTGCTTGTATTTTTGTGTGTTTTCTGATGATGGGGCAGGAGCAATGATGGGGGCAGATATATGTGAAGTGATGGAAGTAGAATTCTGCAATTTAGGCACCACACCAGTTGGCCTATAATTAGCCAGACAGAGAGAATAAGGACTAGGTGAAGACTAAAGATGAAATTTTCTTAATACTTGATCATACATGTAAGAGAGAAAAGGAGTTGGTGATTTTGCTTGTATTTGGGGGCTATGCTGTGGAGATGGGAAACACAATGTTGTCTCAGTGCTGACAGTGTGTAATAATAAACCTGATACAATTTTAGATGTTAGGCTTTGAACTGCTTTAGATTCATACCTTTCATTTTACCATCCAGCACACATTAGGATAAAGAAATAAAAATGGAAGAAATATGTCTAAACTTACATATTAGAATTATTGTGTTGGCTAATCTTCTATAGCCAACGCACAGATTTTCCTAAATTATTTCCAATGTATAATGGCAATCATGCAAAATGAGTAGTAAGATTGTTATTATTTGAATTATCATCAGCTTGAAAAGATTTTTCCCTGTGACTTTCTTTGCTACTTATAAAATAACATCTTTCCATTATAGTTGAAAAAGGGCCCACAGTAAATGAAAATATGGCCTTCACAGGTTGACTCCCATTGTATAAGACCTAGTTAGAGAAGGAATAATCAGTGCTCTTGCTTTTGAATTTCATAGCTACATTTGGCTTGCTCCAGATTTTCAGTGTCTGGTCCCACCTATTAGGGATCCACATCTAATATTGTGAAAATTATGGATTCTACACAGTGAAACTAGTAAGTAACTAGCAGTCATAGCAAAGTATTTGACTGACATGTTCCATTCAGTGCCTATTTCTACAGACTATAACTATAGTTAAACTTAACCAGTAGAGTCATAATACACCTTTACTTGGATACTCAGGAGGGTACCTCTCCAGTGCTGTTATTTTTCAATATTGTAGATAGTATCTACACCACATCTAAGTTAGCAAATTAGTCACTTTAACAAAGTAACATAAACTGTCAGGAATTTTCCTTAAAGTAATCCGTAATCATTTTACTCAACCTGGACCTATTTGTAAGTCTCAGATCGAATCATATATCTCAGTTACAAATTGAATTGTGACTTACTTTGTGTTTACCTTGTGAAGATTTGTTTTATCTTAAGCAATGGTTGGCTCCCTTTCTTTGTAGAGCTAGTTCTGGTAGTCTGTTCAATGTACACGTACATTGAGTCACTCATGTAGTAAAAGCAGTTGCTATGAGGGATATTAATGTCACACTCCTGAAAACAGAAAACTCACTAGGGCCTTGGAAATTTATTCTGATGTTGCTGCCTCACACTTTCTATCTCTCTGGATCTCCCTCCCTGGCTCTCATTCTCGCTCTCACTTTCTCCTTCATATACGAAGAGGATCCTCATCCTCACAGTTCTATGAAAGAAATATTTATTATACTCCTGTGACAAACATAAGGGGTTAATTGAGCTATGATCCTGGGTCATGGCCGGTAACATAACCTAGATGGTACTGCCTTATTTAGAGGCTCTGCTGAAGTAAAAGAAATCCATAAGAGGAGATGAGTGGAGAAAATCAGTGAATTATATCCAGTCAAGGTACATACTCCACATGCAACCTGGAAAGGCTTCCTGAAAGAGCCAATTGATTTAGGAAAGGATGATAATTCATATATCTATTATAGCATAAAAAATGGGTATTTGGTTCTGTGGGCTTTTAGGTTGGACATCCAAAATACTGGGTAATATGATACATTATTCACAATAGCCAAAGTAAGTAATTTCAGTGTTCCTCAATGGATGCATGTATAAAGAAGGCATGCACATGCACATACACAGCTCCCACCCTGCATCGTATGACTTATGTGGCATATTAAAAGGACAAAAAAAATCAAATATATTGCAACACATTGTAGAAAAGTGTTTGTCAGGGATGGAGGGGTGTGAGAAATATGAGTAGCTGAGTGAATGGGTACTAACCTTTAACTATAGCATCAATAACATCTGAGGATTTAAGGTAAAAAAAAACCCAAACAATCCAAAAGTGTACGTTTCTCCAAAACAGGTAGTTTAGGTAACTTTATGAGGATTACAATGAGGCATGACATAATGACTAAAACTTAATACAGTATCCTGAATGGGATCCTAGGGCAGAAAAAAGCACATTAAATACAAACTAAGGAAATCTTAATAAAACAAAGACATCAATACAGTAGGGTCTCATTTCCTGAACTTCTTTTCATTCCAAAGTCTGTTTGAGAAGTGTTTAGTTTAAAATGCAAATCAGCACTAACCAGTTTGTTTTAGTGGATTGAGCATCAGCCTGTGAACTGAAGGTTCCTGGGTCTATTCTGGTCAAAGGCACATGGCTGGATTGTGCTCTCAATCCCAGGTAGAGGGCATGAGTGAGGCTGCAGAGCAATTATTCTCTAGCATGCCTAATGTTCCTATGTCTGTCTCCATCTGCCTTGGTGTTTTGCAATCAATAGAAATGCAAAAAAGATAATCAAATAATTTTCTCCATTAGACATATATTTAAAGGTAATGAATATATTTATGATATATGAATTTTCCCCATTAGACATATATTAGACAATCACACATCCCTCTTTTGACTATCTTATATACATTATATGTCTAATGTACTGTTTAATCTAAAAAGAAACGGTAGTTTTCATACATTTATGGAACCACCTAATGCTTGCCTTAAATGAATCTCATTCTGCACATTTTTCAGGGGTATCCTTCAAGAGGACTGGATGCATCATCTTGGATTTTTCACATATCATTGCCTCCCACATGCTATCACAGGCTAACCACTTTTCATTTATCCAAATCAATAACAATTTTTCTACCTCTTCATTTCTCTGTGGTTTTTGTTTTGTGGGTGGGCATTTTCACACCCTTACCAACCTTGCTATTTTTGATGGCCTTTTTATCTTTTAAAATTGTGGTAATCAGATTTGCCAGCAATAAAACATTCCCTTTTCTGTTTGTTGCATGAGAGATGCTTTGTGTCATGCAGAGGTATCAGCATGAGAGTGTTGTCATGTCAAGAACTGAAGTTTTATTCCACAACTGGAACCTATTTTCCTAGAACAACTTGTTCTGGAACATAACTCTTTGATATTAGAGATATTAGAGAATTGAGTTTGATTGTAACTATTTCACTGATGGTTCACTACATGTTACAATTGCACCAAAAATGTACGTTATTAATATTTTGGGAAATTGCAAAAATTGTATATGTGTATTATCTTCACAATTTCTCTGTAAGTATAAATCTATTCTAAAATAAAACACCCTAAACCATAACACAAACATACTGGGTAATGGTAATACCTAGGGGATAGTAAAATATACCACTGAAATATTTTGCTTGGGGCGGTATGAGAAATGGCTTTGAGGAAACCACACCTCTCTGCTATATGCTTGTCAATAATTGAACTAAATGAAATGAGGGAGAGGAGGTAAGTTTGAAAAAAAATAGGTGGTAATTAGGAAGCTCCTCTTGCTCTAACCAGAGCATCTGTATCTCCTGCAAGCTCTCTCACCCACTTCTTCTGGATGGTCCAGCTAATGCCTTGTGATGTCAAGCCGCACCATGGCAACCACTAACTGCTGGCCAATCAAAACTGATTAATGTGGCTCATCGTTATCTTATAGTGTATATAAATAGTCAAGGAGTCTTGGAGTAGATCCTGTTGCTACAGCAAAGCCAAATTTACTAAGAATATACTGTATCCTACTTTAGATTAGGAATCAGACTCCAACCCCAAGGATGGACTATGAAACTTGAAAAGCTAAAGTGAATTGGATGTCTCTCTCTGGTAGTCTCCTTTATTTGTGGCTACTTATATTGTGAACACATTTCAGTTCAATGCCTTATGCATTGTACCTGGGTGTGTTGTATTTTGTGCCTTTATATTAATGAAGGATAGAGAGAACTACATAACTGGATACCCAGAGAAGAGAGACCATGAGTAGACAAAGAAACAACCTGCATATGAAAAAAAAAACAGCCATCACCAGAAAAGGAAGTAAATGGAATGGAGGCAAGCAACCTACCAGAGAAGGAATTCAGAGAAATGGTCATAAGGTAGCTGAAAAGAATAGAAGACATATTCGACAATATGAGTGAGAACCAACAGGAAACGAAGAAGAACCAAGAAGAAATGAAAAATGACATCACTGCTGTAAACAACTCAATAGAAAGCATCAAGAGTAGATTTGAAGAAGCAGCAGACCACATCAGTTAGCTAGAAGACAAGGTAGGAAAAAACACCCAAGTAGAGCAGCTTCTAGAAAAAATAAAATAAAAAGCAAGAGGAGAGCCTAAGGGAACTTTGGGACAACATGAAACAAAACAACATCCACATAATAAGGGTTCAAGAAGCAGAGGAAACTGAGCAAGGACTAGAAAACCTGTTTGAAGAAATAATGACAGAAAACTTCCCTGATATAGGGAAGAAAGAAACGATACAAGTCCAAGAAGCTCACAGAGTCCCAAGCAAAATGAATCCGAAAAGACCGACACCAAGGCACATTATAATTAAATTGGCAAACACCAATGACAAGGTAAGAATCTTAAAAACAGCCAGAAAGAGACAGAAATTTACCTACAAAGGAACCCCCATCAGAATAGCAACTGATTTCTGAAAAAAAACTAATAAGGCCAGAAGGGAATGGAATGAAATATACAAAGTCATGCAAAGGAAGGCTCTGAATCCAAGAATACTGCACCCAGCAAGGCTATCAGTAAAAACTGAAAGTGAAATTAGATTCACAGACAAAAATGGACTAAGGGAATTTATTACCAATAGACCAGCAATGCAAAAAATGCTAAGGGGTCTGCTGTAAAATAAAAAATAAAAAAAGGAAGAAGAAGAAGAGGAAGAAGAGGAGGAGGAAAAAAGAAAAGAAAAGAAAAGAAAAGAAAAGAAAAGAAAGAAAGAAAGAAAGAAAGAAAGAAAGAAAGAAAGAAAGAAAGAAAGCAAAGAAGAAACACACAGGGGTAAAGAATAAAAATGGTGAAAAATAAGTAAATATCAATAATAACTTTAAATGTAAATGGATTAAATGCTCCAATCAAAAGATATAAAATAACGAATTGGATACAAAAATATGACCCATATATCTGCTGTGTACAAGAAACCCACCTCAGAAAAAAAGACGCACTCAAACTGAGGGTGAAAGAATGGAAAATGGTTTTTCAGGCAAATGGAAATGAAAAAAAAAAGCTGGGATAGCAATACTTATATCTAATGAATTATATCTCAAAGTGAAGGACATAATAAGAGAAAACGTAAGCCACTTCATAATATTAAAGGGAGCAACCTAACAAGAAGAAATCACTCTGGTAAACATATACACATTCAACATAGAAGCACCCAAATATATAGAAAAATTATGGGAGGATATCAAGGGAGAGACTGACAGCAATACAATCATAGTGGGAGTCTTTAATACCCCACTATCTCCATTGGACAAACCCTCTAAACAAAAAAAATCAGTAAATAAACATCAATCCTAAATGATTCACTAGACCAGATGGAATTAATTGACATCTTCCGAACATTTCACCCCAAAGCCACAGAACATACACTCTTCTCAAGGGCACTTGGATCATCTTCAAAGATTGACCATATGATGGGTCATAGGCAGTCTCTTCAAATTCAAGAAGATAGAAATCATATCAAGCATCTTCTTAGATCACAGTGGCATAAAACTGGAAATCAACTAAAATAAAAACAACCCAAGGACATCAAACACATGGAGACTAAACAGCATACTATTAAACAACAACTGGGTAACCAGAGAGATCAAGGGAGAAATAAAAAAAAATCATTACAACAAATGACAATGAAAACACAACAATCCAAAATTTTTGGGACACAGAGAAAGTAGTCTTGAGAGGGAAGTTCATAGCTCTACAAGCCTCCTGCAAAAGAACAAGAAACCATGGTAATAAATTACCTAACCCTACAACTCAAAAAGCTAGAGAGAGAGCAATAAGAAAAGTCCAGTGTAAGCAGAAGGAAGAAAATAGTAAAGATCAGAGCAGAGGTAAATGACATAGGTCCCAAAGAAACAACAGAAAATATCAATAAAACAAGAGCTGGTTCTTTGAAAGGATAAAAAAGATTGATGAACCTCTAGCTAGGCTCACCAAGAAGCAAAGAGAGAGGATCCAAATCAACAAAATCAGAAATGAAAGTGGTGAAATAACAACAGACCCCATTTTACAAATGATTGTAAAAATACTATGAACTACTCTATTCTAACAAACTGGAGAAACTGGAGAAAATGGACATATTCCTAGAAAAAAATAATCTTCCAAAACTCAATCAGAAAGAATCTAAACCTCTCATTAGGCCAATAATTATGAAAGAAATTGAAGCAGTCAACAAAAAGCTTCCAGCAAATAAAAGCCTGGGAACAAACAGCTACACTGGGGAATTTTACCAAGCATTCAAGGAAGAATTAAAACCTATGCTCGTCAGAATATTCTAAAAAAGTCAAGAAGAAGGAACACTTCCAAACTCCTTTTATGAAGCCAGCATCACCCTAATACCAAAAAATGTAAAATGAAATAAAGACAATACAATGAAAGAGAATTACAAGCCAATATCCTTCCTGAACATAGATGCAAAAATCATCAAAAAAAAAAATCTAGCAAAAATGGATCTAGCAGTACATCACAAAGATCACACACCATGAAGAAGTAGGATTTATCCCAGGAATGCAAGGATGGTACAATATCTGCAAGTCAATATATGTGATACAACACATAAACAGATTGAGATAAAAAAACACATAGTCATATCAATTGATGAAGAAAAAGCATTTGACAAAATCCAACACCCTTTCTTGATAAAAACTCTCAACAGGTGGGAATAGAATGATTAGACCTCAACATATTAAAGCCATATATGATAAACCCACAGCTAACATCATATTCAGTGTGCAAAAATTAAAATCATTTCCCCTAAGAACAGGAACAAGACAGGGAGCCCCACTTTCACCACTCATGTTCCAAATAGTACTGAAAGTATTAGCCAGTGCAATTAGACAAGAAGAAGAAATGAAGGCATCTGAATTGGAAAAGAAGAAGTAAAGCTGTCCTTATTTGCAGATCACATGATATGATACATAAAAAACCCTAATGACTCCATCAAAAAACTAATAGACTTAATAAACAAATTCGGCAATGTAGTAGGATACAAAATTAATGCCAAGAAATCAATGGCATTTTGATATACTAATAGTGTACTTACAAAAAGAGAGACTATAAAAGCAATCACATTTAACATAACACCAAAAAAAAATAATAATAAGATACCTAGGAATAAATTTATCTAAGGAGGTAAAAGACCTATACACGAAAAACTATAGGACACTGAAAAAAGATATAGAAGAAGATGTAAACAGCAGGAAGAACATGCCATGCTCATGGATTGGGAGAATCAACATCATTAAAATGTTCATACTCCCCAAAGCAATCTATAGATTCAATTCACTCCCAATTAAAATACCAAAGGCATATTTCACAGATGTAGAAAAAACTCTCCAAAGATTCATCTGGAACAAAAAAAGTCCTGAGTAGCCATAGCAATCCTAAGAAAGAAGAATAAAGTAGGTGGGATCTCAATACCAGATTTCAGGCTGTAACACAAAGCCACTGTTCTCAAACAGCCTGGCACTGGAACAAGAACAGACATAGACCAATTGAATGAATGTATTAGAGAATCCAGGTATCAACCCAAAACACTATGCTAAATTAATATTTGACAAAGGAGGGATGAACATACAATGGAGGCAAGACAGTCTCCTCAATAAATGGCATTGGGAAAAATGGACAGATACATGCAAAAATATGAAACTAGACCACCAAATTACATCATACACAAAAATAAACTCAAAATGGATACAGGACTTAAACATAAGATGGGTAACCATAAAAATACTAGAGGAATTCACAGGCAGCAAAATCTTAGACATATGCCCAAGGAAGTTCTTCACTGATACTGCTCCTAGAGCTATGGAAGCTAAAGAGAAAATAAACAAATGGGCCTACATCAAAATAAAAAGCTTTTGCACAGCAAAAGAAATCATCAACAAAACAACAAGAAATCCCACTGTATGGAAGAACATATTTGCAAATGTTATCACTGATAAAGTTTTAATCTCCAACATCTACCAGTAACTTATTCAACTTAATAAAAAAGATAAATGATCCCATAAAAAAAAAGAATGGGCAATAGACCTAAATAAAAACTTTTTGAAAGAAGACAGAAAGAAAGCCAAGAGACACATGAAAACATGGTCAAAGTGACTAATTATCGGAGACATGCAAATCAAAACGACAATGTGATACCATGTCACACCTGTCAGAATGGCTATCATCAACAAATCAACAAATGACAAGTGTTGGTGAGGATGCGGAGAAAAAGAAACCCTGGTGCGCTGCTGGTGGGAATGCAGACTGGTGCAGCCACTGTGGAGAACAGTATGGAGTTTCCTCAAAAAACTAAAAATGGATCTCCCGTTTGACCCTGTAATCCCACTCTTAGGAATTTATCCTAAGATATCACAAACACCTATTTCCCAATTTCTTCCCCAAAACCAACAATTGCTTTCTGAGTTTAACTTGTTTCCCAACTAGATGATGAAGAAAATGGTGAAGGTAAATTTGGTTCTTAAAGTAGTGTGAGGAAAAGAATGAAAGACAGAAAGAATCAGATAATTGCATTTTACTCCACAAAGGGTAGAAAATCTCCAGGAAGCAGGCCAACAAATGAAGGAGAAAAACTGCTGGGGTGTATATCTAGCGCAAGTAATGTCCAGGGCCTCCCGAAAGAGGACCCTTAAAGTATGTGTAGACTCTCCAAAAAATGCTTAACAAGTGGGCATTATGAGGAGATCAAAACGTAAATATCCTCCTTGAATAAATACTAGCAGTGTATAAAGGAAATGTGCTTGTATTTTAGTGTGTTTTCTCATGATGTGGAGGGAGAAATGAAGGGGGTAGTTTTGTGTGAAGCAAGGGAAGTAGAATTCTGCAATATAGGCACCAGACCAGCCAGCCTATAGTTAGCCAGACAGAGAGAATAAGGACTAGGTGAAGACCGAAGATGAAATTTTCTTCACATTTGACCATACATGTAAGAAAGAAAAGGAGTTGATTTTGCTTGTGTTTGTCACACGTGGGGTGAGGGCTATGCTCTGGAGACAGGAAAGAGTGTTGTGTCAGTGTTGACAGTGTGTAATAATAAATCTGATTCCATTTTAGATGTTAGGCTTTTGACTGTTTTAGCCTCATTCACTTCACCATCCAGCCCACATTAGGACAAACAAACAAAAAAGGGAAGATATAGGCCTACACTTATACATTAAAACTATTGTGTTGCCTAAATTTTCTATAGACAAAGATTCGATTTTCCTAAAATATTTTCTAGTGCATAATGGCAATCCTACACAATGAGCAGTAAAATTATTTTTTAAATTATCTTCTGCTTGAAAAATTGTTTCCCTCTCGACTTTCTTCCCTACTTATGAAATACCATCTTTCATTCTAGTTGAAAAAAGGCCCAAGGTATATGAAAATAGGGCCTTCACAGGTAAACTCCCACTGTATAAGACTTAGTTAGAGAAAGAATAATCAGCCCTACTGCTTTTAAATTTAACGGCCAGATTTGGCTTGCTCTTAAACTTGAGAAGCATGATTGATTCCTCAGTCAGTGTGAATTTTCAGATTTTTAGGGTCATGGTCCCACCCTTTTGGGATCCATATCTAATATTATAAAAATTATGGATTCTATGCAGTGAAACTGTTAAATAACTAGCAGTCATAGCAAAGTATTTGACTAACGTGTTCCATTCAGTGTCTATTTCTACAGACTATAGCTATCGTTAAACTTCACCTATAGAGTGATAATACACCTTTACTTGGATACTCAGTAGCATACTTCCATAGTCCGGTTACTTATCGATATTGTAGATAGTATCTTTACCACATCTAGCTTAGCAAATTAGTCAACTTAGCAAAGTGTCATAGAGTGGCAGGAGTCCTCCTTAAAGTAATCCACAATCATTTTACTCAACCTGAAACTATTTGTAAAGTCTCAGATTGAATCATATGTCTCAGTTCCAAAATAAATTGTGAATTACCTTGTGTTTACCTTGTGAAGATTTGTTTCAACTTAAGCAGTAGTTAGTCCCCTTTCTATATAGTGTTTGTTCAGGCAGTCTGTTCAATGCACACGTACATTGGGTCAGTCATGTAGTAAAAGCAGTTACTATGAGGGATGCTAATGTCACACTCCTAACAACAGAAGAATCACTAGGACCTTGCAAAGATGTTCTGCTATTGCTGCCTTGCTCTTTATCCCTCTTGGTCTCCCTCCCTGTCTCTCATTCTCGCTCTCATTCTCTCCTTCATATACAAAAAGTATCCTCATCCCAGCCTTCTATTAAATAAATATTTATTATACCCCTGTGACAAAGCCAAGGGATTAATTGAACTACCGTCATGGGTCATGTCAAGTAATGTAACCTAGATGATACTGATTTAGTTAGAGGTTCTGTGGAAGTAAAAGAAATCAATAGGAAGAGATGAGTGGAGAAAATCAGTGAATTATATCCAGTCAACGTACATACTCCACATGTAACCTGGGAAGGTTTCCTGAAAGAGCCAAGTGATTTAGGGAAGCGTGATAATTCATGTATTTATTATAGCATAAAAAATTGGTATTTGGTTCTGTGGGTTTTAGGTTGTATATCCAAAATACTGGGGAATATGCTGCACTATTAACAATAGCCAAAGTAAATCATTTAAGCGTTCATCAATAGATGCATGGATAAAAAAGATGGCATGTACGCACACATACACAGCCCCCACCCTGCATCATATCATTTATGTGGCAAATTAAAAGCAGAAAAAGTAAAACACATTGCATAACAGAGTAGAAAAGTCTTTGCCAGGGGTTGGGAGGAGCAAGAAATAGGAATAGCTTTATAAATGCTTACAAAATTTCAACTATAACATCAATCATATCTGAGAAATTAATGTAAAAAAAAACAAAACCCAAACAATCCAAAAGCGTAAGGTTCTCCAAAAAAAAAAAAAAGGAGTTTAGGAAACTGTACAGCCACCAGGATTATAATGAGGCATGACATGATGAGTATAACTTAAAACGGTATCCTGAATGGGATCCTGGGGCAGAAAAAGCACATTAAAGACAAACTAAGGAAATCTTAATAAAACAAAGACACCAATACAGTAGAAGCTCACTTAATTAACTTTATTTCATTCCGAAGACTGTTTGAGAAGTGGTTAGTTCAAAACGCAAATCAGCCCTGTCCAGTTTGTTTCAGTGATTAGAGCATCAGCCTGTGGACTGTAGGTTCCTAGGTCTATTCTGGTCAAAACCACATGGCTGGATTGTGCTCCCAATCCCCGGTAGGGGGCGTGTGTGAGGTTGCTGAGCAATTATTCTCTAGCATGACTGATGTTCCTATCTCTCTCTCCCTCTGACTTAGTCTTTTACAATCAATAGTAATATAAAAAAGAAAATCAAATAATTTCCCCCATTAGACATATATTTAAAGGGAATAAATCCATCCCAAACACACAAAGTATTCTCTCTTTTAACTTTTTTATAGGTACTGTTTAATCTAAAAACAAACAAACAAACACTGGTTACCTTACATTTAGGGAACCATCCAGTGCTTGCCTTAAATGAATCTCATTCTTCATTCCTTTCAGGGGAATCCTTCAAGAGGACCAGATACAGCATCTTGGACATTTCACATTTCATTGACTCCCACATGCTATCACTGGCTAACCACTCTTCATTTATCCAAATCAAAAACAATTTTTCTACCTCTTCATTTCTCTGTGGCTGGTGTTTTGTGAGCATTTTCACACCCTTGGCCAACCTTCCTACTCTTGTTGGCCTCTTTATGTTTTAACATTGTGGTAATCAGATTTGCTAGCAATAAAATATTCCCTCTGCTTGTTGCATAGGAGATACTTTGTGTCACGCAGAAGTAACATCATGAAAAGGTTGTCAGGTCAAGAATAGAAGTTTTATTCCACAACTGGTACCGTTTTTCTTCGAACAACTTGGTCTAGAACCTAATTGTTGGATATTAGAGATATTAGAGAAATGAGGTTTGATTGCAACTATTTCACTGATGATTCAGTACATGTTACAATTGCACCAAAAAATGTAAGGTATTCATAATGCAAAAATTGGGTATGGGGCATATGCCCACTACCTTCAAAATTTCTCTATAAATCTAATATTATTCTAAAATAAAACACCCATTATAACAACACAAATATACTGTGTAATTATAATATTTGGGACATAGTAGAATGACCCATTGAGTTGTTGGGGTGGGAATTATGGGTAATGGCTTTGAGGAAACCACATCTCTCTGCTATATGCTGGACAATAATTGAACTGAATAAAATGAGGGAGTGGAGGTGAGTTTGAGAAAAATTTTAGGAGGTATTGAGGAAGCTCCCCTTTCTCTAGCCACAGCATCAGTCTCTTGCAAGCTCCCTCACGTCCCCTGCCTGGATGGTCCAGCTGATGCTTTGTGATGTCAAGCCACACCATGGCAACCACTAACTGATGGCCAATCAGAGCTAAAGGGTGTGGCTCTTCATTGTTCTGGAGCATATACTGTATATATAGAGGCCAGGAGCCTTGGAGTTGATCCTGTTGCTACAACAAAGCTGAAGTTACAGAGAAAAACTGTAGCCTACTCTAGATAAGGAATCAGACTCCAACCACAAGGGTGGACCAAGAAAGTTCAAGTTTTTTTTTTAAATATATTTCATTGATTTTTCACAGAGAGGAAGGGAGAGGGATAGAAAGTCAGAAACATCCATGAGAGGGAGACATCGATCAGCCGCCTCCTGCACGCCCCCTACTGGAGATGTGCCCGCAAGCAAGGTACGTGCCCCCGACCAGAATCAAACCTGGGACCTTTCAGTCCACAGGCCGATGCTCTATCCACTGAACCAAACCGGTCTCAGCGAAAGTTCAAGTTTTAAAGAGAACTGGAAGTCTGTTTCCCAACTCAATGACAGAGAAAAGGGTAAGGTCAGACTATCATACTATATGTTTCTTCTCCTTCCCCAGTAATTCCTCACCCAACCCACTGGCCTTGCTCTCTTTTGCCACAGACACTTCCTCAATCAATGCATTGTCATTTTATTATAAGTCCCTTTCCCACCCATTTCCCAATTTCTTCCCCAAAACCAATAATGGCTTTCTGGGTTCAACTTGTTTACCAAGTAGATCATGAAGAAAATGGCGAAGGTAAATATGGTCCTTAAACAGTGCTAGGAAAAGAATGAGAAAGACAGAACGAATTAGATAATTGCATTTTACTCCAGAAAGGGTAGAAAACCTGTAGGAAGCAGGCCAACAAATGAAGGGGAAGAAGGGCTGGAGTGTATTTCTATCACAAATGATGCCCTGGTCTCCCAGAAGAAGACCCTTAAAATATGTGTATACTCTCTACAAAAAAAAAAATAGCTTAACCAATGGACATTATAAGGAGATCGAAACATAAATGGCCTCCTTTAATAAATTCTAGCATTGTATAAAGGAAATGTGCTGGTATTTTTGTATTTTCATGATGGGAATGCACAATAGAAGGGCCAGGTATGTGTGAAAGGAGGGAAGTAGATTTCTGCAATTTAAGCACCAGACCATCCAGCCTATAGTTAGCCAGATACAGAGAATAAGGACTTAGGTGAAGACCGAAGATGAAAATTTTTTTAAATATATTTTATTCATTTTTTACAGAGAGGAAGAGAGAGGGATAGAGAGTTAGAAATATCAATGAGAGACATCAATTAGCTGCCTCCTGCACACTCCCCACTGGAGATGTGCCCGCAACCAAGGTATATGCCCTTGACTGGAATCGAAACTGGGACCCTTCAGTATGCAGGCCGATGCTCTATCCACTGATCCAAACCAGTTTCGACAGATGAAATTTTCTAACACTTGATTATACATGTAAGAAAGAAAAGGAGTGGATGATTTTGCTTGTGTTTGGCACACCTGGGGTGGGAGCTATGCTGTGGAGATGAGGAACAGAATGTTTTGTTAAGGTTGACATTATATAACAATAAATCTGATTCAATTTTAGATGTTAGGCTTTTGACTACTTTAGCCTTATTCCTTTCACTTCACCATCCAGCCCACATTAGGATAAACAAGTAAAAAGGGGAAAAATAGGGCTAAACTTATACATTAGAACTATTTTTTGCCGGAATTTCCTATAGCCAAAGCACAGATTTTCCTAAAATATTTTCCAGTGCATAATGGCAATCCTACACAATGAGTAGTAAGATTATTTTTTAAAATTATCTCCTGCTTGAAAAATTGTTTCCCTCTTGACTTTCTTCCCTACTTATGAAATACCATCTTTCATCCTAGTTGAAAAAGGACCCAATACAGATGAAAATAGGGCCTTCACAGGTAAACTCCCATTGTATAAGACCTAGTTAGAGGAGGAATAATCAGCCCTACTGCTTTTGAATTTAACAGCCAGATTTGGCTTGCTCTTAAACTTGAGAAGCATGATTGGTTCCTCAGTTAGTGTGAATTTTCAGGTTTTTAGTGTCATGATCCCACCCATTATGGATCCATATCTAATATTATAAAAATTATGGATTCTGTGCAGTGAAACTGGTAAATAACTAGCAGTCATAGCAACAATGTATTTGACTGACTTGTTCTATTCAGTGACTATTTCTTAGAGTGACAATACACCTTTACTTGGATAATCAGTAGGGTACCTCTCCAGTCCTGTTATTTTTCAATATTGTAGATAGTATCTTCACCACATATAGCTTAGTAAATTAGTCATTTTAGCAAATTAACAGAGTTTCTTAAGTTCTCATTAATTTAATCCTCACTCATTTTACTAAACCTGTACCCATTGGCAAGTCTCAGATTGAATCTTATGGCTCAGGTCCAAAATAAATTATGACTTACTGTCTTTACCTTGTGAAGATTTATTTCATCTTTCTATATATTGTTTGTTCAGGTAGTATGTTCAATGTACAGGTGTATTGGGTCACTCATGTAGTATGAGCAGTTACTATGAGGGATGCTAATGTCACACACCTGAAAACAGAAGACTCACAAGGACCTTGCAAAGTTTTTCTTCTGTTGCTGCATCTCTCTCTCTGTTTATCTCTCTCCCACTCTCTCTTTCTCTTAGTCTCTCTCTCTCTCTCTCTCTCTCTCTCTCTCTCTCTCTCTCTCTCCCTCCCTCCTTGTCTCTCTTGTACATACAGACAGGATCCTATTCCTCAGTGTTCTAGAAAAAAATAATGACACCTCTGTGACAAATGTAAAGGATTAATTCAATCACTGTCATTAGTCATGACAAGTTACATAATCCAGATGGTTCTGACTTGGTTTGATATTCTTCAGAAGAAAAAAACATAAATAGGAAGGAGAAAAGTGGAGAAAATCAAGGAATTATATCCAGTAAAGATACATACCCACATTCAACCTGGTAAGGATTCCTGAAGAGCCAAGTGTTTTAGGGAAGTTTGATAACTCATATATTTTTTGAAACATAAAAAATGGGTTTTGGTTCTGTGAACTTTTAAGTTAGACATCCAAAATACTAGATAATATGCTGCATTATGCACAATAGCCAAAGTAATTAATTTAACTGTTCACCAATAGATGCATGGATAAAGAAGATGGCATGCACAGGCACATACACAGCCCCCACCCTGAATCATATCACTTATGTGGCATATTAAAAGCAGAAAAAGTCAAACACATTGCACCACAGAGTATAACAGTGTTTGACAGTGGTTGAGTGGTAGAAGAAGTAGGTATAACTTGGTAAATGGGTACTAACTTTAAACTATAAAATCAATAACATTTGAGGATTTAAGGTAAAAAACAAACAATCCAAAAGAGTAATGTTCTCTAAAACAAGAAGTTTAGGAAACTGTACAGTCATGAGGATTACAATGAGGCATGACATGTTGACTAAAACCTAATACGGTATCCTGGATGGGATCCTGGGGCAGAAAAAGCACATTAAATACAAACTAAGGAAATCTTAATAAAATAAAAACTTCAATAGAGTAGAACCTCACTTCTTGAACTTCATTTCATTCCAAATGCTGTTTGAGAATTGGTTAGTTTCAAACCCAAATCAGCTTTACCCAGTTTGTTTCAGTTGATAGAGCATCAGCCTGTCTGGACTGAAGATTTCTGGGTCTATTCTGGTCAAAGGCACATGGCTGGATTGTGTTCTCAATCCTCGGTAGGGGGCGTGCATTAGGCTGCTGAACAATTATTCTCTAACTTAACTGATGTTCCTATCTCTCTCTCCCTCTGCCTTGGTTTTTTGCAATCAATAGAAATATAAAAAATAAAATCAAATAATTTTCTCCATTAGACATATATTTAAAGGGAATGCATCCATCCCAGACACGCAAAGGGTTCCCTCTTTTAACTTTCTTATATACAGTATATGTCTAATGTATTGTTTAATCTAAAAAGAAACACTTGTTGTCTTACATTTACAGAACCACCCAGTGTTTGCCTTATATGAATATCATTCAGCATTCCTTTCTGGACTATTCTACAGGTGGTCAGAAGGCACCATCTTCTCCTTTCCACATATCATTGCCTCTCAAATGCTATCACTGGATAACTGTTTTTCTTTTATTCAAATCAACAACAATTTTTCTACCTCTTCAATTGCTTGTTATTGTTATTTTATGAACAATTTCACTCTCTTAGCCACATCTGTGTTCTTTGTTTTAAAATTGTGCAAATCACGTTTTGTCAACAAGAAAACATTCTCTCCTTCCTTTTTTGCTTGATAGATGCTTCGTATCATGTATAGATATCAGCATGAAAGAGTTGTCAGGTCAAGAACTGAAATTTTGTTCCACAACTGGTGCCTTAAAACAAAACAAAACAAAACAAACAACAACAATAAAAAAATCTTGGTCTAGAACCAAATTGCTTGATATTGGAGATTAACATCTAAGAACTGAAGTTTGACTTTAACTGTTTCACTGATGGTTTATTACATGTTACAGAGGCACCATACCTATGTAAGATACTAATAGTAAGGGAAATTTGGTATGTGGTATATGGTATTATTCACACTTTTTTCTAAATTTCAAATTTTTCTAAAATAAAACACCCATTAAAACAACACATAAAATACTAGGTAATAATAATATCTGGGAAATAGTAGAATGAGCCACTGAATGGATGTGGGAGTATGGAAAATGGCTTAGAGGGAACACCCCGTCCCTGCTACTTGCTAGACAATAATTAAACTAGAGGAAATGAGGTCAGTTTAGGAAGATTTTAGAAGACATTGAGGAAGCTCTGCTTTCTCTAATTAGACCAACTGAGTCCTCTGCATCATTACCCCTCCCCCCTTCATGGGTGGTTCAGCTGAGGCTTTGTGATGTCAAGCCATACCATGTCAACCACTGTTTTCCAATCAGAGTTGAAGGGTGTGGTCCCTCATTTCCTGGAGAGTATATATGGAGGTCAGGAGTCCTGGAGTGCAACTCAGTTGCTACAACAATACTAAGTTTTATAAGAAAGTTAGGAACCAATCACAAGAATGGGCCATGAATCTACAAGTAGTGAAGTGACTAGGAACTCCATTTCAGAACTCTGTGACAAAGAAAAAGATAAGGTAAGACTACCCTACTGATATGCCTCCTGTTCTTCCCCATGATTTCCCCACTATAGACTCCGACCCTGCCCTTGTCCAGCACAAAAACCTACTCAATCCTCTATCACTCCATTAGAATCCCACTTCCCACCCATTTCCCAATTTCTTACCCAAAACCAATTTCTTTCTGGGTTTATCTTATTTCCCACACTATTGAAGATAATAAGCAGTATAAATTCAGTCCTTAAATCAATTGGAGAACATGAGAGAAAAAGAAAGAGGCAGATGCTTGTATTTTACTATAGGAAAGTTAAGAGACCTACAGTAAATCAGCCAATTGAGGACAATGAGGATGAACCTGACTATGAGGCCAAGGATGATGAAGAAGTTAATGATGAAGGAGAATAAGAAGGAGAAGGGCAATGAGAAGGGGAAGAGGAAGAAGAAAGAGAAGGAGGAGGAGTAGGAGAAGAGGAAGAGGAAGAAGAAGAAGGTGAAAAGAAGATGAAGAAGATGATGAAGGAGAAAGAGAAGGAGAAGAAGGAAAAGGAGAAGTAGGAGTAGAAGATGAAGAAGACAATAAACATGAATAAGAACGAGTAGAAGGAGGAGAAGGAGAAGAAAAGAAGAGGAGAGTTCCACCACAAGTGATGCCCCGGGTCTATCTGAAGATCAAGACCCTTAAGGTATGTTGCCTCTGTAGATACAATGCTTGAGAAATGTTCATTATGTAGATAGAACATAAATGTTCCCCTTGAATAAGTGCTAGCATGAGTATAAAGGAAATGCATTTATATTTCTGTGTGTTCTCTGATTATGGGGAGGGAGTCAAGGAAGGGTCAGGTATGTGAGAAGGGAGGGATGTAGAATTCTACAAGTTTGGGAACCAGACCAGCCATTCCATAGTTACCCAAAAACTGAAAATAAGGACAAGGTGAAGCCTGAAAATACATTTTTTTCCTTAACACTTTATCATACTGTTGAAGAAGAAAAGAAGTTGTTGTTTCTACTTGTGTTTGTCATTGGGAGGGTGGTGGTAGAGGAAATGGGAAACAGGGTGTTGTGTGAGGGTTGATAGTGTATAATAATGAATCTGATTTCCATTTTAGATATTAGACTATCTCTTCCCTGTCCAGCCGACATTTGGACAAGCTGATAAAAAAGGAGTTTCTGATCATAACATAGAAAGAAATATGTCTAAACTTAACCATTAATACTATTATATTGTCTCAATATAATAGTATTATATTATATTACTAGTCAAAGCACCTATTGTCCTAAAATATTTTCTAGTGCATAGTAACAATCTGACCAAGGAGTAGTAAAATTATTTTTTTGTACTTATAATCAGCTTGAAAATATGTTTCTCCTGGTCACTATTTATAAAATAACTAGTGACCCAGTGCACAAAATGTGTGCATGTTAAAGGGAATTAATTAGAGGAAATATTTTAATAATTAGCATTTGCTTTTTTCCACATAATATGCTGCATTTGTTTTTCTTTTTTCTTCTGCCTATCACACACTTATAAAAACAACTTTATTGAGATACTAGTGACCCGGTGCATAAAATTCATGCACATTAAAAGAGAATTAAATAGAGGAACTATTTTAATATTGTTATTTGCCCTTTCTGTGTAATAGAAGTGTCAGAGATGAAATTTAACAAAATGTATATCAAAATCTTCCTCCTGTCAGAGTCTGGGCTGCACCATGGGAACCAAGGTCAAGTCCTTGCCCACCCACGTGCACCTCGAAATCATGCGAGACTCAAATGGCCCCACCACCATTGGGCAGCCCCACCCTCATCAAACCCTTGCTGGTGATGGGCATGGTCTCAGGTCACCTGGCCCAGTGCCAGGGTGGTGGTGTGGCCTGAGGTCCCCCATCAAGCTCCACCAGGTGAGGTGCATGGCCTGAGGTTCCCTGGTCTGGGCCGGGGTAGGGAGCATGCCTTGAGGTCCCCATCAAGCCCCACATGTCAGGGGGTGCAGCGTCAGGTCCCCTGGCCTGGTGCCTGGGTGGCAGGCATGGCCTCAGGTCTGGCCTGGTGCTGGGGCAGGTGGCATGGCCTGAGCTCCCTCAGCCTGGTACCGGGTCAGAGGGAGCAACCTGAGGTCCCCGTCAAGCCCCATCAGCCAGGAGTTCACCCTGAGGTCCCCTGTCAAGCCCTGTTAAGTGAGGGCCAAGGCCTGAGGTCCCATGTCAAGCCCTGCTGGGTTGGATGCACGGCCTCAGCTCACATGGCCAGTGCTGGAGCAAGGGGTGTGACCTGATGACCCCAGTCAAGTCCTGGCAGGCAGGGGGTGCAGCCCGAGGTCCCCCATCCAGTCCTGCCAGGTGGAGGGTGCAGCCTGAGGTCCCTGAGCCTGGTGTTAGGGCAGGGGTAGTGGTCTGAGGTACCCTGTCAAGCCCCACAAGTTGAGGGGAGCAGCCTCAGGTCCCCTACCCCAACCTGGCACCACACAGCCTCAGGTCTCTGCTGATTGCATGTTAAGGCTCATTAGGGAACTTGGCCTCTGCTGTGGGTGCAGCCATCTTGTTATGGTATGATGGTCAATTTGCATATACTCTCTTTATTAGATAGGACAACACCTTCACCCTGTTTTGCAGTCATAACATAGTTTTTGACTGACATGTTCTACTCAGTACTTATTTAAACAGACTGTAGCTATAGTTAACCTTCACCTTTAAAGGGACATAATTGACCTTTACTTGGGTACTCAGTAGGGTAACTCTTCAGTATTATTATCTCTCATTATCTTTCCAGACAGTATCTTAACCACATCTAGCTTTTTCTAGGTGTACAGATATGATATCACACTGATGATATCCTCCTTTGAGGAGATTCATATGATATAAATATTCAAGGCCTAAAAACTAATGAGTTTACAAAAAGGGGGTGATCCTATACCCCTACACACTATAAAAGGCCTCACTACCTTAGTTCAACTTTTGACAATAATTTGTTAAGATGAGGGCTGCCCTAATCCTGAGTATGTGAGGAAACAGCTTGTATCCTCCTTGTACCCACATTATTAAAAAACAATGAAAAAGCCCACTATCTGTTGCACCTTTTTGGATTATGGAAGCATCATTCCTAATAAACAAATTTTAGTTAATTCCATTAGTTATGTTACTTGTGGACTGGAGTACCTTGAATATGACTCCATGTAATATAAGGCTCTAAAATATGTCTAAATGACTCTAGAATAATCAGTCCTGTTAGGGCCTTCTAGAAACTCCTTCACTGTAGAGGCTGTAACAACCTTATCTCATACTTATTGGAGTCCCTGGACCATTTAAGATATCCATAACCTGCCAAGGAGCTTCTGATTCAAGAAACTGCTCTCCTTGGCCCAATGATGTATGCCATTAAGTGAGGCAATGTATGGCAACATACTGGAGTCAGCTAAAAGTAGACACTATTTCAGATCCTGAATATGTGACCCTCTATGTCTTGCTATCCATTCTTCCTTTGATCATGAAGGCAGCATTCTGCAAGCTCAGCATGGCTAGTTGGGCTCCCTTACTACAAGATGCAACCCAAACTGGTTCCTCTATGTACCCAATCTACTGTACAGAGTAACATCGCCTTTGCCCAGTCTCTTCCCAGATGCCACAATGCTGGAAAAGTTCATTTTTCTCTTAGAACTCTTGGATACCTGGGGTCATCTTAGGATCTACAGAGCCCATATCAAAAGGAGTCTATTCACTTAAACAATGATTTCATCACTATAACACTTAAAGGAACTTACTTGAGAGCTGCTGCTTTTTATCTCCTAACCAGTGTATTCCTGATGAAGGACAAGGGCCAGCTCAGTTGGCATTTGGCTGATGCTTAGGCAGTCATCTTAACACTGGATGCCTGGGACAACAATTGGTCTCATGTATTCATTTTTACAGCTCTTTGGGCCATAACCAATGGTATGACCATCTGGTCTAGCCAGTGCAAACAATTCCTGTCCAAGTTTGGCTTCTTAGGGGTAAAGGTCTCTTGGAATATCTTGACTCACAGATTCCAAAAATATAAAAGGGCCACACATTACTCTGTATATAGTAAAGCCAGAATGCAAGTCCTGACCATAGCTCTCCTTATCCTTTGGAGTTCTATACATCTTTGATAGTGACTAAGGCACTCATTTCACTTCTCAGAGTATACAATGCTGGGCAGTGGAATACGATATTCAATGGGATATTCACCTTTCTAACTGGTCTCAGGATGCCCGTACAAAATTTGCTTAGATAAACAAATATAAAATAAATTAACCATAGAATGTTTTATTTACCACTCAAAATTCTGGGTGAATTGTAATGGAGTCTTATGCCATTATTTTCAGTTTTTATGAGGTATTATGGTTAAAATTGCATGTATTTAAAGTGTACAACTTAATATCTTGGTATATGTATACATTATGAAATAATCATAAACATCTAATTAATTACTAGTATCTAACTTCTAGCATAGTTATTACATTCTTTCTTTTTGTCTAATTATTTTTAATGTATTTTTATTGACTTTTAGGGAGAGATTAAGGGAGAGAGAAAGATAGATAAAAGAGGAACATCATCAATAGAGGCTGCCTCCTGCATGCACCCATACTGGGGATTGAGCCAGCAACCCAGGCATGTGCCTGGACTGGAGATCAAACCTGCAACCTCTTTGTTCATGGGTTGCTGTTTCACAGAAAACTGAAGAAGAACCAAGTAATGCTTAGAGAGATAGAGTTACATCATTATCATCATCATCATCATTACTAGAGGATTGGTGCATGAAATTTGTGCATGGGGGGACTGTCCCTCAGCCCAGCCTGCACCCTTTCCAATCAGGGATCCCTAAAGGGATGTCCAACTGCCCTCTCAAAATCCAGGACTGCTGGATCCCAACCAATAGCTGCCTGATTGCCTGATTGCCCCTAACTGCTTCTACCTGCAAACCTGATCACCCACTAACTACTCCCCTGCCAGCCTGATTGATGCCTAACTGCTCCACTGCCAGCCAGATTGCCCTTAACAGCCCTCCCATGCTGGCCTGGTCCTCCCAAACTTTCCTGCCCTGCAAGCCTTGTCCCTCCAGACTGTCCTCCCTTGCAGGCCTGGTCACCCCTAACTGCTCTCTCATGCTGGCCTGTTCATTCCCAACTGCCCTCCTCTGCAAGGTTGGTCCTCAACTGTTCTCCCCTGCAGGTCTGTTCATCCTCAACTGCTCTCCCTTTAAGGCCTGGACCCTCCCAACTGTCCTCACCTGCTGGCCATCTTGTGGCAGACATCTTTGACCACATGGTAGTGGCCATCTTATGTGTTGGAGTGATGGTCAATTTGCATATTACTTCTTTATTATATAGGATGTGCAGGCCCAGAGGAAAATGTCTCCCAAATTCTGGGCCCCAATATGGAGGAACTTTCCCTATTTATATGTTTTTATCTTCTTTGTTTCCCATACATGAGGTGTTTCTGATCCCCTTTGCAAGTTCTTAAAGAACCCTATGTGTTGGGGTTTTGTGACCTCAACCAAAGGCTTGGCCTGGTGCCAGCACTGAAAGCTTCGTCTGGGGAATGTTTATGGCCTCTCTGAAGTAATCGTATTTTCTTTATTATTTAAGCAAGCAAGCATTTACAGAAACCAAAATATCAGGGATAAAATTTTAAATAGCAGTTTCTATATAAAATGGATGCTTCATTCCTCACTGGTTTTATGTGCATGAGTCAAATTATTGACTCTTGGTCATTGTCAGGGAGTTATCTTTACCCCTGAGGACTATACTCTTAATTTTCTGCTTAATAAAATTAGTGGGTCTGCTTATAAGATGAGGGCCTGGAATGAGGGCCAGGAATAATCTTTACAGAGTCTGAAGAGTCCTGGACTCTCTATATTGTCTGGGCTGTCTTAGGCCAGTTGTGATGAAGCCACATTAGGATTCTGTCAACCTTGACTGTGAGGAAGGTGGTCATTTCCAGGTAGGAGTCAGTCCTTGAGTGGCAAATTCTTTACCCAAATAGTCACCAGGGTGGAAGGGATGAACTGGATCAGAAGTTGGTACAGGTGGAGCATCTCGGACATACTTCTGGATTGCTTCGTGGGTAGACATAAGGCCTGTAAGAACTTAAGTAAAGATTGGTTATGGATTTCAGCTTTTCTAGATTGGGTAGGTCAGGATCTGAAAGAATCACTAGAATCTGTAGAGGCCCTGCTGGTTTTAGGGCAGCCTCTCAGGCCATACTATCTGTGTCCCGGTTCCTTCTTGCTTCTGTGGAGTCCTCTTACCTTGTAAATAGCACTATGTATGTGAGCCATTGTAAATGCATACCTGCTATCAGTATAAATTGTTACTGATTTTTCTTTTCACCAGAGCACCTAAAACCGGGTGACTCGAGTGTTTGACATCCAGTGCTCCAGTGTGTTCCAGAGTAAAGATTCTACCTCATGTGGGTCAGTTAGAATTAGTTCCTGCCCTAGGGTTAACTTATTTGCTTTTTTGATAAGCATAGCTGTGGCTGCTATCACTCATAGGCAAGTAGGTCACCCAAATGCAAAGGGGTCAAGTCTTCTGAACAAATAGGCTACTGTCTTTTCTAGGTGCTGAGACTTTGGGTGAGTACCTCTTTGGCTATGCCCCTTGTCTTACATACCTAGAAGTGGAAAGACTTAGTTACATCTGGTAGTGCTAGTTGGTCCTCATCTTTGCTATGCTTATGTCTGTAATTGCCTACTATAGATTACCTCAAGGATCCTGGCTCTGAATTCTTTCAGGGAAAATGGATGTCGTTGGGATCCTCTGACTACTTCCATGCTGAAGGGGACAAAGTTTTCTTTCAGAGCCAAGAGATACTTGCTGTCTCTCAGAGGGACAATGAAGTCTGGCACAGAAGGAGGTGGGTGGGCTTATGACCTGGCAGAGACAAACTGTAAGAAATGGTCCAGTGGAAGGGAAAGAAAAAATTTCAGTTTTAATAACCTCTGTTGAAATAGAATTTTTCTCCTTAAAATTACCCTATGTTTATTGAAAGAGCTAAATTAAGACCAATTTATCTATTGTATTCAATTTGCCCTGATGGTTTGCATAAACACAACAAGAATGGTAACTGACTACCTTTGCCGGAATTTCATGATTGAATCTTAGTGTGCCCCATAGGGCCAGGAAGCCAAACCATCCAGTTGCCGTCAGGCCTGCCTGCAGTATCTGCTGAGTTAAGACCTGTTAGGTGAATCCCTCACCTGAAGCAACTCCACCTGGGCTCACGCTCTAGGCTTTAAGGCCCATCTCAGTAGCCCTCCTACTCGTTGTGGCCCAGAGTGTGTGGGGGTTCCGCAGGGACACAGAGAAGCCTCTATTGCCCCCCTCCTACTCTGACCAACCACCAGCAATGGTAGGTAAGAGCCTGATGCTCCAGTGCCATCTATTTTCAGGGATACCAGTAGGATACCAGGCT
Source organism: Lasiurus cinereus (assembly GCA_011751065.1). Taxonomy (NCBI): domain Eukaryota; kingdom Metazoa; phylum Chordata; class Mammalia; order Chiroptera; family Vespertilionidae; genus Lasiurus; species Lasiurus cinereus. The sequence continues at coordinate 8,747,991 of JAAGEH010000015.1, read as the reverse complement.
TTTTCTGTGGCATTCTTATTGGCTACAAGTCTTCAGAGTTCAGAAGGATTCTTTAAAACATGATGCTCCAGTCAAAGTTTTTGGTCAATAAAACCACTATTGGAAACCCGTCTTACTGAATTTATGAAAAGAAATCTATTGCCATGATTTATTTATTAAGAATTGCCAAATTTTGGAGGAATTGTATAAGGAAAATAATACAGCGGTACCTCGAGATACGAGTGCCCTAACATATGATATTTTTGAGATACGAGCGATTTTTGCTTGTAATACGAGCAACATTTGAGATAGGAGTAATTGCGCGGATCGGCCGGCTGCACAGGACCCACCAGTTTACCTTGACTCCAGTGTCTCATAGTTTCCCACACCTCAAGGTTACGGAACTAATTAAACTCGTATCTCGAGGTACTACTGTATACTGACCTGTTTTAAGATCTTCTGATTTTCCTTATCAGTTCTTTTTATGGATTCTTTAGAGTAATATAACTGTCTTCAAATGGCAAGAAAAAATTCAAATAAACAGTTACAGTTGTCCCTGTAGTAGGGTCCCTCCTACTTGACTTGTCCTTAAAATTTCATATGGTCTCTGGGAGGGGTGACAAGCCCTCTCAGAACTGACTAAGGGAGCTTTATCCCTTCACAGGGTCTCACATGTCACAGGACCTGACAGGGTCTATAATTCCTGTAACAGAGGGCTAGTACCACCACTTGACTACTTCCCTCTCTTCCAAACAGGCCTCCCCCAGTTTCCTTAAGTTGAGGTTTGTGCCACCCCTGACATGGGTATAGTCACACAGGCCTGCAAGGCAGTATACAGGCTGCCAACTGTCTTTCAATAGAGACCAAAACCAGGTGGGTATTTCCCTTGCCCATTTGGGTACCTTTTGGCAACTGCATTCAAATCTGTAAGGTTAATGCAATATTATTAACACAATGAAGTACAATATTGGCACTGTGGCCACCTTAGGTAGCCAAATCTTCTGCTACCATATATGACACATGGTAGGTCTATACAAATATCTTAGGGAGGTGACTAAAGTCTATTCTTGACCTTCCCACATAAAGCAAAATTGTTCTTGTCTCTCTGGAGCCATGTCCATGAAGACGCAGCCATCACCTAAGTCTATTATACAGTTTTCTGCAGGCCACTGTCAGGGCTGTGTTTGGCAGCCAGTTCTTATTTTTAGCCACACATTATTTCCAATTTTTCTAAAATGTATTCTGGCACAAGCGAAAGTTGTTTTGCTGTACACAGGCAGTTTAACCCCTACACAACTGCAAACTGCAGTCTATAAGTTCAATATGCAGCCTCCAGTCTTTCTAACACAACGGAGTCTCAGAGAATCACAAAGTCCTGAAGGCTCCCCGGTTGAGGGAGAGTGCCTTTCATTTGCTCTTTGACTTTAAGCTGCCAGTCCAAAACAGCCGGAGTTGCAGTTAGAAACAGCTTTGCATATTGCTAAGTGCTTCTGTGGCTTGAGTATTAGGCCCCTTGTCTTCCCACTCTTCATCCCCTTTGTGGCAGAACAGTGACCAGGCCTCTCCCAAGGGAGTGAACTGGAAGAAGATATCAGCCCCTCCTCTTCCAGCAGCAAGAGGTACTGAACCCTTTCAGTACATTTGCAAACAGGGAGCTTTCACTAGCTCTATGCTGCTTTCACAGATCCTGGGCTCACTGCTCTATTCCTGGAGCTTCAGGAAGGCTAGTGGCAGTCACTCCAGGTTCTGGGTTAACTGCTGTAACGAGCAAGCCAAAGGCCTAAGTCTTGTATTGCTTGTTGTAAAATGCTTATTACTCACTGGGCAGCAGTGGGGCAGCTCTAGTGTCAGGTAAATGTCTGCTGTCCCCTGTTTTTTCTGGCTGCTGAGGCTTCTTTCAGGTCCACTGCAGGCAGCTTGGGCATCCAGCCCCCGCCCCTGGCTCTCAGGGGCTGAGTCTGCCTAGCAACCAGTTTTAAATCACCAGGTGGCTTCGGACTTCAGCTCTGTTTCTCCTCTGCTTGGCTCCTGGGAGTTTAGTTTTTTGTTTGTTTGTTTGTTCGCTTGTTTGTTTGTTTGTTTGTTTTTAATGTATTAGAATTCTTTGTTCTTAGAAACCTCAATCCTTTAAGGATTATCAAAAGTGAATAGTCAGCATTTTTAGATTAATATTTATGAATTTTAAGTATATCATATTGATCTAATTTAGTATTGCAAGGGTTAAAAAGAATAAGACAGGGCAGAGAAAGATTATTGTGCTTGCAGAAAACTTGCGACCTTGAATCTAGTGTAGTTCTCATAAGGTACCTGGTGGTAGGCTATGGACCAGCCCCTATGCCAGCAGAGTGGTCTGCAGCCAGTAAAAATCCACAAAAACCTATCTCTCCATGCTTCATAATTAACTGCTGACATCCCCCTCCCTTTTCTGTATTAAACATTTACTCTTTCCTGAAACAAGGTAAATGGTCTGAGATCCTATATTTAGGCTTTTTACATTTAAGGATACTTTTTTTTTTCTGCAACAGTTGTTTTCCCTCATAGATTTTTCCTCTTTATACTAAGCCCCTAGAGCACTGGTTCTCAACCTTTCTAATGCCGTGAGCCTTTAATACATTTCCTTATGTTGTGGTGACTCCTAACCATAAAATTATTTTTGTTGCTACTTCATAACTATAATTCTGCCACTGTTAATGAATCACAATGTAAATATCTGTGTTTTCTATGGTCTTAGGCTCTACAGCAGCTAACAGAATGATCTCTCCGACCATTGCCTATTCCGCAATCCAGTTGCTTGTGTCCCTTTCCTATTATGAGTCAGAGGAAGACAATTCTTACAGAGGGGAGAAATAGAAACTGTGGTAGTTTTGAAGAAAACTACAGACTACTGCTGTAGTAATCCTCCTTTCTGGAGGCTGGGGTCCAACCTGTGAAAAAAATGACTCTTCAGGTTGGCCTAGAAAGGTAGCAGATGAGGATAAGGATGTGTACAGAGGTTTATTTCTTTGAACTGAAAGCCTGGAGGGCCTTCTAAAAGAAAATATCTTTAATCCAGTTACAGATGCTATCAGAATCAGGATGAGGGAGGAATGGAAAGACCAAGTTATGTCCCCTATGAGGATCCTAATAAATAACTGAAAATGACAAGTCAAACAAAACACACAACCACGAAGACAACAGACTGCACAAGACACACAACTAGAGTTAATGGGGTCTATAGCAGTTAATAATAACTTCAGCCTTAGTTCCACCTCAGGTGGCTCACGTTGGACTATGATGTCACAGACACGGACAGGGCCTGTAAATCTCTCTGCCCTGTGGAGCTGTAAACCTGCCCCTAGAAATCTCCATCCACCAAAAGAGATAAGAAAAGCCATAAATAAAAAGTTCTTTTTTCTTTGAAATTTACTACTTTGTTGCAAATAGTTCACTTGAAAAACTTTGCTCTTGCTTTTCTTATAAGCAATCTCAGAACTAAGCAATCTTGGAACCTAACCGGCCTTTATTTTAGCCTTTAAATCTACCCCAGAACTTCAAAATTTAAATTTAATACAGCAAATTCACAACTCAAGGAAGCGCAACCAATAGACCAAAATTTTTATTACCTTAGTGGGCTAATTCCCTCTCTGTTGGAGAGCAAAAGACTCTGAGAGAAAGAAATCTTGCAGCTGCTACCCTGTTTCCCCAAAAGTAAGACATCCCCCGAAAATAAGACCTACTTCCAGTTTTGCCTCTCACTGTGATATAAGGAATCCTCCTGAAAATAAGATCTCCCCGATAATAAGGCCCCCCATAATATAAGGCTCCCGAAGCTACCATAAGGCGTCCGACTCCTGATTTAAAGAGACCTCGCTCTGCCTGAATAGCTCCGGCTGAGCTGCAGCTAATCAGTGAGCTGGTTTGTGATGAAAACTACTACCGTACCATATACAGTGGTACCTCGAGATACGAGTTTAATTCGTTCTGTAACCTTGAGGTGTGGGAAACTATGAGATGCTCGAGTTGCGGTAAACTGGTGGGTGGTGTGCAGCCGGCCGATCCGAGGGATTACTCCTATCTCAAATGTTGCTTGTATTTCAAAGCAAAAATTGCTCGCTCTCGAAGGCTCGTATCTCAAAAATCTCCTATGTTAGGGCACTCGTATCTCGAGGTACCACTGTACAGGTAATAAATTTACTTTGTTTTTTTTTTTGTTCAACAATAAATGTGTACCGTATTCTTCTTCATGGAAAAATAAGACATCGCCTGAAAATAAAACTTAGCACATCTTTGGGAACAAAAATTAATATAAGACACTGTCTTATTTTGGGGGAAACAGGGTAGAGACTTTTGCATTTCATCACAGCGGGTCCAACCTATATTTAAACAAATTAAACAATAGAAAAATAACAAATACTCTCATGTGAACAGCTAGAAGAAACAAAGTAGCTTTTGCTTCACACAGACCAATTAATGAGCAGATAATTATGCCAAGACAGACAAACATTCGTACTCAAACTCCCTCAAAAACTAACCTAGAATGGATCTGAGCAGATAATGAAAGGAAATGAACTCCCCTCCATCTTGTCCTATAGGGCTGGGACCCCTGCCTAAAACCCCTCCCTTTTCTAGGAGTGGCCACAGGTGTGCCAGCAATGTTTTAACTTCCCCGACCCCCACCCAAATGGACCAATGAAGCTCCAGGGACACAGCTAAGGTCCTAATTAGGCTTAACCACAGAAAGACCCCAATTCAAGTGACCAATCTCTGTAACCCTCATCACTTTCCCAAGCCCTATAATTATCCTACCCCATAAAACTCATTGTTCCCGCCTGGTTCGCTCTCTCACCTCACTGCTGCGCCAGAAAGGGGCTGAGAGCCAAACCCGGGTTTGAATAAAGACTCTTTGCTTTTGCATCGGAAAGGGCTCCTTAGTGGTGGATTATTGGGGACCCCGAACTCTGGGCATAACAATAAGACTGGAGGTTCCCAGAGGGGCATGGGGACACTCCTGGCACCCATGTCGCAGAACAAAATTCTCAACCAATGTCTTGGTAAGAATCTACTGGAGGAGTTAAGACTGTGTCCATTCCCCCTTCTCAGTAGCAATTTGGCTAGTCCCCCCCCACCCCACCCCCCACACACAAAAACCACATCAGAGTGAACTCATAATTCCTTAATCAAATCTGAATTCACTCACCTCTGGAGTCCCACATTTATATACCAGATAGTCTGAGTTTTTTACTTCTACCTGATATTTACCCAAAGTTTAAACAGTCCACCTGATTCCTGATTAATTTGCCTGAGGAAGTTCTTGACTTCTGGGGAGGTGATCAAGTTCCCCCTTCCACTCACTCAAAGTGTGCCTGACAGATAAGAACCCCTACCTTATCCATGAAGCAGGAATTTGGGGGGAAGATAGGCAGGCTTAGAGATTTCTTAGAATTTTGAGTCCATGGGAAAAACAACAACAACACAGGGCCACAGACTTGGAGAAGGTACATTTCCATAACACAAAGAAGCCAGAGGCAGTTACATCTCCATAAGACAAGGAAGCAGCCAACAGGTTATCATTACAGAAGACAGGGAACTGGAAGTAGCCTAGAAAGTCTATATTTACAAAATAAAGGAAACCCTTCATTCAGATGGAAAAGAAGAAAGCTCAAAGGGAATAGAAAAACAGTAAGGAAGGAGTGGGGAGATCCTCACACTTCTCTTGTGAGATTCAACCTTTTAGCCCAGGAGTTACTATGGTAACCAGTCTAAGGGAATAGTGACTAATCTGAGGGGATATCAAAGCATCGGGATCTGCAGCCTACACAAGCCGTAGGGAAAGGGAACCCAGTGGGACTCTCCCTCTCCATACATGGGAGTCTGTACTTGTTCTTCAATAAATCTCCAACTTTGCTATATGACTTTCTGTCCGTGGATTCATTCTTCGATTCCGGTGGACAAAGAATCTGGGTTCCAGTCCAAAAATGTGGTATCATCAATTCTGTTGACAGGTCCAGAAATGTCCACCCACTCTCTCCAGATGCTGGCCAGGTTCTGGGCTGAGGTCTGGGAGTGGCCAGAGTTCCCTAGTTCAATTCTGCTAAGATCAACAGTGTGTGTGCCTCCTGGAGGCCTGTCTGGCGCCCCTGGGCTGCAAACCTGGTCCAATTGCTGGAAGCCAAAAGGCTAAGGATGGGTTGTTTTTCTCAGAGTTTCAGAGAATCTATAATGTTCCAGAAAAGCAGACAAGAACCAAGCAACAATTAGAGAGATGGAGTTACATTTATTAATATTACTATTATTATTGTGCACATGTCCAGAGGAAAATGTCTCTCAAATTCTGGGCCCCAACCTGGAGGAACTTTCCCTATTTATATGTTTTTACCTTCTTTGTCTCCTAAATATGGGGTATTTCCAGTCCCCTTTGCAAGTTCTTAAAAAGCCCTATGTGCTGGGGCTTTGTGACCAGAATCAAAGGCTTGGCCTTGTGCCAGAAGTGATAACTTCATCTGGGGAATGTTTATGGCCTCTCTTGAGTAGTCTCATTTTCCTTATTATTTAAGCAAGCAAGCATTTACAAAAGACAAAATGGCAGGGTTAAACTTTTAAACAGCAGATTTTATATAAGATGGATGATTCAGTTGCTCAACCACTGAGTCATACCTGGTGGGCTGTCTGACTATTTAATGCATGAATCATTACAGGCATAATAATCTTATTCATACCATTTTGGTGTTTGAATGTGATCATTAGCTTGAGATTCAATCTAAAATTTGGTTGACAAGGAGTACAGCCAATTTCTGTGAGGTGACAACAAGCTCAAATACTTCATAAAATTTCTATACACACACACACACACACACCCCAGAGGTCAAGTGCATGAAATTCATGCACGGGGAGAGGCGTATTACTCTGCTCTCTCTCCAATCTGGGACTAATTGAGGCATGTCCAACTGCCCGTTTAAGCCCAATCCAGGTAAGATCAGGCCTAAACGGGCAGTCGGACATCCCTCTCACAATCCAGCCTGCCTGCCTTCCTGATTGCCCCTAACTGCTTCTGCCTGCCAGCCTGATCACCCCCCTAACCACTCCTCTGCCAGCCAGATTGATGCCTAACTGCACCTCTGCCAGACTCTGACCATAACCCCCAACTTTCCTCCTCTGCCAGCCTGGTCACCCCTAACTGCTCTCCCCTTCAGGCTTGATCACCCTCAACTGCCCTCCCTTGCATGCCTGGTCCCTGCCAACGGCCCTAACCTGCTGGCCATCTTGTGGTGGCCATCTTGTGTCCACATGGGGGCAGAATCTTGTGACCACATGGGGGTAGTCATCTTGTGTGTTGGAGAGATGGTCAATCTGCATATTATTATTTTATTAGATAGGATGTATATGTATGTATATGTATATGTATATGTATATGTATATGTATATGTATATGTATATGTATACGTATATGTATATGTATAATCCTGTAGGTATGACACTTTAAGAAAAAAGTATTTCAGGAAGAAAATATGACGTATGTGCCATGTAGGTATTAGACATTGTTCTTGGTCCTAAGCATACAGTGAAGAAAATCAAGTTTATGATTTCCACCATCAAATAATTTATATTTTTTCCATTCTTTTATGAATAGATTACATGTGTACATATCTTACCATTGCCCCCACCCCACTCCCATTCATGCCTTCACCCCCAAGTGTCTTGCATCCATTGGTTATGCTTATATGCATGCATAAGTCCTTCTGTTGATCTCTTATCTACCCACCTCTCCCTAAACTTCCTGCTATAATTTGACAGTCTGTTTGATGTTGTACTCTTCTGTATCTATCTTTTTGTTCATCAGTTTATACTGTTCTTTATTATCCATGAATAAGTTGTATAACTTGCCTGTACATGTTTCAGATTAAACCTTTATCAGTGATAACATTTTCAAACATGTTCTCCCATACAGTGGGCTTTCTTGTTGTTTTGTTGATGGTTTCTTTTGCTGTGAAAAAGCTTTTTATTTTTATGTAGTCCTATTTATTTATTTTCTCTTTAGCTTCCATGGCCCTAGGAGCAGTACCAGTGAAGAAGTTCCTTTGACGTATGTCTTAGATTTGCTGTCTGTGGATTCATCTAGTATTCTTATGGTTTTCCATCTTATGTTTAAGTTCTGTATCCATTTTGAGTTTATTTTTGTATATGGTGTAAGATGGTGGTCCAGTTTCATTTTTTTTGCATGTATCTGTCCAATATTCCCAACACCATTTATTGAAGAGGCTATCTTGGCTCCATTGAATGTTCATGCCTCCTTTGTCAAATATTAATTGAGCATAGTGGATTGAGTGGATATCTGGAGTCTCTATTCTATTCCATTGGTCTATATGTCTGTTCTTGTTCCAGTACCAGGCTGTTATAAGAACAGTGGCTTTGTAATACAGCTTGAAATCTGGTATTGAGATCCCACCTACTTCATTCTTCTTTATCAGGATTACTGTGGGTATTTGGGGTCTTTTTTATTCCCGATGAATTTTTGAAGAGTTCTTTCTAGGTCTGTGAAATATGCCATTGGTAATTTAATTGGTAGTGCATTGAATCTAGAGATTGCTTTGGGTAGTATGGACATTTTAATGATGTTGATTCTCCCAATCCATGAACATGGTATATTCTTCCATGTGTTTATATCTTCCTCTATCTCTTTTTTCAGTGTCTTGTAGGTTTTTGCATATAGGTCTTTTACCTCCTTAGTTAAGTTTATTCCTAGGTATTTTAATTTTTTTGGTGCTATGGTAAATGGGATTGCATTTTAAACCTGTCTTTCTTTAAGTTCACTATTAGTGTACAGAAAGGCCATAGATTTCTTGGCATTAATTTTGTATTCTGCTACATTGCTCAATTCATTTATTAAGTCTATTAGATTTTTATAGAGTCTTTTGTTTTTTTTATGTACAATAACATGTCATGTGCAAATATGGACAGCTTCTTTTCCAATTTGGATGCCTTTTATTTCTTCTTCTTGTCTAATTGCAATGGCCAATACTTCCAGTACTGTGTGGAATAAGAGTGGTGAGAGTGGACATCCCTGTCTTGTTCCTGTTCTTAGGGAAAAAGGATTTTAGTATTTGCCCATTGAGTATTATGTTAACTATGGGTTTATCTTATATAGCTTTTATTATGTTGAGTTATGATCCTTGTATTTCCACCTTGTTGAGAGTTTTTATCAAGAAAGTGTTGGATTTTGTCAAATGTTTCTTCTGCATCAACTGATATGACTATGTGATTTTTAACTCTCAATTTGTTTATGTGATGTATCATGTTTATTGATTTGTGAATATTGTACCATCTTTGCATTCCTGGGATAAATCCTACTTGGTCATGGTGTATGATTTTTCTGATGTACTGCTGAATATGATTTGCCAAAATTTTGTTGAGGATTTTGGCATCTATGTTCATGAGGGATATTGGTCTGTCATTCTCTTTCATTGTGCTGTCTTTATATGGTTTTGGTATTGGGGTCATGCTGGTTTCATAAAAGGAGCTTGGAAGTGTTCCTTCTTGAATTTTTTGGAATACTCTGAGGAGGATAGGTTTTAATTCTTCCTTGAATGTTTGGTAAAAACTCCCCTGTGGAGTCATCTGGCCCCGGGCTTTTATTTGCTGGAAGCTTTTTGATGACTGCTTCAATTTCTTCCATAGTTATTGGCCTATTGAGAGGTTTGGATTCTTCTTGATTGAGTTTGGAAGATTATATTGTTCTAGGAATATATCTATTTCCTCCAGTTTGTCCAGTTTGTTGGAATAGAGTTGTTCATAGTATTTTGTAACAATCTTTTGTATTTCATTGGGGTCTGTTGTTTTTTCACCTCTTTCATTTTTGATTTTGTTTATTTGGATCCTCTCTCTCTGCTTCTGGGTGAGCCCGGCTAGAGGTTTATCAATCTTGTTTATCCTTTCAAAGAACCAGATCTTGCTTTTGTTGATTTTCAGTATTGGTTTTTTTGGTCTCAATGTCGTTTTTTCTCCACTCTGATCTTTACTATTTCCTTCCTTCTGCTTACACTGGGCTTTTGTTTTTGCTCACTTTCTAACTCTTTGAGTTGTAAGGTTAGGTAATTTATTTCCTTCCTTCCTTCCTTCCTTCCTTCCTTCCTTCCTTCCTTCCTTCCTTCCTTCCTTCATTCCTTCCTTCCTTCCTTCCTCCCTCCATTCCCTCCCTCCCTCTCTTTCTTCCTTCCTTCCTTCCTTCCTTTCTCCCTTCCTTCCTTCCTTCCTTCCTTTTTTCTTTCTTTCTTTTTTGCAGTAGGCTTTTAGATCTAGGAACATCCCTCTCAAGACTGCTCTCACTGTGTTCCAAAGGTTTTGCATTGTTGTGTTTTCATTGTCATTTGTTGCTATGATATTTTTTATTTCTTCTTTCATCTCTCTGGCTTGTTAATTATAGAGATGTGGCACTTTGAATTAATGATTAATGTATTTTAGGAAAGCAATGTAAGTTCATTAGTAGTTCAAGGCAAAATGTCTGATTTTATAGTTAACTAGAGGACCAGTGCTTGATATTCATGCATTGGATTGTGGGGAGAATGTTCTTTAGCTAGGCCTGTGCTCTCTCACATTCCAGGAACCCTTGGTGACTGGCTTAGGCCCAGTCCCCTGAGGGGTCCTTAGTGCTACCACTGAGGCAGCAGAGGCTACCACCACTGACACTGCACTTGCCAGCTGTGAGCCCAGCTTCTGTCTGAGTGGTGCTTCACCTATGGGAGCACACTGACCACTAGGGGTAGTCCCTGCATTAAGCATCTGACCCCTGGTTGTCAGTGCGCATCATAGCAACTGGTCATTCCTCAGTTTGTCCAATTTGTATATTACCATTTTATTATATTGGCCTAGAGACCTGGTGCATGAACTTTGTGCACTGGGTGGGCGGGGGGTGTCCTTCAACCCAGCCTACACATTCTCCAATCTGGGACACCTCAAGGAATGTCTGACTGCAGATTTCTGGGATTGGGCCTAAATGGGCATTCAGACATCCCTCTCACAATCCAGGACTGCTGGCTCCCAACTGCTCCCCTGCCTGCCTTCCTGACTGCTCCTAACCACTTCTGTCTGCCAAACTGATCACCCCCTAACCATTCCTCTGCCATCCTGATTGATGCCTAATTGCTCCCCTACTAGCCTGTTTTCCCCTAACTGCCCTCCCCTGCAGGCCTGATCTCCCCCAACTGGTCTCCCATGCAGCCTCGGGTCCCCCCAAAATGCCGTTCCCTGCAGGCCCAGTCTCCCTCAACTTCCTTCCTCTGCCAGCCTGGTCACCCCTAACTTCCTTCCCCTGCAGATTTGATCACCCCCAACTATCCTCCCTTGCAAGCCTTGTCATCCTTATCTGTCCTCCCCTGCTGGCTATCTTGTTTCCACATAGGGGCAGTCATCTTGTGTGTTGGAGTGATGGTCAATCTGCACATTACTCTTATTAGATAGGATTAGATAGGATAGAGGACTGGTGCATGAATGGGGGGGCAGCTGTTTTTCCCTGAAGGGTATCCCAGATAAGGATGGGTGTTCCCTTGGGGTGTGGGGCGGCCTTGGCAAGAACCCTGTGTTGGTTTGCATGCTGGCCACACCTCCCCGGCAACCTAAGAGGAGGCTCCAGTATCTGCTATTTATTTATCTTCTACAATTGAAACTTTGTAGCCTTAAGGGGAGACCTAGGCCAGCCAGGGTCTGTGGAAAGCTTGGCTTCTTCCATTGCCAGGGAAACCCTAGCCTCCCTCCAGCTCTCTCTGTGGCCATAGCCATCTTGGTTGGATTAATTTGCATACTCGCTCCTGATTGGCTGGTGGGTGTGCCTTGTGGGCATGGCTTATGATTAGCAGAGGTATGGTCAATTTTCATATTACTATTTTATTATATAGGATTTATTTATGTAGATTAGTAACACGTTTTGTTTGGGATTTTTTGTAACACCTTTTTTAAAATAATTTATTGTGACAGGTCCACACAGCTCTTCCAGCTGCCTGTGTATGTGACAGATCCCTGAAGCTCAATTGGCCTGGTGTTCTATATTTCACTGTTTCTCAAATATCAGGCAAATCTGGCAGGGGCACTATTAGTCAGCAGGGATGAAGCCATCCACAGTGACTATCTGGCAGGCATAGCTCACAGAAAATAAGGATGATTATAAGTCCCTTTGTAGGCTGCATAGTCTTCACTGTTTTGAGTCCTGACATTTCTCTTTTCTTCTTTAAAGCATCCCTTTGAAAACCCTTATGTTGTTAGGTTAATTAGACCTCCTCTTTGGTTAGAAAGTATAATGAGTAGCTGAGTATATGTAGCCAGATTCTGTTATTCATCTGGCAAGACTGTACTTTCTGATCCTTGACAATTAGTAATAAGTTAATTATTCTTATTGTAATAAGGCATCTATATTTATTTTCCCTTTCCTAGGGTTTTTAGAGCCCAGTGACATGCTGCTTATGCATTGTTTAATGCTACCTAGCTTATTGACTTTATTACATATTTGTGTTGATATTGGTGGAGAAATGGTATGCTGCTTATAGTGTGAATCTGAGTTTTCATATTTGTGGACTTTGTAGGGTAATCATGCTCAAGGCTTTTCTCAATCATTGGAAAATCTTGATATTGTAGATGGAAATTAAGCTACAGGGTTTACATTACTGAGTATATATTATGTGACTTCCATAAGTAGGTATGAATCTTAAGCTAGTATCTTGTATTTGTATTCTATATTAAAAATTTACAATTTAAAGAGAAGTTAATTAATCATTTCTATAATTGCAGTGTAGAAGTTAAGTAGTGTTTTTCTCCTGTTAAATTCATTAAGTATATTCATAACCACAAAAAGCATTTATTAATTATATATTCTGTACATATTATTTTTAAAATATGAATTATGTGCATTTCTGATATAATTAATGCTGCAATAAAATTTTCGTGACTCTAGAATTACCTATCCTAGAGAATTAATGACTTTGACTCAGTAGTTTTCAACTGGGAAAGATTTTGTCAGTTAGGGGACATTTTGAAATATTCTCAGACATCGTTGGTTGTCATAATGGGCAGGGGAGATGCTACTGTATTCTATGCTAGAGGCCAGTAATGTTGCTAACCATCCTATAGTACAACAGACAGTTTCCCACAACAACGAATTATCCTGGCCAAAATGTCAATAATGTCAAAATTGAGAAACCCTAATGTGCTCTGAATTATAAAAATAATTTTATTTTCTCAAAAAATTTGATGTGTGTGTTCATTTGTTTAGAATGTGCATTGTGAAAATTCCTACTAAACATTTGTGTGGGGAGACATATTCCCTAGCCTGTTACATGATGGGCAGAGATATTGAGAGATTGAGACAAAGTTGGCCAAAATGCCACTGCTGTTCAGAAACCAAGAAATACCCTACCTGAAAAATATTTATTCATAATATCATAAACCACTACGGGAAAATGTTCTTTAACCTCTGAGGAAATTAATAGCAAAAACATGGTCTTTTCTAATTAGATTTTAGTTTGTGGTTCAACAAATAATGATCTAAATAGAGATTGACAATCAGGTTGTAAAATCTTATTTAATCTTATGAAAATATCTTCATAATACTACCACCATAAAAAGTGATTTTAAAAGTTACATATAGCATAAGATTTAAAAATTTTCTGTCAAAAGAATATGACACTTTTTAAATAAAAAGGTATAATAGTAATAGTAATAATACTGATTGAAAATAAAAAATGTAATAATGAAAAAGGTAAAATCAAGTGAGGAAAAAATCAGTTTCTTAAGTAAAAGATGCAAAAAATAAAAATAAATAAAAAATAGAATGTACAGTAGTGGTCATTCACTTCTATTGTTCTGTTTGGCACTCCTGTTTCCTAGTCAGGACAGTATTGCAGTTCCCTGCATTCCCCTGCTCCTCAGTGTTGTAAACCAGTCCTAAATTTTAAGGAGGCAGTGTGTCTTAATTTCTTATTCCTTTATTTGTGATTACACAAAAGTCAATTTGTGATTCTGCCCCTGGGTGGCAGTGTTTCTGGCTTGACCTCTAAGACCAAAGGTCCTCTCTATCCTGTGTTTAGATCCTCCTTCCCCTGTGTCACTAAATACCAGTTTGTGGGAGTGGGCTGCCCCAGAGCAGGTTATCCAATGGTCACTCCCTGCTCTGATCCCCAGGTTCCAGAAAAACAACTTCCCCCTCCAGTCTTCTATGGTGTCCCCAGCTGGTTGATCCTATTTATTGGACTCAGCAATCAGAAGCAAGGATCTAAAGAGAACATAGTTCAAGTGTGCAAACTCACCTTACCCCATGTGTCTAAGTATCCTGCACACTTTTAAAACTCTCAGGCTGTCCCTCTGCATCAGATCAAAATGGGTTGCTTTATAGAGATTCCTTCTGTTAGCAGCTCTGAGGACCCTTCTCCACATTCACAGATCACGCCAGCTCCAATAGCCATGGATCTCTCGATGCACAGACTTTCCCCAATCCTCCAACTCCCTCAGTGCACGTGCTTCTCTGTCCAGCAGGACCAGAGATCTCACCTCATCTCAGGCAAAGTCCGACATTTCTGTAGTGGAGTGTAGAGCTCCTCTGAATCTGTGTGTTTGCTCCAATTGTGGTCTAGTGTTCTGGGGTTTGCAGCTTCTTGGTGAGTGCTGCAGTTGTAGATTCTCTGGCTTCCGATAACATCCACCTTCCCTTTCAAAATGGCGTGGTTTCCACAACCAAGCTGGTAGCTTTAGGAGAGAATCCAACACAGTAGGGGCTGCCCAGTCAGGAGAGCCCCATCCAGCAGTCCATCACCTTCTCCTGGAGTATAGCTGTCCCACAACTCACCAAAAAACACTCCCCATGTGACCCTCAGTTGTTCCCTCTGTCTGCTCCAGGACAAGGCTCAGGACACATCTGTCTATCCTGTCACCATTCCCCCCCCAGAGGCAAATAATTATATTTGCACTAGAGGCTCAGTGCACAAAATTCATGCACTAGGGTGTGTATTCCTCAGTCCAGCCTGCAACCTCTCCAATCTGGGTTCTCTCTCAATCCAGGACTGTTGGCATCGAACTGCTCAGCTGCCTGCCTTTCTGATTGCCCCTAACCAGTTTTGCCTGCCAGCCTGATCAGCCCCTAACCACTTTTTGCCAGCCTGATTGATGCCTAACTGCTCCCCTGCCATCCTGATTGTCCCTAACTGCCTTCCCCTTCAGGCCTGGTCACCCTTAACTATCCTCCCCTGCAGGTTTAATTACCCCCACCTACCTTCCCTTGCAGGCCTGTTACCTCCCAACTGGCCATCTTGTGGTATCTATCCTGTGGTGTCCATCTTGTGTCCACATGGGGCAGCCATCTTTGATCACATAGGGGAAGCTATCTTGTGTGTTGGATTGATGGTCAATTTGCATATTACTCTTTTATCAGATAGGATAGAAGCCTGGTGCATGGGTGGGAGCCAGCTGGTTTTCCTTGAAGGGTGTCCCAGATCAGGGTGGGGGTTCCCTTGTGGTATGGGATGGCCTGGGAGAGGGGTCTGTGGTGGTTTGCAGGCTGGCCACACTCCCAGCTACAGAAGTGGAAGCTCTGGTATCTGGGATTTATATTTCTTTTATAATTGAAACTTTGTAGCTTTGAGCAGAGCTCAGCCTCCTGCTTGCCCTGTGGCTGCAGCCATTTTTGTTGGGATTTATTTATTTTCTATAATTGAAACTTTGTAGCCTTAAGTGGAGGCCAAGGCAGGCCAGAGCTGCGGAAGCTTGGCTTCCTCCATTGCAGGGAGCAATCCAAGCCTCTTGCTTGCTCTGTGGCCACAGCCATCTTGATTGGTTTAATTTGGATACTTGCTCCTGATTGGCTGCTGGGTATGGCTTGTGAGTGTAGCAGAGTGATGGTTAATTTGCATATTACTCTTTTATTAGATAGGATGGGTGAAGAGTGGTTAAGAGTGTTATGGAGGAAGGTGTAAGAAAATCTCTGAGGAATTGATATTTGACTCAAGACCTGAGTAGTTATATGGTCAGCTGTATGAAGACTTTGAAGAAAAACATTTTAGGTATAGAGATTAGCAAGTACCAATATCATGAGGTAAGAACAATGCATTGAAAAACAGCTGAAGGCCAAATGTGGAATACAGAGAGAGGGGGACAGAGTGAAATAGATCCCTGAGGGAAGCCAGCATAAATGAGTTCTCATAGGTAGTTGCAGAACAAGAACTTGGGTTTTATTTTATGTGCGGTATAGAGGCAATGGATCGTTTGATACAGGAAAGTGTTGTAGTCTGACTTATGTTTTAGAAAGTTCATTGAATGTTGTTGCCTATGTAGGACTGTAACAAGACAATCAATAAGTCCATGACACCTGTCACTACTTAGGCCAATTAAGCAGAGACAGATTTGAATCATATATAGGCGTTGTTTTTTTTGTGTGTTTTTTTTCCAGTAGTGCTGGAAATATGGGAGAGCAGCAGGTCATCCACAAAAATATACTCTGCACTCCATAATAAGCCAGCTGCTTATGTTGGATAAAAGGACAAAAGATTACCTGGGAAATTAGTCAAATGGTATGCCAAATGGTCAGTTCACAGGCAAGCAAGATGGAGATTTTCAAAGGCCTGAAGATATGTAAAAGGGTTGGGGATCTTCAAAGGGCTAGTGATATGTAAGGGCTGAGGTCTTCAAAGGACTGGTGATTCTGGTTTCTGCAATAAGGTTTTTAATCTTTCCATGATAATTGGCAGCTCCAAATGGGGAGGATGGGGTGCATTTCTGGGTGAGCTCTCAAGTCCCCTGTGTGTGCCACCTTAGAATATACTTTCTTTAATCAGAATAAAACAATCACAGTTAACAGAGCACGATTCATATTTCTTACAATTGTAGCTGGTTCCCTAATATTCTATTTCTGCCCCTAACAGGACTAAAGGGAGATAGGCTGTTGCAATAGTACTACTGTGAGATGATGGTGGCTGGTACTAGGATTGTAACTGGGGAAATTTTAGTGTCTAAGAGAAAAAATTGGAACATGGTATTTAAAGTCAACCTCAAGTTACATCTTCATGAACTAAAGTTATTTGACCTTGAGTAAGTTTCTTAACCTCTGTAAGATTTAGTTTCCTCATTTGTCAAATGTCAATATGATGGTATGTATCTATTTCTTATAGTCATTCTGGTATTGAATGGGGAAATTTATGTAAAACTCCTGACATTATATTAAACTCATAATAAGCATTTGATTAAATGGCTTCTGGTATTATTGTTCTTAATAATATAAATAAATAGGGGAGAAACCAAGATGGCAGCATAGGTGAACACCTCAACTGCTGCCTCACGAAACAATTTCAAAACTACAGCTAAAAGAACGAACATCATCCAGAACCACAGTAAAACTGACTGAGTAGAAATTCTACAACTAGGAAGAAAGAGAGGGGCTTATGGAGACTCAACAGATGCTACAAAAAAACTGAGGTACAGAGACACATATGTGGAGAGGATGGGCCACGGAATCCCTGACTGGCTTCCTCTTGCGGGATGGAGATGGAAACTCCTGACTGCACTGAACCCCAGTTCTGATTGCACTGAACCCCAATTCTGGGTGAGACTCATATGGGGGAAGTCTGGAATGTCGGAAAAAAGTTAAGAGTGCATGGAAACTCAGGGGAGCCACAGAGACAGAGGTCTAGAGGAGCGCACCAATGCACACAGGACAGACTGCTGATTTTGCTTCTGGCTTTCTCTAGTGGGAGGAAGAAGGAACCTACTGACTGTGCTGAACTCTACTTCCAACTGCACTGAACCCCAGTTTTGGACAAGATCTTGGTAACCCAGGCTCATATGGGTCCCTGGAGTGCTGTCAAAAAGGGTCTGGAACACAAATGCAAGCAGGCAGTAAACCCGATTCAGGGGTAACAGTGCTTCAGCAACAACATAACCTGCGGCCAAATCCGGACCCCTCCTCTCTGGTTTCAAGGTGCATCATCTGAGTCACTGCAGCTCAGCAGCTCCTGTGTTGAGCGTCTTCCCCCTAGTGGTCAGTGTGTGTCATAGTGACTGGTCAGATAGATGGAGGGACACTTAGTATATTAGCCTTTTATATATATAGATACTCTCTTGGAAACTAAGCAGGCACCATGATTCCTACTGTAGACTAAAGAAAGACAGTATATTAACTATTTTTTAGTTGTAAATTTACAGACAAGGCATTTTATTTGTTTTTAGATTATTTGAATATATAAAAATAGCAACTGAAAAATTGATAAGCTAAACCTGATATTCATCTGGAATAATAAATACATCAGACTAGAGTATATTAAGAAGCTTGAGTGGGATCTTGTTCTATCCAATTATAATAGTAAAATATGATCTGCTATCAGAGAAGATAGAGACTGTTATGGTTATTTTATATTAAGTTTGAGTTTTCAAATGAGTGGTGAAACAATGATCTGTTCAGTATATTGTGTTGGGACAATTGATTTTTCATATGATGGTAAATGTATGATAGATATCCCACAACATATGAAAATAGATTCCAGATGGATTAACTATCAAAAAGGTACAATTAAAAACTGAAAGTATTCAAGGAAAATCTAGGATATAAGAATGAAAACTTTTGACATTCCTGAGAATGATAAATATCCCTGGAGTCATAAAGAAAGGGGCTAGTAGGGGGTTTGTCTTCATTAAACACACACATAATCATCTGTACATCACAAAATACCATAAAATTTGACAAATAAAGTTAGGTTATAAATTTAGGAAAAATAAAATTTTAATAATTTTAATAGAATATATATATATATATATATATATATATATATATATATATATGATTTGTATGGGCTGCCATAAATCTATAACACAAACTTAAACAAGAGAATTTATTTTCTCACAATTCTGGTGGCTGGTATTCTGAGATGTGATAAGAGCTCTTTTCCTAACTTAGAGATCATTGCCTTTTTGCTATAATCTCCCATTGCAGAGAGCATGTGAGCTCTCACCTGGAGAACATGCTTTTATTGATTTTTTTTTAGAGTGAGGAAGGGAGAGAGAGCATCCTGTGAAAGTGAAATAATGATGGTTGCCTCCCACACTTGCCCCACTTAGGGATCAAACCCACAACCTAGCTTTGTGCCCTGACTAGAAATTGATTCTGAGATCTTTCTGTGTACTTGACTATGCTCCATCCAACTGAGCAACACTGGCCAGGGCTGGTACTTCTTCCTATAACAAGAATCCAAATGGATTAGGGACACACCCTGATTACCACATTTAACCTGGATTTTTACTTACAGGCTCTAACTTCAAATACAGTCATACTTGGAGTTAGGGCAACATCATACAAATTTGTGATAGATATAACATTTAGTCAATAACAAAACATATACGTACTAGTATATGTCTACCAATCAAGTTAAAGACAAAAACCAGGTAATAAGTAATTAGGCAATGATATTCAGGTTAAAACATGCAAATGACTATTAACATAAAA
This sequence comes from Lasiurus cinereus, assembly GCA_011751065.1. Classification (NCBI taxonomy): domain Eukaryota; kingdom Metazoa; phylum Chordata; class Mammalia; order Chiroptera; family Vespertilionidae; genus Lasiurus; species Lasiurus cinereus. The sequence continues at coordinate 8,728,574 of JAAGEH010000015.1, read as the reverse complement.
TGTTACTTAATCTCATTGGTATTCTAAAAAATTAAAATTTGTTCTCATATTGACAACATATAATGACTAGAGGCCCAATGCATGAAATTCGTGCAAGAGTAGGCCTTCCTTCCTCCGGCTATGGGTACTGGCTTCCCTCTGACGCCCGGGACCCACTCTTCCCTCTAACACCTGGGACCTGGGCTTTCATTGCAGCCTTGGCTTTGTCCAGAAGGTTGTCCGAAGGACATCAGGCCTAATTAGCATATTATGCTTTTATTAGTATAGATTTGTATAGATACTTACACACACAAACACACACCTACAATAATATTAATGGTAAGCTATTCTCCTGTTTTGCCTGATGTCAGATACTATGCTAAGCACTTTACCTGAATTATATCATGTTATCAGCAAACAACAGTGCGAGATATGCATTACTATCCTGAAGCTCTAGATGGGGAACTTGAGAGCCAATGAGTTGAGGTTAGATGCTTTTTTCAAGGCCATACAGATTGCATTTGGTAAAGCTAAGCTAGAATATGGATCTAGATAATTTCTGTGGCATTTCATTGCTAACAATAAGAGCAAACATTCAATATAGGCACTGTCCTAAGCACTTGAGGTGAATTAATGCACTTAATTTTACAACAATCTAATAAGATAGCTACTATATGATTATTATTTATTTCCATTTGCAGATGAGAAAAAAAGGCAAAGGGAGGATAAACAATTAACAATCAGCAGTCAGAATTTAAACCCTAAAAGACACAAATCTACACTATACTGCTAAAAAGCCTGATGCCTTGGCAGTTATAGAGTCTGAGATAGGAATTGGCTTTGCCCTTCAAAAAAAAATATTTTTTTCAGACATGTACACTGTCAGGCATGTTAGTCTGCACCTTCATACATTAGGATGCATTATTGTTGGAGGGAAAATAATAGTTCTCTGACAGGTTAAAAATAAGTAATCTCCCTATAGAGAAAGGTCAAAAACTGTTCATAAAGAGAAACTGATTTTCTTTTTCAATGATTAAAGCAGGAGAAAAGTGAAATTTCATTATTTTAATTTAGACTCTAATCCATTCCCAGTGACCTCTCTGCAATTGTATGCATTAGTGGTAGTGAACAGTGTGCCAGCTATTGACCAACATTCATAGATCATTTTATATATATTAGGAGCAGCAAATATTTTTCACATACACATGACATAAAGGTGGCAAAACTAAAACAAAACCCTGTAGTCTCTGTGCTCCTTAATCAGTCATGACTAAAGTTAATTTGAGACCTTTTGGAATGAGAGGCTGGGTTTTTGCCAAATAGCAATCATAACAAGCATTACTCTTTTGATGCTGACAGGAAAGTTAAAATATTCCATCATGTTCTAGTTTCTCAGCAGTTGATAAAGGTTAATAAAACAGGATTTTAGGAAAGCAGAGTTTTTATAGATTTTATGTTATTAAAGGACAATTCTCATTATACTTGTCACAGTCCTGAACATTTTTTTCACATTCCAACTAGAACTTGTCTCTCTGTCTCTATTTTGCATGGACCAATAAACTCTGGATAGAGCTCTCAGTTCTGATAGCTGTGGAGAAAGAGGCTGCCCTTAAAAACAAAACAAAACAAAAGAAAGAAAAACTGCCCAGCTGGCATGGCTCAGTGGTTGAGCAATGACCTATGAACCCGGAGGTCATAGTTCGATTCCTGGTCAGGGCACATGTCCAGGTTGTGGGCTTGATCCCCAGTAGGGATGTGCAGGAGGCAGCCGATCAATGATTTTCTCTCATCATTGATGTTTCTCACTCTTCCTCTTCCTTCCTTTCTGAAACCAATAATAAAAATATACTAAAGCGCGCACACACACACACACACATACACACACACACACACACACACACAAACACACACACCTGAACTGGTGACAGCAAATAGCAGGAGAAAAAAAGATTTGAATTGAAGTCTCCTGGGAAAAGAACATCTGCTTCATGGAATCATAAATATTACATTAGAATGGGCTATAGATTTTTTACTAGAACCCTGAGGTAACTGTGTGGTGAAATGTTATGGGCTTTCACAAATGTCAGAAATTACCTACAGAACCATAGTGTTTTATGCCCTTTACTCCTTAGCAATATGATATTTAAATATGAGAACACTGTTGTTTCAGAAAGTAATATTTTGACCATGCTACATGGTAAAATAATATTGCTATGAGAGTATAAATATACTCAGCTTACAAACAATGAAAATGATTTTGAGGGTACAATGTTATTTCAGAGTAATTGTAATTTCTTCTGACTTAATTTATCTTAACCTTAGTTTATCTATCTTCAAAATCTAAAAATAATATTTATCTTTCAGGTTATAGGAGAAGTAAAAGAAATATTGTATATAAAATACTTAGCATATCACATAGCATATAATAAGTACTCAAAGTACTCAGAAAATTTAATCTTTTATCATTTTTATTATATTTATTATTATTATAAGTTAATGCAATAGTTTTTAGATGAGATTTATGAAGCAAACAAAATACATATGCATTTTAGCAGCTCATACAAAAAGATTTTGCATAATATATTTGTAGAAAACATGAAGAAACATAAAAAGCACGATTGTGTTTCTTCCTGGTTGAAGATACATGATTGGATTGTAGATTTCATGGAAAGAGGTTTCTTTTTTTAAAATACATTTTTATTGATTTCAGAGAGGAAGAGAGAGATAGGAACATCAATGATGAGAGAGAGTTACTGATCAGCTGCATCCTGCACATCTCCTACTGGCGACTGAGCCTGCAACGGGATATGTACATGACCAGGAATTGAACTGGTAACCTCCTGGTTCATGAATGGACACTCAATTGCTGAATTACTCTGGACAGACAAGAGGTTTCTAATGTTAAGTCTCAGGAGGCTAGCCCAAGGTCTTTCTTGATTAGTATCATTATCAGTGATTTAAATAAAGAAGTTGAGTGTTTGCTCAGCAAATTAATAGGTAATACAAAGCTGCCAGGGACAAGTAGTTTAGATGAGTGAATCAGTATCCAAACATATATTGAAAGTCTGAGGTGGCAGACTAAAAATATCAAAATGAAATTTAATAAAAATTGATGTGGAGGGAGAGGGGGCAATGGGGAGATATGTATAAAAAATTTTAAAAAAATTAAACATCATAAAGCAACTGGAAAAAATTGATGTAAATCTACACCCTTGGAATCAAACCTCAATAAACATATCCTTGTTGGGAAACATAATTTTATATCTAGGCTCAGGTTGTTTAGGAAAACTATAGTGAGGGAGAAACTACAGTGCTCTGGGTCTAACCCAGACTAGTTAGACCTTGGTTAAATAGTTAAGATGTCTTTATAAGAAGTTTGTAAATAATAAAATACTGTCAATCTTTAAGATGAAGAGTGGAACACCATCTGACAGAGATTCTAAAAAGTCAATACAGAATTTCTCTGCTTACCATGCTTGGCCTAGCACTCAGCATCTTCGCATGGACTCAATCATGTATGACAATAATGATGGTAAGGATGATTCAGATTAAATTAAATATCACTAAGTGACCAATTAAATATGGAAATAATGATTTCGCTTCCACTAGTATTGCCCAAATACATACTGGGCTCCAGGCTCTGTTCTGCATAGGAGGATGCAAAGTTTAATAAAACTTCATTTTTTCCCTCCGGGAACATCTCATAAAAGATACTCTCAATGACCTTTAGTTTTTTATTTTTATTTCTTTAATTTTATTTTCATTGTTGACACTATTACAGATGACCCCATTTTCTCCCTCCTTTTCCCACCTCCACCCAACCACCATGCCCCCTTCTTTTCCCTCTGGTCATCACCTCAATATTTCTCTGGGTTATATATGTATGTTCTTTGGCTAATCTCTTCATCACTTTTCATCCAGTCCCCACAGACCCCTCCCTTCTGACATCTGTTAGTCTGTTCAATTTATCCATTCCTCTGGATATATTTTGTTTGTCAGTTTGTTTTTTTCTTTCATTAGTTTCCACATATGAGTGAGATCATAGATATTTGTCTTTCTTTGACAGGCTTATTTCACTTAGCAAAATAATATTCAGGTCTATCCATGCTGCCACAAAAGGTAAGAGTTTCTTCTTTTTTTCAGCCACATAGTATTCCATTGTGTAAATGTACCACAGCTTTTTTTACCCACTCATCTACTGATGGGCACATGGGCTGTTCCAGATCTTGGCTATTGTAAATAACGCTACTATGAACTTGGGGTGCACCTCTTCTTTCTGATGGTTTTTTCAGGTTTCTTAGGATATACTAGTATTCCTAGGATCATTAGGTCAAATGGCAGTTCCATATTTAATTTTTTGAGAAAGTGCCATACTATTTTCCACAGTGGCTTTACCAGTCTACATTCCCAACGGCAATGTTTCGCCACATTCTCGCCACAGGTGATTTTGTTGATTTACTGATGGTAGCCATTCTGGCAGGTGTGAGGTGATACCTCATTGTCATTTTAATTTGCATCTTTGTGATGATTGGTGATATTGAGCATTTTTTCATATGTCTTTTTTATTGGCCATTTGTATGTCTTCTTTGAAGAACTGTATTCAGGTCCTTTGCATATTTGCCCATTTTTTTTTTAATTGGATGGTTTGACTTCCTTTTGTTAAGTTGTATAAGTTCCTTATATATTTTGGAAATTAATCCCTGTCAGATGTTTCATTAATGAATATTTTCTCCCATGCAGCAGGTCCCTTTTTCACTTTGATATTGATTTTTTGTTGTTGTGCAGAGCTTTTTAGTTTGACATAGTCTTATTTGTTTATTTTTTCCTTTATTTCTCTTGCCCTAGCATAATATTTTCCAGGTCCCTCAATACTATCTCAGAGGGTAAAAGATTCTTCTTTTTTACAGCTTCATAGTATTCTGGACCAATTAGTATATGCTCATCAGAGACATTTCTTCAGAAAAATTCTCTTTACATAAAATTGCTGTTCCTTGAGCTTTTGAGAGAGAGTTTTATTTGATAGTTTATATATAGATAAGTTATTTTTAACCAGCCTCAGAATAAATCTTAGAAAGCTATATTTTTCCTAGTCCATAGTTATAACTCTGCACTAGTTTGTTTTTTGGTCAGTGGACCCTAAAAAGGCAATACTATCTATAGTACAGTTTGTGTTAAAGTTTTAACAAAGTCATTTTGCTAAGTGAAATTAGTCACAGAAAACAAGTATTGCATGGTTTCATTTATATGAGGTACCTAAAACAGTTAAACTCATAGAAACAGAGAGCACATGATAGTTGCTAGAGGTTGGAGGAGGTTGCCAGAGGTTAGGGGAAGGGGTGTCCCAACCCGTGGGTTAAGTTAAGGAGGACCCTAGAGGGGGATGAAAGGGATAAGAGACACAAGGAATGGAGACAAGACAAAGTTCTGATCAAGTCTCATTTATTCAGGAAGAGTTCGGGGTATTTATAGGGAGAAGGAGGAATGAGGAAGTTAGCGAAAATTTCTAGCCCTTAAGGTGAAACACCTGGCCTAGCCTTTAAGGCAAAACACCTGGCTTACGGGAAAGAGATAGGGTTTGGGGTAATAGAAACCTAGCCTGAGGTTAGTGCTAACGTGGCTGGAGCTTACTACAAAATGGCTTTCAAGCACAACAAGTTTCCCACAAAGGGGTAAGTGGAAAGTTTCTATTTAACAGGTATAAAGTTTCAGTTATACAAGATAAATACTAGAGTTCTAGAATTCTGCTATACAACACTATGCTTACAGTTAGCAATACTGTATTATACTCTAAAATGTTTAAGACAGTAGGTTTCTTACCATAAACTTTTATTGAATTAAAAGATGCAACCTTCTCTGAATTAATCTAGTAGAATGTTTGGAAATATATAGCATGTGTTAAATCTCTTGAATATTGGAATAATGTTTCTAAATAGACGGCCTCTAGATAAAATTGGGTGTTCTGGTTTGCTGGGATTTAAAATGTGGTTGAATAATAAGTAACCAGAGATTGTGTAATTAAAACAAAAAAATGCTTCACTTAATTGCTCTGGTTAATTGATGGTAAATTATATTTAAAGTAGATAAATGAATTTTAAATAATAAGTATGCTGTCTTTTCTACACAGCTAGATTTATCATGATCATATTTAAAAAAGAAAACTAATAGCTCTTGAGGGAGAAAAGTATGAAGATTTCACTTTAAAGTTGAGATAAAGCATTCAAAATAAGAACAATCAAGCAAATTACAGTAGTACCTTGAGATACGAGTTTAATTCATTCCGTAACCTTGAGGCATGGGAAACTATGAGACGCTCGAGTGGCGGTAAACTGGTGGGTCATGTGCAGCTGGCCGATCCGCGCAATTACTCCTATCTCAACTGTTGCTCGTATTTCAAAGCAAAAGCACTCGCTCGACAGCTCGTATCTCAAAAATCTTGTCTGTTAGGGCACTTGTATCTCGAGGTATCACTGTATTAAGAAACAAAACAGATAACCTAAATAAAAACCATATCTCTCTACTTAATATCAAAGAATAGATTCTCTTGATATCTAATTATCTGGTCACCTTATATTTGATATATATTTTTTTTTCTAAAAACAGGAAAAGACACATAATATTTTTAAATGGTGAAGGAAAAAACATACATGTTTTTCTTTAAAACACACTGTCTCTGTGAATGCTTGGAAATTATTCATCTGATTTCTCCAAAACTGGGTGACTCAGTTAATTTTATAATACTTTGAGAATCATCATCATTTTTTTTTGTGAAATTAAGATTTTAAAAAACTATAGTGGTGATTGAACAATTAAGGTGTACCTGTCAAAAAGTACATGGTCGTCCAAACCACCATGTTAGTAATAAAATTACCTGTCTGGCCTTTTAATGAATGTGTAATGAGAGACTTTAAAAATGCTCATACTTTTCCCTAGTCGGTTTGGCTCAATGGATAGAGCATTGGCCTATGGACCAAAAGGTCCTAGGTTCAATTCCGGTCAAGGGCATGTACCTTGGTTTCAGGCTCCTCCTGGGCCTTGGTCCTGGTCCTGGTCAGGGCTCGTCCAGGAGGCAACCAATATATGTGGTTCTCTCACATTGATGTTTCTCTCTGTCTTTCCCTCTCTCTTCCACTCTCTCTAAAAATCAATGGAAAAATATCCTCAGGTAAGGATTAAAAAAAGAAAAACTCATTTTTTACCTATGGGATTTTAATTTACTTACATTATTCTTTAAAGTTTATCATGTGAATCCAAAGTTTCAGGTCATTTTAAGTATTAACTATGTGCTTGAAAGTCTCTAGCAGTATCATAGGAACCATTAACTACTATCATACAAATATGTATTAAGAACCTTTAAAAATTGTTTTTACCTATCATTATAATTTACTACAATATATTACAGCACATTTCCTTGGTTAAGAGAGAAGAACTATTGAGAATAACACTTTTGGTGCGCTAAAAAACAGTTTTATAAGACTTCGTAAGGATTTTCATGGCAGAATCCCCAATTTGCAAAGTCCCCATATTAATGAAATCTGCTTCTAGATTCATTTGACTGAGAGGTGAATATGAGGCTTAATGCTCACCAGTAGTGACTTTAAATGTTAAATGTTTTTCAGATGAGTTTTAGAGCTTATATATAGAGGCACATGCCTGGGTTGCATTCTCAACACCCAGTAAGGGGCATATAGGAAACAGCCAATTAATGCTGCATAAATAAAAATCCATGGCAAATTTCTTAGAAAATCTTTTTTGATATATATAATAGAGGTCCAGTGCACGAAATTCATGCATGGGGCAGCAGGGGGGAGGGGCGTCCTTCAGCCCAGCCTGCTCCCTCTCCAATCTGGGACCCCTTAAGGGGTATCAGACTGCGCATTTAAATGAGCAATCAGACATTCCTCTCACAATCCAGGACTGCTGGCTCCCAACTGCTCACCTGCCTGCCTTCCTGATTACCCCTAACCTATTCTGCCTGCCAGCCTGATCACCCCTAACCACTCCCCTGCCATCCTAATTGATGACTACCTGCACCCCTGCCAGCCTGTTTGCCCCTAACTGCCCTCTCCTGTGGGCCTGGTCACCTCTAACTGCCCTCCCCTGCAGGCCTGTGTCCCTCACAACTGCCCTTCCCTGCAGGCCTGGTCAACTCTAAATTCTCTCCCCTGCATGCTGGATCACCCCCAACTGCCAGCCTGGTCACCCCTAACTTTCCTCCCCTGCTGGTCTGATCACCCGCAACTGTTCTCCCTTGCAGGTCTGGTCCCTGCCAACTGCCCAGCCCTGCTGGCCTTCTTGTTTCCACATGGGGGCAGGATCTTTTGATCACATGGGGGCAGTTATCTTGTGTGTTAGAGTGATGGTCAATCTGCATATTCCTCTTGTATTAGATAGGATAGAGACCTGGTAAACGGGTAGGGGTCAGCTGGTTTGCTCTGAAGGATGTCCTGGATCAGGGTGGGTGTTCCCTTGAGGCATCGGGTGGCCTGGGTGAGGGGCCTGTGGTGGTTTGCAGGCCAGCCATGGCCCCTGGCGACCCCAGCCCTAGTATCTGGGATTTATTTATCTTCTACAATTGAAATTTTATAGCTTGGAGCAGAGCCAAGCCTTCTGCATGCATAGCCATTGAAACTTTGTTGCCTTAAGCAGAGGCCTGGGCCCACCAGGGTTTGTGGAAAGCTTGGCTTCCTCCATTGCCAGGGGCAACCCAAGCCTCCCTCCTGCTCTCTCTGTCTGTAGCCATCTTGTTTGGGTTAATTTGCATACTCACTCTGATTAGTTTATGGGCGTGGCTAGTGGACGTGGCTTGTGGATGTAGTTGAGATATGATCAATTTGCATATTACTCTTTTATTAGATAGGATGCTAGAGGCCCAGTGCACAAATTAGTGCACAGCTGGGGTCCCTCAGCCTGGCTTGTGATCGGGGCCAATTAGGGGAGCTGGCCTGCTGGGAGGAGGGACTGTGGGAGGTTGGCTCCAGAAGCAAGCTAACCAATGGCTGATTCCATGAGGAATCAGATTCCCTCCTCCCTCCTGTTTGGGTCTGGTGTGCAGGTGAACCAGATTGGGGCTGTCAGGGCCCCAGCAGCAAGGTCTGAGTTAGTGTGCATCATAACTACTGGTCATTCATCTAGTCATTCTGACCATTTGGTCATAATAGTTGCTTAGGCTTTTATATATATAGACAATTGATTTCATAGAGGAAAGGAGAAGGAGAGAGAAATAAAACCATTAATGATGAGAGAGAATTATTAATTGGCTGCCTCCTATATGCCCCTTACTGAGTGTTGAGACTGCAACCCAGGCATGTGCCCTGACAGGGAATCAAACTGTGACCTCCTGGTTCATAGGTCGATGCTCAGTCACTGATCCACACCAACCAGGATTAGAGATACTACTTTGATTCTCACTTCTCCTGTGTCAGTCATTTTATCTGTGTCAAGCACAGAGTTAAGAGTTGTGTCAAAGATGTAGGAAAGAATTAGTCATATGTTTTTCTCTGAAGGAGAAGGGCTAGGGAGCTAGGCTGTCTACATAAATTCCAAAGTATGCCCACACTGAATCTAGCCAAGTAGACCTGAACATGGTTTATGCATTAAGTCTATTTATTTAATAGACAATAAACATTTCTTGAATGAATGAGCAAATCTATTTCATAATATAGAAACATGCAAATTCTCTGAAAGGTCAAAGAAGTGAGAGCTTCCTTCTGGTTCATAGAGACTGGTTTGAATTTTGAAGAATATTTGTCTATTTTAGTGTAATATTGAAACAATCTTTTAAAGATTTTAATATGACACTAGTTATTAAAAATGATGGAACTAGAAATATTTTAAATATTATACTCTTAACTTGACAGTTACGTTAAAATACCTTTTTTTCTTTATTGTGGATATAAATGTTTAAGGGTATGTCAGCAATTATGGAAAATTTAAAGGAAATATAGCAAATATAATATGAGCATAAGATCATTAAACGATCTCTTCCTTCCTGGGTCAGACTTCTGGACAACTAAGAGAATTATGTCTAAATGTATGACTCTTCCTACCACCAATCTCAAAGGCTAGGATGTCATCCCAAATCTCCCAGTTCTGCTAATAACCCATCATAGTTACTTATTAATGGACTTAACTAAGCATTTTTTTCCAGTCTCCCTCACCTCTTAAGTTAATGAAGTTTAATAAGATAGCCATTTCCTCTTTCTCTATTCCCATCTTTAAGGTTAATTTATGTGCAACACTAATCAAAAGTTATGAATTCATAAAGTATATACCATGAGTTATACTCATTCTTAAGTAGTTGAAATGCTTTACATCATTTTTATAGAAGGTATATTCATATTTTTTCATTCCAATTTATGAATTACTTGTTATGTGCCAGGTACTGGGACTACATATGGGGACACAAAGCCAAACAAGGTAGATGTGTTATCTATTCCAATAAAACCTATAGTCCAATTACAAATAGGTGAACATATAGTTTTATTAAGAACAATAAAAGAGGTAATCATAGCACTGTTATAGAGGTCAAGAGGGGCAGGACAGCTAGTTTAGACAGGTGGTCCGAGAAGTACTCTTTGAAGAGATGACATTCAAGCTGATCTTGGAAGGTTTAGAAGGAATGAGCCATTAACAAAGCAGCAGCAGGAATATTCCTGGCTGTGGAAACATGTGAACATACTCTAAGGATATAAAAAGACTGATGTATTATAAGAACAGAAAAAAGACCAATGTCAAAAAAAATGGGAGAGTAGCATGAGATGAGCCTGAAGAGAAGGATAGGAGCCCAGATCATGCAGGTCCTTATAAGCTAGGGTGTAAATGTGAGATGACATTAAAATTTGTATGTGTAACTTTCTAGTGTATCATATTATTATTTATTTCTTAAAATTATTCTGCATATTGTAAAGAGAATAGATTAAAGGAAAAGAAGAGTTGAAGGAGGAAGTTTTTTTTTTCTTAAATGCCTATTTAAGTGATCCAAACAAAGAATGGGAGGTGGCTGGGGAGAGTGGCAATAAAAATAAAAATGAACAAATTGAAGAGATATCTGCAGGTATCTGTGATAGGGTAATATTATAATTATGTGTTCACTTGTCTTTTTCTCTTACATCCTGGGACCCATTGAAGAGAGGGACTATTTCTTTTCAATCTCTGTATTTCCACTTCTAGCTGAGAATATTTAATGAAAAAATATATTTTTCATAGCTTGGGTGCCTAGGGCATGACAGGCACTCATCAAATCGTCAAATAGATGAATAGGTTTGCAGTCTCTACAGTAGAATTCCTCTCTTGCCCTAAAATTATTTTTGATCATGCTTTAAGAAAGTTCCACTGGTTTTGGTATACTATAATGTGGCGAATATAACCATATTCTCTTTCTCCATCATCATTCAAGATCTTATAGGTTTCAATTATATGCTTCTAATATTTTTATCTTCCAGGATAAAGAAAGACTATTTTGATTCCTTTTTCATGTGGCAGTTCTGCCTTTTCAGTAATCATTTATCTTGCCTCCCTTTGGATTTTTTTTTTTTTTTAGCTCTTTTAAGACTTGTTTGAGATGTTACAACACAATGCTCTTGGTGTGAACACACCACAATCCAGAATGTTGGTGGAATTCTGGATTTGGTTTAATTCCAATATATTTTCTAATAAAGCCCAATATTTTCTAGACATTTTTGGTTCTAGGAAATAGTGCCAAAAGACTCACAAGTCTCTTAGTAAAAATATAACTCACAGCTTTAAATTAATTAGTATTTTTCCTGTCCATGTCTATAATTTTCTTTCCTTTTATGTAGCCTTATGTATTTTTTTTTCCGTTTTGTTCCTGCCAGTTTGATATCTCACTATCTCCAGAAGAGCTTAGGGTCAATTGGATTCTTTTCTTCAAATCACTTATAAAAACTATTGGATTGGGACAATCACTGGGAGATATCTCTATTTGTAGTTTCTGTCCAGAGCAATTTTCTCCTGCTCTTTGTTTCTTGTCTGTAAGGTAATTCTTTATTCATGACAAAAATAGTCTTCTCAGCTTCATGGAGCTCAGATAGATGATTATGTAAATGTACTTTGAAAACGAATGTAATGCATTTGCTTGTTCTGTTTTGTCCATATTATTAGTTATTCATGGATACCTCAATTTGATTAGCTGAACAAGATTTTCCTTATAGAAACCATATTTCCTTTTAATAAATGTTATCTTTTTTTCTTGAGTAACTCAGTCTATCTATGTATTTATCTATATTTAATCTTCTATTAACTTGTCAGAAATGGCAGGTACATTTGTCAGTAGTTAGCTATAAGAATCCCCACTGTGACACTCTTCTCATGGATATCAAACATTGTCTTTTCAGAATTTATAACTGTTTAAATTTTGGGCTAATAGTACCACAATTTCATCTGGATTCTTTTAAAACTGTTGATGCATTTAAAACAATTTATCAATTAAATCTTATACTTTTATTACTTTTGTGGCTCTATATTTTCTCAACTGTGAGATATCTTCTTTGACCTTTGGAGGATTAATTGTGCATTCATTTAATGAATAATTATTGAGTGGCTGTGAGCCAAGCACTAGGGACATACCAGTGAACAAGATAGGCAAAAATCCCTGCCTTTACTGAACTTACATTATTTAAATGGAAAGACAGTCAGAAAATAAGTAAATGATATGTCAGCTGGTTTTAAATGCTAGGAAGAAAAATATAAGTTAAGGGGATAGCATGTGAGGAGGAGTGCTATTTAATATAGAGGGGTTAGGAAAAATATTTCTGAAAGTGTAACATTGGAGCAGGACTCTGGAACAAATTATGTTGTTACTTGGGGAAGGAATTTCAGAAAGATGAAACAGTAAGTGTCCAGGCCCTAAAATAGACATGTGCTTGGATTTTTTTTTTTAAATAAGAAATCCAGTGCTACAGAAAGAAAATAAATGAATGGAAGGAAAGAAGGACTAGGGGTTTAGCCAAGAGACAGATCATGCAAGGCCTTACAGACCAGATTGAGGACTTTCAATGATATTCTTGGTATGATAAGAAGCCATTTGATATTCTTTTGAGCAACAGGAGATCATAATGTTGCTTATTGAAAAAAAAACTCTGGTTTTAGTGTATAGAATAATTGTGTTTGGGGAATGGGAAAGTAGAAAGACAAATTAGGAGGCTATTGTGGTAGGCAATCAGGTAAGAAATGATGAAGATTTGAACCTGGGTAGTAGTAGAAGTAAACAGATTTGTTTTTTACAAAGCTAATCCATTTTGTTTATCACACATTAATTATATTTGCCAGATAATTCATTTTCTATTTACATAAAATGTAGCTCTTTCCTTTTCATTATAAAAAAGTTGTTATGGTTAAGGTAGTTTAACATAAGCTCATCTTCATCAAAGAATCATTGCTGTAAACTCTTTGTAACTGCTTACTGTAAATATAATGTAGAAAAGTAATTTTGCTTAAAGATAAGAACAGTAACTAAACAAAGAATGTGTTTACTAGTTATTTTGTTTAACCAGCTTCTAACTGATCTGAATTTCCAGGAATTGGTGTTTAATGTTGTATATTTTATTCCATAAATTCTGAGGCTATAAATTTACTTTAGCGATCAGAAGTCTTTAAAGCTTGCTGGCTAGGTAATATTGGTATTCTTGAAAGAATATCCATAATGTTGCACATTAGAATTTTAAGAGAAACATAATAGTTTGAAAGAATGAACTGCTTAATGCTGTTTCCATAGGTCTCATACGAACAAACAGAACATTGGCAAGATTTTGAAATACAGGCCAATCCTATCTAATAAAGAGAGAATATGCTAATTGACTCTCACACCATTGAAAAGATGGTAGCACCCACAGCCAATAAGGAGGGAATATGCTAATTGACTAGCATGCATATAAGTACAGTGGTACCTCGAGATATGAGTTTAATTCGTTCCGTAACCTTGAGGCATGGGAAACTATGAGACACTCGAGTTGTGGTAAACTGGTGGGTCGTGTGCAGCTGGCTGATCCGCATGATTACTGGTATCTCAACAGATGCTCGTATTTCAGAGCAAAAATCGCTCGTTCCACGGCTCATACAGTGGTACCTCGAGATACGAGTGCCCTAACATACGAGATTTTTGAGATAGGAGCCATCGAGCAAGCGATTTTTGCTTTGAAATACGAGCATCATTTGAGATAGGAGTAATCGTGCTGATCGGCCCGCTGCACACGACCCACCAGTTTATCGCAACTTGAGCGTCTCATAGTTTCCCACCCCTCAAGGTTACGGAACGAATTAAACTCTTATCTCGAGGTACCGCTGTATAACCAATGGTCACCCTCAAAGATGATGATGCCCACAGCAAATAAAGAGGGAATATGCTAGTTGATTTCCACGTCCTCAAAGATGGTGGTGCCCTCAGCCACAAGATGGCGGCACCTAGTCCCCTCAGCCCCACCATGGGGCCTAGATCCTCTGTGTGCCTGCCTCCAGAGTCCCTAGTTCCCTCAAACCCCCAGTCACACAGGGCTGGGAAGTCTCAGATGGTAGCGGCCCAGCTGCTCAGGGCTGCCCCAAGGTACAGGCAAGCATTGGATGGCAGCTGACCAGCCACCCAGGGCCGCCCAAGGCTCAGGTAACTAGGCCAGCCAAAGCTTGCACTGACAGCAATGACAGCAGCAGGGTTGTGATGAGGCATCGCCTTCCTCTGATCACTCAGTTGCTTGCCACCCTTGAGGGCTCCTGAACTGTGAGAGGGGACAGGCCAGGCTGAGGGAACCCCCTCCAGTGCGAGAATTTTCATTCACCAGGCCTCTAGTGTTAATTAAAGGAAATAAGTAATTTAAAAGTGGAAATATTATTTTTGGATTTACAATTTTTTCTCACCTCTTTCCAGATGTCAAAATAATCCAAAAATATATTTAAGACCTCACCTGGGCTGCTACTACAATGCTTTTATAAACATGTTACTTGAATTGGCTTATTTGTAATAGAAAAGGCCTTAGGAATGAATCAAGAATACTATGAATACAGCAACAGTTTGACCTTGTATACTTCTATCTGATTTCCCTCTTTTTTTTTTTAATCCTCACCTGAGGATATTTTCTACTGACTTTTAGGAAGAGTGGAAGGAAGAGGGAAAGAGATAGAAACATCAATTTAACAGATTGATTAGTTGCCTCCTGCATGAGCCCCTGGCCAGGGCCTGGGAGGGGAAGGAGTCTGAAACCAAGGTATGTGCCCTTGACTGGAATTGAACCCAGGACCCTTTGGTCTGCAGGTCAACACTCTACTCACTGAGCAAAACTGGCTACGGCTGATTTCCCTCTTTTTATTTTCATCTTTATCCCCATTATTTTCTGGGGAGACTTCTCCCACACCCATGGAGGTCATGAGCAACTAGTAATAGACCTTGATTGAACAAGGGTTGACCTAAGATGCATAAATATGAGTCATTACCACTGACACTTTGCAATTATAATGAAAGAATTTCTGTCTAATGGCCAGAGCTTCACTGATTTACTAGAAAAAACAAAAATCAGTCAGTATAAAGAAGAGGAAGAAGAAAAAGGTAAAAGATAAAAAATTATGAACAACAAATACATATCTACCAACAAGTGAATTTAAAATTAAGTGAATTAAAAATTTGATCAACAGAATAAACTGGTGAATATAATAGAATCAGGAGCACAGAAAGGGAGTGGACTGATAATTCTCAGGGGGAAATGGGAGAGGGGTGTACAGGGAGTGACTGGACAAAAATCATACACCTATGGACTCATCAATGGGGGGGAGGTAAGGGTAGAGGGAGGAGTGGGAGCAGAGTGGAGGGGAGCTATGGAGGGGAAAAAATAGAGACAAATTTAATAATCTGAATAATAAAGATTTAACTAAAAAGAAAAAAAAGACTATCCTATGTCTGTATATTTTACAGATGATTCTCTAGCAGAATGTCCAAGGACCAAAGTTAAAAGTACTTTGGTATATCTCAGGGTTGCTCAAATTACTTTGCTGCTAAAAATACTCTGGGGTTATTGATAACTATATAGCTTTCCAACACTCTTATCTTGAGATTCTGATTCAGTCAATTGTGGGCCTAGCAACATGTATTTTAATAAGTATCCCTAAGTGATTTTATTTTCAGAAAAGTTTAGGATACTTACTCTGAGCAGTTTCTTTGCCTGTATTTCAAGTAATTAACACTTGATAATGTTATGCTTTTCTGCAGGTATTGCTGTGAGTCTCTGCAATATATTTTATAGGAAGTCTCAGCTAAACATGAGTTGTGAATTCAAAAAAAGATAAGCCATTGGTCATATCTTTATTTTTTATATTGTAATTAATCTATGTATTCATTTAACAAACACAAGGAACTTACAGATTAATGAGGGTATATGTCAGATAGTAAATGAATAATCACATGAAAACATTATATCCTGATAGGTAATATTAAGCAATGGTAAAGGGCACAATGAAATTACAAGGGTCCTGACTGAGTAGAGCAATAATTCAGGAAATATTTCTTTGGGGAAGTGATTTTTAAGCTAATTTTAGATATTGCAAGTAGCTTTTTTAAAATTTCTTTATTGATTAAGGTATTACATATATGTCCTTATCTTCCCCTTACCCTTCCAATACCCTACTCATGCCCTCAATCCCCAGGTGTCTGTGTCCATTAATTATGCTTATATGCATGAATACAAGTCCTTTTCTTGATTTCTCCCCATTACCCCCACCCTTTCCAACCTTCCCTATGAGGTTTAACTGTCTGATTGATGCTTCTCTGTTGCTGGATCTGTTTTTGTTCATGTTTCTGTTTTTCATTATATTCCATAAATGAGTGATATCATATGATATTATCTTTCTCTGACTGGCAAGTAGCTTTTTAACTTAGCACATTGAATTCCAGATATATTAGTAGACCTGTTCCAGATATTCTGACTCTGGACTCATTGTGAATGGATTGGCAACTCCAGATTTATTGTGCCTTTTATATTCAATATGAGAATGTCATATGTTTTCTGACTTATAACTTCTCACATAATTTAGCTTTCTTTTTTAAATAAATCTTTATGGTTGAGAGTATTATAGATGTCCCCATTTTTTCCATCCATTTCCCTCACCCTGAGCCTTCACCATCCTACTGTTTGTGTCCATAGGTAATGAATATATTCATATAAATTCTTTGGTTATAAAGAAAAAAAACATAACTACAATGAGAAGAAGTTAATAGATCAAAACATAAAATCAAGTGTTTTCATTAGAATACTAACATATTTTGTAATGTTTAAAAGGTCTTAACAGGCACTTTAAATTGTGTCTGACCATAATTCAATGTAGGAGCACTGACTGTTATTATCATTTTACTGAATGAAACAGAGGCCCAGAGATAGAAATTATGTAGCTGGAGTCTAAATTCCACCAAGTTCAACTTGATTTTATGTGTGACTAGAGGCCTGGTGCACAAAATTTGTGCATGGGGTGGGGGCTTTCCTTCAGCCCAGACTGCACCCCCTTCAATCTGGGACTACTAGCTCCCAACTGCTCACCAGCTTTCCTACCAGATTGCACCTAATGCTTCTGCCTTCCAGGCTGATCACCTCCTAACCACTCTTTTGCCAGCTTGATCAATGCATAACTGCTCCCCTGCAGGTTTGGTCACCCCTAACTGCTCTCCCCTGCTTGCCTGTTTGCCCCCAACTGCCATAATCTGCAGGCCTGGTTGCCCCCAACTGCCCTCCCCTGCTGGCCCAGTCACCCCTAACTTCCCTCACTTGCCAGCCTGATCAATGCCTAACTGCTCTCCTCTGCTGGCCCAATTACCCCTAACTGTCCTCCCTTACAGGCCTGGTCACTCTAACTGTCCTCCGCTGCTGGCCTGGACCCCCCCAACTGCCCTCCCCTGCAGGTCATCTTGTGGCAGCCAATTTGTGTCCACATGGGGGTGGCCATCTTGTGTGTTGGAGTGACAGTCAATTTGCATATCACCTCTTTTTAGATAGGATTAAAATGACAATGTAGCTCACTCAATTTTGTGTCTTGCCTTACCCTGTCTTATCTCCTATGGTCTCAGGGAGCCTGCTTATTTATAGTTCAACAAGGCTCCAGCAATTTTGATTTGCTTTTCAATTTGCTTTCTGTAGCTGTTCCTGCTGTTCAAGGACTGGCACATCAAAGCTCAGCTTGAATCCTACCACTTGAGCCACAGAAACCTTTATCATTTTAACTGTTCTACTTGGAGCCTTAGCTAATCTGAAGTCCTGCTTGCTCAGAAAAGATGCTGGAGTGAGAACCCCATGTGGCTCAAGAGGTTTAACTGAAGATAGTTTACATCCCCAAAGGATACGGTGCCTTAGTGAGAGAACCTTTCTGGCCAATTAGCATATGCTGCATCTCTGTTTCCTAAACACCTCCCACCCCCCCGCTCTGCCATCTGTATTGTGGCTGCTGTAAGAATTCCTATGTACTGAATTTTCTATATAATTAATAAAACCAAATGATTCTCTCAGCTATTTGACCTAGGTAATCATGAAATATTTTTTTTTATTTCCATTTTTTGAAAGACCAATGTAAGAATAGGACAATATACTTTTCAAATGTAGAGAGAAGAGTTTTCCTTGCAATTCATCTGCACTACCAAAGACAGGGAGCAGGGAATTTTCTAATGTCCACCTTGGTCAGCACTAAGGCAGAAATGAATCTGGCTTCAATACAGGCTATTTTTCATCCTCACACCTACATTTTGTTCTGTATTCTTCCGTAATCTTCTCTGGTTCTTAAGTTGTCATAAAAAATATAGCAATTTATTTTTTTTCCTAAAACCTAAAACCAGAAGCATGGATACATGGAACAGACTGATAGCTTTCAGAGGGGAGGGCCATGGAGGTGGACTAGATGAAAGAAGGTGAAGGGATTAGCCAAAGGGCATATATGAATAACCCATAGACACAGACAACAGTGTGAAGAAAGCCAGAGAGAAGGCAGGGCAGGAGCTGTGTGGAGGTGGGCAAAGAGTAGGAATACAGGGACATCTGTAATAGAATAACAATAAAAATAAAATTATAGAAAAATAGATAGCAAATGCTCAGGAGTTCTTCACAAGTGTTTCCTCAAGTCTGTTTTGGACCTAGATTAAGGTATTTATTTTCTTACTTGAACATGCCTCTGCTCTTTGCTTTTCTATGTTTGAAAATGTCTTTCCTTAAGCATTGGCTTTTCTACTTTAGTTCCCATTTTGACCTTTATACTACCTATTGCCTTCTGACTTTCCCTATTACATACACATAAGTCAGTAAAACTGAAGTATTTAAACCTCTAATTCCATAAGTTTTAATTTTTGGAGTAAAAATATTTGGTTTGAAATCCTGACTTCACTGCTTTGAACTGTGTGACCATGGAAAAACTACAAAACTCTCTGGATTTTAGTTTCTTTGTCTGTAAAATGGAATATTTAAAGTACCCCCCTCCCCAGTTGTCAACAGAATGAAAAACTAAATGGAATATAAAATGCTTAGAATAATGTCTGACAGGTAATAAAAATTCAATAATGTGAGCTCCAGTGTAAATTCAGGTTAGATGGGCTTAAGCATATGGACCTCATTGGAAAAACGTGAAAATTAAAACATGTATGAAAAATGCCTAGCACAGAGCCTGGCATAATATAGGCATTCAAAAGTTTTAGTCCCATTCCCCTCCAGCATTCTCTTCTCCATTCCATACTTCCTTGTCTCATTTTAAAGACTGCTTTTCATCATGTATTTTTGCTTTGTGAATTAACTATACTATAATTTAAAAACTAACTTTAAAGTGGTGATTTTGGATGGCATCCTAAATAAATAAATAAATAAATAAATAAATAAATAAATAAATAAATAAATAAAAGACAAGTATAGAGGAAAATTGTCAAATAGCAGCTATGCTCCCAGGCAAAATACATTAGAGTAGTGACTCATTTTTTAAAGGTTTCTTTTAACTCCACAGTGGACATTGTAATAGCTCTTACCTTCTGGCCATTAGACACTTGAGAGCTGCCAGAGAAACTGAAAAACTAGCTGCTCTGTTCAAAATAATTCTTCTTAATTGCATGAGGTCAAGTGTAAAGTGTGATAACTTACCTTCTGTGTGATTCATGCCACTTTTCATTTTGTTCTTTTTTCATAGTTTCATCGATTTCCAGGTCTGTTAGGGGCCAGCATATGCTATCTTCCTCAACTTAGGTTCTAGTGTTTAAGCCCTTTCTACACAATCCATGCCAACTGGCCATCTAGCCTCCATCAATACATTCCAGGGAAAAGGAGCCCAAAATATCCAGAAGCCTGCATAGACCAGTTTGAACCAGGCATATCTGTGAGAAAATTCTCTTTTGGTGAGCCAAAATCTGGCTCCATATGTTCTCTCTCCTAATGTCCTAGCTATGTCACTTGAGACCTCATAGCAGTGCAATAGCAGCCAATCTAGTATTTGGAAGAAAGTTTTTACACTATTTATGGAGTCTTTTTTGTCCTCACTGAAAATTCTAAGTTAATACCAGAAAATCTATATACTACTAATAATAATAATATAAAATTGAAGTGAGTATTTAGATAAGGTAGACCCAATAATATTATTAATTTTTGTAATCAAGTATGCTCATAAAATGTTTTAGATTTGGAAACTCTTTTTATGCTTTTAGATTCCACTTCATACACTATTGTTTGAACAGCTAGCAGTTGATGTTAGAGAATCATGGTCTCTGGTCACTGACATTTATTCATTCAGTCATCCATTTGCTTATTCCCTCTTTCACTTATTTACAAAAATGATGTGTCAATAGGGTGGTGAAGGGTGGTGAGGGCCAGAGATGGGGCAGGAACCAAGTAGTGGGGGCAAGGGAGAAAAAAGGAAGGTAATCTGTAGTATTCTAAACAATAAAAATATTTTGAAAAAATTCTCTGTTGAGCATTAAAAAAAAATATTTGACAAAAATGTATATACTATAAAAAATATACCTTCAGCACAATATTATACAGCTAGAGGCCCAGTGCACAAAATTGATGGATTGGGGTGTGGGGTTCCCTCAGACCAGCCTGCATCCTCTATAATCTGGGACCCCTTGAGGGATGTCTGACTGCCTGTTTAGGCTAGCCTGGTCACTCCTAACTGCCTCCCCTGCAGGGTTGATCACCCCCAACTGCCTCCCCTTCCAGGCCTGGTCCCTTCCAACTGTCCTCCCCTGCTGGCCTGATTGCCCACAACTGCCCTCCCTTGCAGGCCTGGCCTCTCCCAACTGCCCTCCCCTGCTGGTCTGATTGCCCACAACTGCCCTTCTTTGCAGGCCTTGTCCCTCCCAACTACCCTCCCCTGCTGGCCATCTTGTGATGGCCATCTTGTGTCCACATGGGGGCAGGATCTTTGACCACATAGGGGCAGCTATCTTGTGTGTTTGAGTGACAGTCAATTTGCATATTACTCTTTTATTAGATAGGGTAAAGGCCTGGTGCACGAGTAGGGGTCAGCTGGCTTGCCCTGAAGGGTATCCTGAATCAGGGTGAGGGTTCTCTTGGAGCATGGGGAGGCCTGGGTGAGGGGCCTGTGGTGGTTTGCAGGCCAGTCACAACCCCTGGTGACCCAAGTGGAGGCCCTGGTATCTGGGGTTTATTTACTTTCTATAATTGAAACTTTGTCTCCTAGAGTGGAGCCAAGCCTCCTGCTTGCTCCATGGCTGCAGCCATTTTTGTTGGGATTTATTTATCTACTGTAATTAAAACTTTATAGCCTTGAGTGGATGACTGGGCCTGCCAGCGTGTGTGAAAAGCTTGGCTTCCTCCATTGTCAGGGGCAACTCAAGCCTCTTGCTCTCTCTGTGGCTGCCGCCATTTTTGTTGGGAATTATTCATCTTCTATAATTGAAACTTTGTAGCCTGGGCTTACCAGGGTTTGTGGAAAGCTTGGCTTCCTCCATTGCCAGGGAAACCCAAGCCTCCTGCTTGCTCCGTGGCCACAGCTATCTTGGTTGGGATTAATTTGCATACTCATTGATTGGCTGGTGGGCATGGCTTGCAGTGTAGTAGAGTGATGGTTAATTGGCATATTACTCTTTTATTAGATAGGATATTCTCACATCATCCTCATGTCAACTGCAAACCTTAATAATCCATGTTTCAAAAATGGGGATAGAGAACATTATTAAGAAAGATGAAAATAACATTTTATCATTTCAGCCATTGTTCCTTGAACAATATTCCTCCTGCTCCACTGATTTTTCTACTCCTGGGTCCTTCTGAATTTATGATCTTTAGAATTTCCCATACACATTGAAGGATCCTAGCTTACAACACAGCTTGGTGTTTGGTTCTTGCTCCTGATTCATGTCCACCATCAGTATGTCACCTGGCAAATATATTGGCTTACAGATATACATGAGAACTATAAGAAAGTAGAAAAAAATTTATAAGACAATGGCAAAGGTTGTTGTCACTAATGGCTACATTTTCTAGGTGAGAAATGTCAATCCATAAGGCAAGAGAGTTATAACATTGCTCTGTGCAGAAAGGTCTGGAATTGAAACTTTACTTATTCCTGTAGTAGCCATGAATTTATTTTTTTACTTTATTTTTATGTTTTTAGTTAATATATATTATATTTATTTTTATTGTTGACTATTTCCCTCATTTCCTTAGCCCTCCCACCCCTGTTCCTCACCACCATGGTCATCATCAATCACACTGTTGTCTGTGTCAATGGAGTGGACTATGCATATATGTTTTTGGCTAATATCTTTACCTTCTTTCATACACTCCTCCCTACACCTATCCCCTCAGATATCTGCCATTCTGTTTCATGTATCCATGCCTCTGGTTTTATTTTGTTCCTCAGTTTATTTTGCTCTTTAGATTCCACATATAAGTGAGATTATATGGTACTTGTCTTTCTCTGATTGGCTTATTTGACTTAGCATAATAATCTCCAGGTCCATCTATCTTGTCACAAAGGGTAAGAGATCCTTCTTTTTTATAGCTGCTTAGTATTCCATTGAGAAAATGTACCACAGCTTTTTTATCCATTCATTTATTGATGGACATTTGTGCTATTTGCAGATCTTGGCTATTGTAAATAATGCTGCTATGAATATAATGGTATATATTCTTTCTGATTGGTGTTTCAGGCTTCTTAGGATATAATCCTAGAATTGGTATTGCTGTGTCAAAAGGCGGTACTATTTTTAATTTTTAATTGTTTTCCACAGTAGCTGCAGCAGTTTGCATTCCCACTAGATTCCCTTTTCTCCACATCCTCACTAGCACTTGTTGTCTGTTGACTTATTGGTGGTAACCATTCTGACAAGTGTGAGAATTGTCATTTTAATTTTCATCTCTCTGATGACTAGTGAAGTTGAACATTTTGTCATATGTATTTGGGCCATTTGTATATCCACTTTTGAGAAGTCTCTATTCAGGTCCTTTGCCCTTTTTTAATCTGATTGTCTTCCTGGTGTTGAATTGTATAAGTCTTTTATATATTACTAAGGGCCCAGTACACAAATTCATGCACCTTGAAAGGAACTGTGGGCCACAAGGCTGCAGTGGGCACAGGGGCGGATCTCAACCCATCCTTTGTGCCCCCACCCAGTCCCTCCCACCACGGGGTTCCCCCCTCCAGTCCACTGTCTACCAGCAGACCTGCTCCTGCTGCTGTGGCTCCCATGTGCTGACAGTGTTGGCCCTACTGTCATCAGGTGATGGCATGGAGCAATTGGGGCTGATGCCAGCAGTAGGTGTGAGAAGGGAGGGCACCATCAGTGGGTATGAGTGGCACCTGCTGCCTCAATTGCCCCTCAGGAGCAGGGGGAGATGGAAAATCTCTGAGTGACAATCTGAGCTGACAGTCACTGTTCACACTCACTGACAGCTAATGTAAATAATGCTGAATGATCAGGGCTGGCACTGCACGCCAGCAGCGGGTGCAAGTGCTGGGTGGGACCGTGGCACACAGGAGCAAAGAATTTTCAGTAACCACCAGAGGATTTCTCAATGACAGTGACCAGTGCCCTGTCTGGTCTGGTGCCCTACCTTAGTCTGGTACTCCCGCTTACCTGCTCCACCATCCCGCCATGGCTGCTTCCAATGCCTGCCGGGTTCCATGTGCCCCCCCACCCCCCGACTGGTGGTCAGTGCACATCATAGCAAACAGTTGTTTGGTTGTTCTGCCATCTGGTCTATTTGCATATCAGTCTTTTATTATATAGGATAGAAATCAATTCCTTAGCAGATGTATCATTGCCAAATATTTTCTCCCGTACAGAAGATTCAGTTTTCATTTTGTTGATCCTTTCTTTTGCTGTGCAGATTTTAACTTTAGTGTATTCCCATTTGTTTCTCTTTTTTTTTCAACCACTGCCTTAAAGGAAAACACTTAAAAACATTTAATAATGTACTAATGTCTTTAACCTGAAGTCAAAACTTCTGGGTAAGGGTAATGCCTTACACAGTGGTCAGTAAACTCATTAGTTAACAGAGCAGCAAAACATGGCTCTCGAGCCTCAGTTTGCCAACCACTGCCCTAGGAGATATATTAGCAAAAATATTGCTATGAGAGATGTCTAAAATTTTACTATCTATGTTTTCTTTTGGTATTTTTTTAAATTAACTTTTATTAATTTTTATACATATCTCCCCATTGCTCCCCCTCCCTCCCAGGCATACCCCAACCCCCCAGTGTCTGTGATCATTGGTTATGCTTATATGCATGCATACAAGTCCTTTGATTGATCACTTATCTACCTCACCTAACTTTAATCTTTCTGCTGTAATTTCACAGTGTTTGATGCTTTATGATTTTTGTCCTCCTGAGAATTATCAGTCTACTCCCTTTCTGTGCTCCTGATTCTATTATATTCACCAGTTTATTCTGTTGATCAAATTTTTAATTCACTTAATTTTTAGATTCACTTGTTGACACATATGTATTTGTTGTTCATAATTTTTTGTCTTTTACCTTTTTCTTCTTCCTCTTCTAAAAGAGTACCTTTCAGCATTTCATATAATACTGGTTTGGAGTTGATGAACTCCTTTAGCTTTTTCTTCTCTGTGAAGCTCTTTATCTGCCCTTCAATTATGAATGATAGCTTTGCTGGATAGATTATTCTTGGTTGTAGGTTCTTGCTGTTCATCACGTTGAATATTTTTTGCCACTCCCGTCTGGCCTGCATCGTTTCTGTTGAGAAATCAGCTGACAGTCGTATGGGTGCTCCCTTGTAGGTAATGAACTGTTTTTCACTTGCTGCTTTTAATATTCTCTCTTTGTCTTTTGCTCTTGGTATTTTAATTATGATGTGTCTTGGTGTGGTCCTCTTTGGATTCCTTTTATTTGGGGTTCTGTGTGCTTCCTGGACTTGTAAGTCCATTTCTTTTACCAGATGTGGGAAGTTTTCAGTCATTATTTCTTTAAATAGGTTTTCAGTATCTTGCTCTCTCTCTTCTTCTGGCACCCCCACAATTCTGATGTTGGTACGCTTGAAGCTGTCCCAGAGGCTCCTTACATTATCTTCACATTTTTGGATTCTTTTCTCTTCTGGCTTTTCCAGTTGAATGTTTTCTGCTTCTTTATATTTCATATTTTTGACTTGCCTTTCTCTAGTCTGCTGTTAGAACTCTGTATAATATTTTTCATTTCAGTCAGTGTATGTTTAATTTCTATTTGGTCCTTTATCATCTTTAGTTGGACCTTTTTCATCTCCTCTTGGGTCTCACTAAATTTATCCATCTTTTCTAGCATATTCTTGAAAAACCTTATAAGTGTGGTTTTGAACTCTATTTCCAGTCGTTTTTTTCCCTCCATTTCTTTTGTTTGTGATCCCTTCCCTTGTCTCGGCATTTTCTCTATGCCGGGGAAACTTCTGTGTTGAATTCAGCCTTATGATACCAGACGCAAAACCGAAGAAGCCTCTATTGAGCTTGGGATGGGTGGAGTCTCAGGGCTCAAGGGACCGCCTTGCCTTCCAGTCGGCCCCGCCCTCCACGGCCCCTGAGTCTCACGTGACTGGGTAATGGCTGGAGCTGTCCTTGTGCCTCTAACCACTGCCTTTCCAGCTCCCCTGAGTACCAGGACCACACGAGTCTAGGTCTCTAGGGTTTCGTCCGAAACAGGGGCTTAGTGGAGTCAGAAGTGGCACAGTTGGGAGGGTCTATCCCCAACCCACTTGTGAAAGCCAGCTGCACAATCAGCAGTCTGTCCTGCTCGCAGTGCCGTGCGCTACCAGGCCTTTGATCTTTTGCGACTCCCCTAAGTTTCTGTGCACTTCTCCCTTTTCACAGTCCAAACTCCCCCCGTACGAGTTTCGGCTGGATCTGGGGTTTAGTGTCGTAGGATAAGGGGTTCAATGCCTTTGAGAGTCTCCGTTTCCCTCCCGCCAGAGAAAGCCAGCCAGGTACTCTGGCACCACGCGCGCGTCTCCGTACCTCAGCTTTTTGCAGCTCCTCTGGGTCTCTGTGAGCCCCTCTCTTTCCTTCTAGTTGTAGAACTTCCACTCAGCCAGCTTTCCTGTGGTTCTGGATGATGTCCGTTCTGTCTTTTAGTTGTAGTTTTGAAATTGTTGTGCAAGGCAGCAGTGTAGGTGTTTACCTATGCCGCCATCTTGGATTCTCCTGTTTTCTTTGGTATTTTTAGGTTTCATAACTTACATTAAAGTCTTTCATCCATTTTGAGTTTATTCTTATGTGTGGTGTAAGTGGATGATCCAGTTTCATTTTTTTCCCATGTAACTGTCCAATCCTCCCAACACAATTTATTGAAGAGGTTGCCTTTACTCCATTGTATGCTCTTGCCTCCTTTGTCAAATATCAATTGATCATAGAGACATGGGTCAATTTATAAGCTCACTGTCCTGCTCTATTGATCTATATGCCCATTCTTATGCTAGTATTAGGCAATTTTTATTATTATGGCTTTGTAGTATGGTTTGATATCCAGTACAGTGATACCTCCAACTTTGCTCCTATTTCTCAAGATTTCTGAGGTTATTTGGGATCTTGTTTTGGTTCCATATATATTTTTGGAATATTTGTTTTAGATCTGTGAATCTATATGTTTCTTTGGATGGTATGGCCATTTTAATTATGTTAATCCTTCCAATCCACAAATATGGTATATGTTTCCACATATTTATATTCTTCAATTTATTTATTCAATGACATATAGTTTTCTGACTATAAGCTTTTTACATCTTTTGTTAAATTTACTCCTAGATACCTTATTTTTGTGTTATTGCGATAGTAAATGGGATTTTTTCTTAGTTTCTCTTTCTGATAGTTCATTAGTGATGTTTATGGAGTAGTTATGACTTTTCGCCCTATTTAAATAAGAATAATAATTTAATGAATATTTTTATATATCTATCAATACATTTCAATCAAAGACCACCAGAAACATACTTCAGTTAAACTACTTGTTTTTTTTTTGCTCAAAGCAGCTATGAGGGAAACATGCATACTATAAGGAATCACAATAAGGTGTTAGAAAGACCTTTTGATTGGATTTGGGTTTATATTAGATGATTTTGGGGATGTTTTAAGAAAGTCAGTCTTTATTTTGAACTGATTGATTTCTATCAGAAAGCAGGGTCAATTTTATGATTATGTATCTCAATAAGTCTTAACAAGAAAGGGGAGAAAGTAAAGCAAGTGCAATGCTCTAATTATTGAAAAAGTAGCAGTCACAGTAGCCAAGATAGGTGGATGTTTGGTCTCTTTTGTGATTTGGACAATGTTTATGTTCTGTGTGTGTTGAGACATTATTACAAATGGTCTTATTTTTGCTTTGATCTGTCCTGATCCCACAGTGGTTTTATTGTTGATGTTCTGTGAATCTATGTTCAACAGAACATTAAAGCCTATGTATCATTGTGAGGCCAGACTGTGGATGTCAGGAACTGCTTTTCTCTTTCTCATAGTAGATATTGTGACATTTCAGTGAATAAATATATCAGTGAACAAAACAGAAGACAGTATATTTGCCTTCATTGGAAGTGTGGATAGAAGAAAACAACAAATTTAGTAAGTAAATTATACAGTATATTAAAAAGTGATAAATGCTATAGGAAAGGAAAAAAGTGTAATAGAACAGGTCAAATAGGATAGAGAATGGGTTAGGTATAGACAGGAAAGTTGCAAGTTTTTAAAGGAGTGGTCAGGGTAGGCTTTAATGAGAAGGTGAAATTTGAACAAAGACTTGATTTGGAGGTGAGGAAATGAGCCCTTTAAATAGCTGAGGGAATAATCCTATTACTAAGTTTGAATCCCTGTAACTTTTTAACTTACTCTAAAAGCAATTGTCTGGTTCATTGTTTTCCCATTGATTTCTCTGAGGGTTTTTTTTTTGTGTGTGTGTGTGTGTGTGTGTGTGTGTGTGTTTTGTTGTTGGTTGTTTTGTTTGTTTGTTTGATGTTTTGTTTTGTTTTTATTTGTTTGTTTGCTTGTTTGTTTTGCCCTAGACTAGGGCCTAGACCAAGCAGAAAGAGATTGGATAAGAAGGACAGAATATGTAAGGGTATGTATGATGATGCCAGTTCTAACAAGTCACTAATTATTCAAGGAACTGAGAAATAGTTCCCCTCTCCCTCTACAAAGCTATTAATTCCATGATTTGTCCTCAATGGAAGACAGCTGTCCAGATGACTATTCCTGTCACAGGTCTATTATTACTCCATTTTTACTATACCTGGGATTCTGCATTCCCTCTTTTCATGAAAGCTGAGAATCATCCAAGTTCTTGCTCTCTCCATTGGAAGCACAGTTAGTCACAAGATTCTGAGAAGAATGAAACTATCTACCTTAGGAATTCTTCAATTGCTTTTATTTCTTAAGAGCATATTCATAGTCATTATACTTATTTGTCCTCTAATACTATCTCTGTAAATTCTACTCAATATATATTGCCCCAAATTTTTATAATTAAAACTATAAATACATACTGGTGCTTTAGTTCTTGATAATTTATGTCTAGATGACAGTTTTATTAAATTATCTTTATTGTTGAAAGTATTACAGATGTCTCCTTTTTTCTCATTGACCTACTACACCCCATCCCCATTTCTCCCTCAGACCTTCACTTCACTATTGTCTGTGTCTACAGATTATGCCTATATACATATAAATTATTTGGTTAATCTCTTGCCTGTACTTCCCTCTGAGATACATCAGTCTCTTCCATGTGTCTATGTCTCTGGATCTATTTTGTTCATTAATTTATTTTGTTCATTAGATTCCACATATGAGTGAGATCATGTAATACCTGTTTTTCTCTGACTGGCTTATTTCACTTAGCAAAATAATCCCCAGGTCCACCCATGTTGTCACAAAGGGTAAGAAATCAATCTTTTTTATAGCTACATAGTAATCCATTGAGTAAATGAGCTTATTTACCCACTCATTTACTGATAGGTTCTTGGGCTGTTTCCAGATCTTAGCCATTGTAAACAGTGCTGCTATGAACATAGGGGTGCTTATATTCTTTCTGATTGCTATTTCAGGCTTCTTAGAATATATTCCTAGAAATGAGATCACTGAGTCAAATGGCAGTTCCTTATTTATTTATTTGTTTGTTTGTTTTTTCTTTTTGTTAGGCTTCACCCGAGGATATTTTTAAATTGATTTTTAGAGAGAGTGGAAGGTTGGGAGAGACAGAGAGAAACATGATGTGAGAGATACACATTGATTGATTGCCTCCTGCCTGTGCCCTGGCCAGGGCAGGGGATTGAGCCTGCTACCAAGGAATGTGCACTTGATTGGAAATCAAACCTGGGGCCCTTCAGGCCATGAACTTATGCTTTATCCCAAACTGGCTAGGGCCCATTTTTAATGTTTTTCACAGTAGCCGCACCATCTGCATTCCCACCAGCAATGAGTGAACCAGGGTTTCCTTTTCTTCAAATCAACAAATGACGAGATCACAGTTTTTAAGTGATGCAACAGCTCAGGCTGAAATTTTGAGTTTTCTTTTACAGTGTTCTTACTTCTATACTCCAATACATTATATCATAGTGGCTACAATAATCATAAGAAAATTATGCAATAAATATTTTAAAAGCAGATATAATTGACACGGTATAGCACTCTTCAGAGAAAGATTAAATACAACTAATTTAAATATGCACACATCACCTACAATGTAAGTGATTAAACAGAAATTCCCTATTATTAAACAACATGGCAATAGAATGAAAAATATATGACTTTCTGATTTTTTATACTGGAAATCTAGCTGTATACTTAACATATCCAAACAATAACAACAGGTTATTAAGAAAAAATATTGGTTCACTATGTTTAATTATCTGATTGTGGGGCCCATATTTAGTATTAAATTTTAATAATCATAATAACGTATATTTATATAGGGCATTATGCCTTGCTTTTATATCCATTTTCCATTTGAGCCTCATAACATCTCTGGAAGGTACAGAATGTACTGAGTTATTATTCTCATTTTATTGTAAGAAAATAGGGCACAGATAAATGAAATGTCTTACAAAATTAATAAAAGCTGGATGCAGGCATGGAATCTAAATCTCCTGAATATGAATATAGGTTTCGAATAAAGGCAATCAGACATTATTTCTATTTTCCATCTGTCACTACCTAAGTGACCTGGACAAGTCATTTTATTTTTCTGCACTTGTATCTTCTGGAGAATAATGATAGTGTATGCTTCAGTCACACACACACACACACACACACACACACACACACACACATGCACTCCCTCCTCTATTAATCTTTTTGGTCATAGAAATATGATGTGCTGAAGAGAACCAAGATGGTGGCATAGGTAAATGTACTTGCTGCCTCCTACAACCCCTTCAAAGTTACAACTAAAATGCAGAGCAATCATCATTCAGAACTCCCTGAAATCTGGCTGAAATCAGCCCTACAACTCAAGAAGCAAAGAATAAAGCACATTGACACTGATAGGAAGCATGGAAGCATAAAATGGGCTGGCGATATACACATGTGGCATTTTTTTCAAGGCTACAGAGGCCTCCTGTGCGGAGCAATGGGTCCCAGCCCCATGCTGAACACAAAACTCAGGGTTCTAGAGCTGGGAAGAGAAGTTCCCATAATTTTAGGCTGTGAAAAACAGCAGGGATTGTGGCTGAATGACTTAAGGCAGCTGAAGTCCCAAACAGTTCCTCTACAGGACCAGAACACAAACATACATGGAATTGCCCTCACTGAGTTCCAGAAATAGAGAAGCAGCTTGGGTGGGATCCAGGGACATATGAGGAGGAATAAGGACTTGGAGGCCACTTCCTCCCAGACAAGGGTGCTTGCAGACTTAACTGTTCCTATTCTGAGACTCTCCCATTGCAGAGATGACTGGAAGCCATATTGCCTGGCTCACACTGTTCTCTCTGCCATGGTGATTCCCTAAGACCCTGCCCTATCCATTTTGTAGCCCTGCCCAAGCTGTTTTCAGTAGCTTTTCAATATGAATGGCCTGTCTTGGCTCAGGCTTTAGACTTTCCTAAAATCTCTCAAATAACATCAGATGGCATCAGTGGGCCCCATACCTATAAATAAGAGGCCCGAGACCTGGCACTAGTAGCAGCCTTCCTTGCTTTACACCTTGGCCTTGCCTGGGTACTTCCAAGTCCAAGATAGTAGCTATATAAAGATTTCTTTGTAGCTCCTGCTGGATAAACCCAGGCAGTGGTTGACTTTGCACCTCTTGGGACACTCCAGAGACAGTGCACCTGGTAGACAGCTTCAGACCATACAACATTACAACTCTACACACCCACTACTGACACAGGCCAGGGGAAGACTCACTGAGCACCAAAGCCCTACTGAAGCAAGTCCTGCTCCATAGCATTGTATCATGCACAGCAGCTCTCCACTGTAGTTGCAGCTGGTGCACAGAGCCAATTGACCTAAAGGTCAATTGGTCTCATTGACAGCAACAATAATCAAGTCTCAACTACAACAAGTCAGTGCACCTAGCCCACATTGGGGCACAACTAGAATGCCCAGCTCAGGTGACTGGGGAGGCTGAGCCAGTAGGCCCTCAGGACACCTACTACACTAGGCCATATTACCCATTCTTGAAAACATAGCAGCTCTATTTAATACATAGAAAAAAATACAGAGCAACAGCCAAAATGTGGAGACAAAGACATATATCACAAATGAAAAAAGAGAAGAAATCTCCAGAAAAATATTAAATGAAATGAAAGCAAACAAACTACTAGGTAAAGAGTTAAAAACAGTGGTTACAAGGATCATAGTGAGAGTTTTAAGAGACTTGGTGAGAAATGCAAGGATCTTGATGAGAATTTCAAAAACATAAAAAAGGAGCAGTCAGAAATTAAGCATACATAGACTGAGATAAATAATAATAATGGCAAAGTCTAAAAATCCTGGGAATCTACAACAACAGCACCCAGGGAACAGCTGTGAACCTAGGAAAACCAGAACCCAAGCAAGGCAAATAGGCGGACTTGGAGGAGCTCTTTACCTTCTCACTGAAAAGTCATATTTTGCCTGGGAAAAGGAGAGACAGAACTTCATAACCAAACATGCTGAGAAGAGAGACCATGGGGAGACAAAGAAATAGCCCACATTTGAAAGAAAAAGAAGCAATACCAGAAAAGGAAGTACACAAAATGGAGGCAAGCTACCTGTCAGAGAAAAAATTTAGACAAATGGTCATAAGGTGGCTGAAAACAATGGAAGGCAAATTCAACAATATATGTAAAAACAAAGAGGAAATGAAGAAGAACAAATGAAAAATGACATCCTTGCTATAAAGAACTTAACAGAAAGCATCAACAGTAGGCTAGAAGAAGTAGAGGACTGCATCAGTGAGCTAGAAGACAAGGTAGGAAACAATAGCCAAGCAGAGCAGCATCAAAAACAAACAAACAAACAAACAAACAAACAAACAAACCTTCAAGAACAGGTGGAGAGCCTGAAGGAACACTGGAACAAGAGGAAACAAAACAACATCCACATAATAGAGGTATAAGAAGGAGAGGGAACTGAGAAAAAAATAAAAAACCTGTTTGAAGAAATAATGACAGAAAACTTCCCTGATATAGGAAAGAAAAAACTCACACAAATCCAAGAAGCTCACAGAGTCCCAAGCCAAGTGAGCCCCAAAAGACCAAAACAAAGGCACATTATAATTAAATTGGCAAACACCAATGCCGAAGTAATAATCATAAAAGCAGCCAGAGAGAAACAGAAAGTTACCTACAAAGGAATCCCCATCAGACTAGCAACTGATTTCTCAAAAGAAACACATCAGGCCAGAATGGAATGGAATGAAATATGCAAAGTCATGCAAAGGAAGGGCCTGAATACAAGAATACTGTACCCAACAATGCTATCAATGAAAATTGAAGGTGAAGTCAGGAGCTTCACAGACAAAAAAGGACTAAGGGAATTTATTACCACAAAACCAGCAATGCAAGAAATTCTAAAGGGGCTGCTGTAAAAAGAAGAAATAGGAAGCAAAGAAGGAACATAGGGGTAAAGAATAAAAATAGTGACAAACAAGTTTTGTCAATTTTGTTTTGTATTTCTGTAGGGTCTGATGTTATTTCTCCTCTTTCA
Organism: Lasiurus cinereus; assembly: GCA_011751065.1. Lineage (NCBI taxonomy): Eukaryota > Metazoa > Chordata > Mammalia > Chiroptera > Vespertilionidae > Lasiurus > Lasiurus cinereus. Next base: position 8,695,029 of record JAAGEH010000015.1, on the reverse strand, counting down.
TTTCTGATTTTGTTTATTTGGGTCCTCTCTCTTTGCTTCTTGGTGAGCCTGATTGACAAAATATTGGAAGTACTAGTCACTGCTGATTCACGAGAAGAAGAAATCAAAGGCATCCAAATTGGAAAAGAAGTAAAACTGCCCTTATTCACAGATGCCCTGATATTGTACATAAAAAACCCTAAAGACTACATCTAAAATTATTATACTTAATAAATGAACTCAGCAATGTGGCAGGATACAAAATTAACACCAAGAAATCTAAAAAATACTATGAACAACTCTATTCCAACAAACTGGAAAACCTGGAGGAAATGGACATATTCCTAGAAAAATATAACCTTCCAAAATTCAATCAGGAAGAATCTATAAATCTCAATAGGCCAACAACTATAGAAGAAATTGAAGAAGTCATCAAAATTCTTCCATCAAACAAAAGCCTAGGGCTAGACACCTTTACAGGGGAGTTTTAGCAAACATTCAAGGAAGAACTAAAACTCATCCTCCTCAGACTATTTTAAAAAATTCAAGAGGAAGGAACACTTTCAAATTCATTCTATGAAGCCAGTATCACCCTAATACCAAAACTAGATAAAGACAATACAATGAAAGAGAATTATAGGCCAATATCCCTCATGAACATAGATGCCAAAATCCTCAACAAAATTCTGGCAAATCAGATCGAGAAATTCATCAGAAAGATCATACACCATGACCAAGTAGGATTTATCCCAGGGATGCAAGGATGGTACAGTATATGCAAATCACATAAATTGAGAAATTACAACCACATAGTCATATCAATTGATTCAGACAAAGCATTTGACAAAAATCATTACCCTTTCTTGATAAAAACTCTCAGGAAGGCAGTAGTAGAAGGATCATACCTCAACATAATAAAAGCCATATATGACAAACCAACAGCCAACATCATACTCAATGGGCAAAAACTAAACCATTTCCCCTAAGAAGAGGAACAAGACAGGGATGCCCACTCTCACCACTCCTGTTTGGCAAAATACTGAAAGTACTAGTCATTGCTGTTTCACAAGAAGAAATCAAAGGCATCCAAATTGGAAAAGAAGTAAAACTGTCCTTATTCACAGATGCCCTGATATTGTACATAAAAAACCCTAAAGACTACATCTAAAATTCCTATACTTAATAAATGAATTCAGCAATGTGAAAGGATACAAAATTAAAACCAGCAGAGACCAGTTTGGCTCAGTGGATGGAGCGTTGGCCTGCGGACTGAAAGGTCCCAGGTTCGATTATGGCCGGGGGCATGTGCCTTGCTTGAGGGCACATCTCCAGTGTGGAGCATGCAGGAGGCAGCAGATTGATGTCTCTCTCTCATTGATGTTTCTGACTTTCTATCCCTCTCCCTTCCTCTCTGTAAAAAATCAATAATATATATATATATATTTTTAAAAAGGGCAAAATTAAAACCAAGACTTATATGTAGAAAACTATAAGACACTCAAAAAAAAGAGCTAGAGGAAGACATAAACCAATGGAAGAATATACCGTGTTTATGAATTGGTAGAATCAACATCATTAAAATGTCCCTACTACTCAAAGGAATCTATAGATTCAATGCACTTCTCATTAACATACCGATGGCATATTTCACAGACCTATAAAGAACTATCCAAAAATTCATTGGGAATAAAAAGACCCCAAATAGCTACAACAATCTTGAGAAAGGAGAACAAAGTAGGTGGGATCTCAATACCAGATGTCAAGCTGTATTACAAAGCCACTGTTCGCAAAACAGCCTGGTACTGGCACAAGAACAGGCATATGGACTAATGGAATACAATAGAGAACCCAGAAATTGATGCAAACCACTGTGCTCCAATTAGTATTTGACAAAGGACACATAAATAATGTGTCTCTTCAATAAATTATGTTGGGGAAATTGGACAAATATATGCAAAAAAATAAAACTAGAGCATCCAACTTACATCATACACAAAAATAAACTCAAAACGGATAAAGGACTTAATCATAAGACAGGAAACCATAAAAATACTAGAGGAATCCACAGGCAGCACAATCTCAGACATATGTCAAAGCAATTTCTTCACTGTTACTGCTCCTAGGCATTGGAAACTAAAGAGAAAATTAACAAATGACACTACATCTAAATAAAAAGCTTTTTCACATCAAAAGAAACCATTGACAAAACAGCAATAAAACCCACTATATGGGAGAACATATTTCCCAATGTTATCACCGATAAAAGTTTAATCTCCAACATTTACAGGGAACTCATACAACACAACAAAAGAAAGATAAACGGTCCAATGAAAAAATGGGCAATGGACCTAAATAGATACGTTTTGAAAGTAGACAGAAGGAAGACCAAGAGATATATGAAAACATGGTGAAAGTCACTAATTACCTGAGAGATACAAATCAAAACAATAATGCAGTGCCATCTCACACCTGTCAGAATGGCTATAGTCAACAAATGAACAAAAGCCAAGTGCTGGTGAAGATGCAGAGAAAAAAGGAATCCTCGTGCACTGCTGGTGGGAATGCCGACTGGTGTAGCCACTGTGGAGAACAGTATGGCATTTCCTCAAAAAACTCAAAATGGCCGAAACCAGTTTGACTCAGTGGATAGAGTGTTGGCCTGCGGACTGAAGGGTCCCAGGTTCGATTCTGGTCAAGGGCATGTGCCTTGGTTGCGGGCACATCTCCAGGGGGGAGTGTGCAGGAGGTAGCTGATCGATGTCTCTCTCTCATTGATGTTTCTAACTCTCTATCCCTCTCCCTTCCTCTCTGTAAAAAAATAAAATAAAATAAAATATATTTAAAAAAAAAACAACTCAAAATGGAATTCCCATTTGACCCAGTAATCCCACTTCTAGGAATATACCCCAAGAAACTAGAAACACCAATCAGAAAGCATATATGCATTCCTATATTCATAGCGGCCCATTTCACCATAGCTAAGGTTTGAAAACAGCCTAAATTCCCATCAGCTGATGAGTGGATTAGAAAATATGGTACATCTACACAATAGAATACTATGCTGCATAAAAAAGAAGGAATTCTTACAATTTTCAACAGCATGGATGGAAGTGGCGGGCATCATGCTAAGTGAAATAATTCAGGCAATGAAAGAAAAATACCACATGATCTCACTCAATAATGGAAAATAAACATTATAATCTGATGAATAAAAAGATAAATACAGAGACAGTGAAGCATCATTCAGACTGTCAAATTGGGAATGGGGGAAAGAGATCAACCAATGGACTTGTATGCATGCATATAATCACAACTAATGGACACAAAACACAGGGGGTGGGGGTGGGATAAGGACATGTGCCAGGGGATAGGGGAAGCTGGGGGAAGGTCAATGGGGAAAATTAGATATATGTACTACTATTTGTAATAATTTAAACAATAAAATAAAATTAAAGGAAAAAGAATAATGTACAGGGATCCAATAGTAAAGGAGAGGTTTCTGAGAACCAAGTCAACAATTTGGCATAGTAGGAAGCATAAAACAGCAAAAAAAGAAAAATGAACTACAAATATGAAGATAGTGTATGGAGCCTCTGGAACAACTTCAAGCATACCACCATTCACATTATGGGGGTCCCAGAAAGAGAAGAGAGAGAGAGCAAGATATTGAAAACCTATTTGAAGAAATAATGACAGAAAACTTCCCCTACCTGGTGAAAGAAATAGACTCCCAAGTCCAGGAACACAGAGAGTCCCAAAGAAGAGAAAGCCAAAGAGGTCCATATCACAAAACTTCATAAGTAAAATGCCAAGGGCTAAAGGCAAAGTGAGAATCTTAAAATCAGCAAGAAAAAAGCAGTTGGTTACCTACAAGGGAGGGTCCATATGACTGTCAGCTGATTTCTCAACAGAAACTTTGCAGGCCAAAAGGAGTGGTAAGAAATATTCAAAGTGATGAATAGCAAGGACTTACAACCAAGATTATCCTTCCCAGCAAAGCTATAATTTAGAATTTAATGTCAGATAAAGAGCTTCACAGTAAGAAAAAGCTAAAAGAGTTATATATCACCACCAAACCAGTATTATATAAAACTAGTGGCCTGGTGCACAAAATTCAGCCCAGCCTGCACTCTCTCCAATCTGGGACCCCTCAAAGGATATTTGACTGCTCATTTACACCTGAAAGATCAGGCCTAAACAGGCAGCCAGACATCCCTCTCACAATCCAGGACTGGTTGCTCCCAACTGCTCACCTGTTTGCCTTCCTGATTGCCCCTAACCACTTCTGCCTGGCAGTCTGATAACCCCCTGCCAGCCTGATTGCCCTCCCCTGCAGGCCTCACCCCTAACTGCCCTCCCCTGCAGGCTTGATTGCCCACAACTGTCCTCCCTTGCAGGCCTGGTCCCTCCCAACTGCCTTCTTCTGCTGGCCATCTTGTCACGGCTATCTTGTGTCCACATGGGGACAGCCATCTTTGACCACATGGGGACAGCCATCTTGTGTTTTGGAGTGATGGTGAATTTGCATATTATTCTTTTATTAGATAGGATAGATGCCTAGTGCATGGGCGGAGGCCAGCTGGTTTTCCCTGAAAGGTGTCCTAGATCAAGGTAAGGGTTCCCTTGGGACATGGAGCAGCCTGGGCGAGGGACCTATGATTGTTTGCAGGCCAGCCACAGCCACCAGCAACCCAAATAGAGGCCCTAGTATCTAGGGTTTCCTTATCTTCTATAATTGAAACTTTGTAGCCTTGAGTGGAGCCAAGCCTCCTGCTTGCTTTGCGGTGAGGCTTCAGTCATTTTTGTTAGGATTTATCTATCTCCTATAATTGAAACTTTGTAGCAGAGGCCAAGGCAGGCCAGGGCTGCAGGAGCTTGGCTTCCTCCATCACTGGGGACAACTCAAGCCTCCTGTTCTCTGCAGCGCTGTGGCTGCAGCCATTAATCTATAATTGAAACTTTGTAGCATTGAGTGTAGGCCTGGGCTGGCCAGGGTGGCAGGGAAGCTTAGCTTACTCCATTGCTGGGGAAACACAAGCCTCCTGCTTGCTGCAGCTTTGTGGCCACAGCCATCTTGGTTGGGTTAATTTGGATACTTGCTCCTGATCAGCTGGTAGGTGTGGCTTGTGGTTTAGCAGAGGTATGGTCAATTTGCATATTACTATTTTATTAGATAGGATGTTGAAGGGTATTCTTTAAGAAGACAAAGCAGAAGGAGAAGTGGAAGGATAAAGAGAATAAGAAGGAGGAAGAGAAGGAGGAAAATATTAACAATAAAATAACAATAAATACATATCTATCAACAATTGTATCTAAAAATCAAAATAAATGAACAATGAATCTAATGAATAAAATAATCTTATGACTAAAATAGAACTGTCTGACAAATCTTAGAGGCAACAGCAGATGAGAGGGTGGTAAGGGATTAACCAAATCACTTATATGCATTATCTATGGACACAGACAATAGGGTGGTGAAGGCCTGCTGTGGGGTGGGGTGAGAAATGGGTGGAGGGGGGCAATGGGGAAAAAACGGAGATACCTGTAAAACTCTCAATCTATATATATAAAAGCCTAAGCATCCATTACAACTGAATGACCAGAATGACTGGTCAATCAGTCGCTATGATTCACACTGACCACTAGGGGGCAGACACTCAATGCAGGAGCTGCTCCCTGGTGGTCAGTGTGCTCCCACAGACAATCTCACATGGCCCTTCCACCAGCGGGCCAACCTGCCAGGGTCCCTCCTCTCAGCTGGCTGGTCCCCCAATAGGCCTTGATCACTGGTCAGGTTGAGGGACCCCACCCATGCCAAATTTGTGCACTGGGCCTCTAGTAATAGAGATTTTAAAAAATATATGATGTGTTGGTTTATTGTGTTGTGAGTGGCAAATTATCTCATACATTTTCAGTACTCTGTATATACTTTCTTTGAAAGGAGATAGATCCTCCTTGTTGCTCCACATAATTAGGTTGTTTTTCCATTATAGTACCTGCAGACAGAGTTCATATTCATTTATAAAGTCTCACTTTTTCCTTCTTGTTAATGTAGCAAAGTGGAATTTTGCGCAAATGAGTTGAAAAACCTGTTAATTATCATACTGTGATATCACACAATTCATTGTGATTGAACCTTTATGTGATGACTCTCATATTGTATAATAATACACCATCCTAGGCATCATAAAGTAGATTTTTTAAAAGTCCTGCCTTTAAGAGGGTCTCAGGCTCATGGCATGACAGAGGTGAATATGAGCAATATGATAAAAGACCTATCTCAAAGTGCCCTGGAAATGTGGAAGATGATATTAACATAGAATGGGATAGAACTGAAATAGACAAAACTGAGATATGGTGATTGAAATTTGGTGGCAAGTTGAAAAAAGTTTGGTTTTACAGGTGTCAACACTATAGTTTTTCACAGTAGACCTAGATGTATGGTGAGAAAGTTATTCTGGAGTCATGGGCATATCATGTGCAGATTTATGAGTGTAGTCTTTCCTTTTTGCCAAAATATTCTTCTATTTCCTGTCTCTCAATTCCACCAGATGAATACCAATTATAGCTATACAGTTTAACAGGCAACTCCTCATTTGCTTCTGCCCCCAGGGCCTATCCTAATTACTAAAATGGATAAAGTGAGTATACAATGCCATATAAGATCTTGTATCATAGAAATGCACACTTGAATCCTATATGATTCTATTAATCAGTGTCACCCCAATAAATTTAATGAAAATTAAAATAAAATGGATTAATTAACATTGCTCATTCATTCAGCCTTATCAGTCAATGAGCTCCTATTAGGTGTCAGTTGTCTACCAGCCACATTAAGAGATAAAAAGATGCTAAGACATATCTCTTGCCTGAAATTTCAGATGTATATCTTTCGTTGGGGAGATAGGTTTAAAAATATAATATGAGAAATGTAATCCTAGAGACCTATTGGATATTATTAGAAACATCAGAAGAACAAGTACTGTTCTAAGCAAAGTGCAGCTGGATATTTGATTAAGAAGTTTTCACTAAGGAAATGACATTTGAGTTTGGTTTCTAAGCAAGGGAGAAAATTTAAGTAAATGAAGAGAGGCATGAAAAGGCCACCTAGAGAATGTTTAAGAATTGGGCAGTAACTTGATATGCGAGGAGTGTGTGTAGTTTCAAGGGATAAAGTGATAAGAGATAAGGCCAGAATAGTGTGCAGGCAGCTGATCAAGAGAGATCTTAGAGATCTGACTTTATTTCCAAGAGAATGATGATGTGGGAGATAATGGGTGGGGCAGAGGCCCAGGCATAGAAAAGATTCAATCAGGGAGTGATATAATTACTAAAACTAATTATCAAGCATAATTACTAAGAGAACAGAAAGCTATTTGTAATATTCTGTAGAAGCCCTATTTTAAGAAAATCTAATGAACTCAAATGTGAACTAAAATTAAGTACATAAACATAAAAATGAGTAATACTTCACTTTAAGGAAAGATAGTCTCTTGAAATTGAGACCTTCCTGGGTGCAATATAATATGTAATTCTGTTTATAATATGTCATTGTAATATTTTTCAGAGGTACTTCCGTTTTCTGAACCAAGGACTACTTCCTAGTTTGGTCCAAGTATGTAAATTTGATACTAACTGACTATGTAGCTGAAATACATTGCTGGACTTGTCTAATACTTGAAGAGAAAACTGAAGATGACATAGCTACGTTCTCATAATATACCAGAGCCTCACTTTAGTAGCAACCTTGGCATCCCTGCCATAAGATAATCAGACAGGTGGAAGAGAAGAGCAACTAAAAGACCTTGTGATGCTTGAATAACTAAATCCTCTTAGATTACATTCAAAAGCCCATCTTATTCTGAATTCTATGACAGAGTATTGACAAATGCCAGATTTATTATTCAAATTATGATGATCTTGGGCTTTTTTATTTAAAATTTTACTGAGATTAGTATGCAAAGTAGTTTTGGGACTTGATTTACAAAGCTATTGTAAAGACTTAGCAAATGCCATAGAAATCTTTTACTTTTTCTTATTGATGTTTCAGTTGTAACTTAAATATTTATTCCCACCACACTCACACTCTTATTCCTTTTAAGTTTTTATAGCTGAGAGCAAGATTTCTGTTACTCATCAAAGAATCTCTGAAAAGTCATCGGAACAGAAAGGTACATGGTGACTTTCAAAACCATAATTTGAAACAAAACATGGGTAAATTTTCATGTGTTTAACAAGAAACGACACTAAATTCAATTTGTTTACCATCTCTTCTTCCCATAATTTTGTGAAATATAGCTCTATCATAATTTTTTTTAATTTTAAATTGGAGGGAATCCAAAGATGGCAGCATAGGTAAACACCTACACTGCTGCCTTGCACAACAATTTCAAAACGGCAACTAAAAGACAGAACGGACATCATCCAGAACCACAGGAAAGCTGGCTGAGTGGAAGTTCTACAGCTAGAAGGAAAGAGAGGGGCTCACGGAGACTCAGAGGAGCTGCAAAAAGCTGAGGTACGCAGACGCACATGTGGAGAGAGCAGGTACCCGAGTACCTGGCTGGCTTTCTTTGGCGGGAGGGAGTCGGAGACTCCCAACTGCATTGAACCCCTTATCCTACGACACTGATCCCCAGGTCCAGCTGAAACTCATACAGGGGGAGTTTGGACTGTGAAAAGGGAGAGGTGCACGGAAATTTAGGGGAGCCATGAAAGGGCAGAAGTCTGGTGGAGCACACAGAACTGCACGCAAAAGACCAACTGCTGATTGTGCCACTGGCTTTCATGAGTGGGCAGGAGACAGAGCCTCCCAATTGTGTCACTTCTAACTCCACTAAACCCCAGTTTTGGATGGAACCCTGGGGACCCAGAATCATATGGTCCCAGAGCGCAGGGGAGCTGGAAAGGCAGCGGCCTAGAGGCACTGTGCACATGCACAAGGACCGCTCCAGTGATTACCCAGACACCAGAGACCCAGGAGCCATGGAAGGTGGGGCCGACTGGAAGGCAAGGCGGTCCCTTAAGCCCTGAGACTCCACCCATCCCAAGCTCAACAGAGAGGCTTTTGCAGTTTTGCAACTCTTGTATCATAAGGCTGAATCCAACACAGAAGTTCTCCCAGCATAGTGAAAATGCAGAGACAAAGGAAGAGATCACAAACAAAAGAAATGGAGGAAAACAAATGACTGCATATAGAGTTCAAAACCACTGTTATAAAATTTTTCAAGAATATCCTAGAAAAGATGGATAAATTTAGCGAGACCCAAGAGGAGATGAAAAAGGACCAACTAGAGATGAATAAGGACCAACTAGAAATGAAACATACACTGACTGAAATAAAAAATATTATACAGAGACCTAACAGCAGACTAGAGGAAGGCAAGAATCAAGTAAAAAAATTGAAATATAAAGAATCAGAAAACAGTCAACTGGAAAAGCAAGAAGAAAAAAGAATCCAAAAATGTGAAGATAATGTAAGGAGCCTCTGGGATAGACTCAAGTGTACCAACATCAGAATTGTGTGGGTGCCAGAAGAAGAGAGAGAGCAAGATACTGAAAATGTATTTGAAGAAATAATGAGTGAAAACTTCCCACATCTGGTGAAAGAAATAGACTTACAAGTCCAGGAAGGACACAGAACCCCATATAAAAGGAATCCAAAGAGGACTACACCAAGACACATCAGAATTAAAATACCAAGAGCAAAAGACAAAGAGAGAATATTAAAAGCAGCAAGAGAAAAACAGTTCATTACCTACAAGGGAGCACCCATACGACTGTCAGCTGATTTCTCAACAGAAATGATGTAGGTCAGACGGGAGTGGCAAGAAATACTCAACATGATGAATAGCAAGAACCTACAGCCAAGAATAATCTACCCAGCAAAGCTATCATTCAGAATTGAAGGGCAGATAAAGAGCTTCACAGATAAGAAAAAGCTAAAGGAGTTCATCAACTCCAAACCAGTATTATATGAAATGCTGAAAGGTACTCTTTGAGAAGAGGAAGAAGAAAAAGGTTAAAGATAAAAATTTATGAACAACAAATACATATGTATCAACAAATGAATCTAAAAATTAAGTGAATTAAAAATTTGATCAACAGAATAAACTGGTGAATATAACAGAATCAGGAGCACAGAAAGAGAGTGGACTGATAATTCTTGCGGGAAGGGGTGAGAGGGGTGCAGGGAGAGACTGGACAAAAATCCTACACCTATGGATGAGGTCAATGGGGGAGGAGATAAGGGTAGAGGGAGGGGTGGAAGCTTGTTGGAGGGGAGCTGTGGAGGGGAACAAATAGAAACAAATGTAATAATCTAAATAATAAAAATTTAATTTAAAAAATTTTAATTTATTTCAGAGAGGAAGAGAGAGGAGTGAGATAGAAACACCAAAGATGAGAGAGAATCATTGATCAGTGCCTCTCGCATGCCCCACATTGGGGATCAAGCCTGTAACCTCAACATGTGCCCGGACTGGGAATTCTTAATTTCAGATCAATCTAAGAAAAGAACAATAATAAATAATGTGACCACTGGACTCCTTCCTTCTCCGATTGCATTAGAATATGCTAACTGAACCCAATTATTTCTCTTTAATGGGGAAGGCAGTCCATGAACCAACTTTCCTTCTACTTATACAGCACAGAAATGATTTTTCCTCCTACAGTGATGACATGAAATATATATATATTGGTCTCTATTAGTTGACATGCAAATGTACTCATTGCCACACAAGTAAAAAGTCTATAAAAGCCACTGGAGTGCAATTGTATTATCTCCCAGGTACACAGAAAATAACATTAGTTATCATTCCAGTGCATTTACATTTGTTAACACAGTGAAATCTCTTACCCCACCTAGTTCCCTAAGGTTTCCATAGAAAATTTTCTTTATTCTAGTTCTATCAGAAAAAGCTCTTTGTGTCTATCACAAAGACACTTTTTAAAATTTAAATTGTGAAATTCTGCTACATGAACTCATATAAAACCATGGAAACTTTTATTTCCTAATGTGTCACTTAGATTTGACTGCAGATATTGCTAAAATTTCTACATCAAGTGTTTGGAATTGCTGCTTAGGTAACGAATATTTGGCTTAATTAGAAAGAAGAAGCCAACATATAACAAAAGTGAAATGCACCATCTAATATTTTACTCATTTTAGGAAAATGTTTCCTTTAGAGAAAGATGCTCAATACTTTTTAGGTTTTGTATGTACTCTGTTAATGTGCGTGTAATAGACATTTGGGGAAATCTTGCACCAGATTGTCTTCCCTAGTTTTCCTATTCTACTTACTACAGTAACCAACTCTTGAAGCTGGAAGGAATTTTAACTACTCTGGGGAAATTTCAGAAGACAAAAAATAAATAAATGAGTAACAAGCTAATATAGTAATATTTATTATAAAGATTAAATACAACATTGTTTAGAGAGATATTTAGCTGTTATTTAATTTTCATTCAACTTTATTGAGGCATGATTTCCAAAATTGTATATATTGAGCTTCAATATTTTTGGATTCTACATATGTGAGATTCTACATATGTGAAATCATACAGCATCAGTCTTTGTCTGACTTATTTCACTTAGCATAATATCCTCCAGGTTCATCCATTATTTATGGTGAATAATCTTCCATTGAATATGTACTGTATATATAATCATGTTTTCTTTATCCTTCCATCTGTTTAAGGACTAATAGGTTATATTCTCATCTTGGCTATTGTGAAGAATGCTGCACTGGTGTGCAGCTATCTCTTTAAGATACTGATTTCATTTCATATATACATACTAGAGGCCTGGTGCATGAAATTTGTGCACAGGGATGTGTCATTCAGCTTGGCCTGCACCCTCTCTAATCTGGTGCCCTCCCCTGCTGGCCTGGTCACCCCCAATGGCACTCCCCTGCTGGCATGGTTGTCCCCAACTATCCTCCCCTCTAGGCCTGGTTGCCCCCAATTATCTTTCCCTGCCAGCCATCTTGTGGTGGCTATCTTGTGATGATGTCACATGCAAGGGCATCATGTCACCTAAGCTTTTATTATATAGAAGCTGCTGTACTTGGGTATTTTTTTCCTAACTTGTCTTCTAGCCTGCTGATGTGGTCCTCTTCTTCTTCTAGTCTACTTTTAATGCTTTCTATTGAGTTCTTTATAGCAGTGATGTAATTTTTCATTTCTTCTTGATTATTCTGCATTTCTTCTTGGTTCTTCTTCATTTCCTCTTGGTTCTTCTTCATTTCCTCTTGGGTTTTACTCACATTTTCGATTTTGTCTTCCATTCTTTTCATCCACCTTATGATCATTTCTCCGAACTCTTTCTCTGACAGGCTTATTTCTGCTTTTATTTCATTTACTTCCTTTTCTGGTGATACCTGCTTTTCTGTTGTATGCATGCTGTTTCTTCATCTGCCCATGATCTTTCTTCTCTGGGTGTCTGGTTATTTAGATCTATATCCTACATTGATTCAAAGGCACAACCTACAACATGACCAGGTACAACACACAAGGCACTGAACAGGAATGTATTCACGATGTTAATTACCAGAAATAAGGTGATCACCAATGAAAGACAAATTAGGGGTAAGTAGAGAAAGAAGAGGAAAATGAGGAAAAAAGAAAAGAAAGAAGTGCCAAAATCAAATTGGGAGAAGGTATAAAAATAAATAAATAAATAAATAAATAAATAAATAAATAAAGTAAAAAGTAGAAGAAGAAAAGAGAAAGAGAAAAAAGTCAGAGAGAAAAGAAAGAGGATAAGAGAAAAAAAGGGAACGAAATATAGATGTGAGGAGAAAACTCCAATAGAACAGCCACTATCCCCAACAAATGCTGGCAACAAGTACCTGGAGATTAACTACAAATAACAACTAATATTAAGGGAGGTGAGGGAAAAGAGAGGTAAAAAAACAAACCAAAACAAAGCAAACAAAAAGCAAAATACAACAAGTAGAATAAGCTAAAACAATCTCACAAAAAAGTACAAAAATTTGATATAATCACCCTTCAGGCAAACAGCAACAAAAGGACATAGAGAAAAATAACTTTTTGAATAGTGAAGACAAGAAGAAAGTGGTTTGTATGAACTTGGAGTAGGAGATTTGAAATTAGATATATAAGTGGGGTGAAATTTTAACCAGGTAAAGAGAAAGAATAGGGAGAATCTAAAGTTGGAAAAGGGAAAGAGAAGCAAGACAACAAAATGGGGAAAGTTAGGAGGAGGGTGTTGGTATAAAGGTAGAGTTGAGATAGAGTAAAATTATGCTAAAGGAAAGATGAAAATAGAATGTAGAACTCTAATCCCGAAGTAAAATAAAGAGAAAACAAAATGACACTTGTTTTTTTTTCCAAAAAGTTAAAATAGTAGTAGTAATAATACTAGTTGAAAACAAAAATGTAATAATAAAAAAGGTAAAATCAATTGAGGAGGAAAGAAAAAATAGTTTTTTAATTAAAATAAGCAAAAGTAAAAAAATAAAAAATAAAATAAAAAATTAAAAAAAAAATAGAATGGGCAGTAGTGGAGGTCATTCACTTCCACTACTGTTGTGCTTGGCACTCCTGTTTCCCAGTCGGGAGGGTACTACAGTTTCCTGTGTTCCACTGTTGAGGTCTTAATCTCTTTATTCCTCTTTGGTTATGAGAGAGTCAATTTGTGCGTCATCCACTGGGTGGCAGTGTTTTGGAACCGACCTCTGAGACTAAGCACAGGACCTCTCTAGGCTGTGCTTAGATCCTGTTACTCTGTGGTTCTCAATAATGGTTTGTGGGGATGCAAGCAGCCGAGACACTGTAATAACTCCCAGGCTGTCCCTCTGCCTCAAATCAAAATGAGCTGTTTTCTAGAGCTCCCCTCCATCAACAGCTCCAAGAGTTCACCTCCACACACAGATGTGGATCACGCCCTGCCCACATCTGTGGACCTCTCCAGAAACAGCCTTCCCACAGCCCGGCTCCCACAGTGTGCATGTCTCTGCTCTGCAGGACAGGAGACCTCACCTTATCCCAGGCAAAATCTGACTTTTCCGGGTACCATGTGAGCTCCTCTGAGTCCGTGTGTCTGCGCCCATTGGAGAGTGGTGCTCTGGGTCCCCTGGCTGCTGGGTGGGTGCCTCAGCTGCAGCTTTTAGACCGCTGCAGACATCCACCTCCCTCTGCAAGGTTGTGCAGTCTCCGCGTTCACACTGCTGGCTCCGACAATAACCCCATGGCAGTGGGGCTGCCTGGTCAGGGAAGCCCTGTCCAGCAGTCCCCCACCTTCTCCTGGAGGATAACTGACTCTTAACTTGCCAACAAACACTGCCAGTGCGACTCTCAGTTGCTCTCTCTCCCTCTGCCCCACGACAAGGCTACAGAAGCATCCATCTATTCTGTCGCCATTTTCCCCTCTCTTTTATTATATAGGATAGGTGTGCTGGTTAATAATGGTGGATTTTGTAATCAAAGAAAACACAATAATTTCAAGAGAAACATCAAAAGTGCTTTATTCAAAGCAATGTCCATCACGAGCTACACATTTCCCCATCCTTCAGGTAATTTGTGGATACCATCCCAGTAGAACTTTTCTTGTTTTGAGGCAAACCATTCAGAGATCCAATTTTCCACTTCTTTGTATGTTTTAAAGTGCTGCTCAGAAAGTACATGTGCCATCGATCAGAACAAGTGGTAATCTAAAGGAGCAAGGTCTGATGAATACAACAGGTGGGTTAATACTTCACAGGCAAGTTCTTTAAGGTGTCTTTAACTGATTTTGAAGTGTGTGATGGTGCGTTATTATGAAGGAAAATTACTTTGCCATGTTTTCTGGCATATTCTGGCCATTTCATGATCAAATAGTGGTTCAAATTGATTATTTATTGTCAGAAGTGATCAGTATTAATGATCAGTATTAATGATTTCACTTGGTTTTAGAAGCTCATAATACACTACATCTTCCTGATCCCACCAAACACAGAGCATTGTCTTCTTTCCAAAGCGATTTGACTTTGTAGTTGATGTTGATGGTTGACCTGATCAACTCATGATTTGTGCATTTGGGATTCTCAAAATAAATCCACTTTTCATCGCCAGTCACAATTCAATGCAAAAAAAAAAAAGACTTTCTTTAGTGCTATTGAAGTAACATTTTACTTATGACTTTTTGGTTTTCCATTTGTCTTTCATTCAGTTGATGTGACACCCAATTTCCCTTCCTTTTAAATCCTTCCCATTGCTTTTAATCAATTGGAAATTGTTTGCTGAGCAACGTTTAATCTTTCTGCAAGTTGTCCTTTTTAGTTTTTTTAAAAATATATTTTACTGACTTTTTATAGAGTGAAAGGGAGAGAGAGAGTTAGAAACATTGATGAGAGAGAAACATCAATCAGCTGCTTCCTGCACACCCCTCACTGGAAATGTGCCTGCAACGTACTTGCCCTTGACCAAAATCAAACCTGGGACCCTTCAGTCCGCAGGCTGACACTCCATCCACTGAACGAAACAGGCCTAGGCTCTGCAAGTTGTTTTTGAGTTTGACACGCATCTTCATTAATGCTTGTAATTGTTGGTCTTCAAATGTTTTCAGTTGACCTGGATATTCTTTGTCTTTCACATCAAAATCATCACTTTTAAAGCATTTAAACCAGAATTCACAAGTATCTTGATGTGGAGGATGTTTACCATAATCTTCCTGAAGTATACGGTGACTTTTTCTTCAAAATAATGAATTAAAACTTCCCACAAATGCTCTTTTTTTCGGCACAAAATTCGACATTTTTAAGCTTAAAAATATCTATGATGTTAACACCTTCAGCAAATTTGAGATATGAAGTTTTGAAGCTTGCTGTCAATACAATAAAAATAGCATATATATCAAATCACATATATATCAACATATGTATAACTCCATCTATTGAAAAAATCTGGATTATTAACTGGTACACTTATATACCTAGAAGTGGGATTATTGGATCATATTTGATCTTGAGAAAGAGTCATCCAAGTGCGGATCGGGGGGGGGGGAGAGATCATCACAGATAGAGGAAGCAGCCAATATGTATAATATGGTGCTCAATAATTATTTGACAAATGAGGAATTATTTTTATAATTTTAAGTTTTCATATTTATTGTTCTTCCATATTTTCTTTTGTTAATTTTTTGGAATTTTTTTATGAATGTGGTCATACTTTAGTAGAAAATATATTTTGTACATTGGGGTGATTAACCCTTTGTTTGCTGCTGGTATGGTGAATGCTCTCAGATTTTATTTATATTTTGACTTTTTTTCTTACATTTATATCTTATATTTTGCTTTATTAACCTTTATAATGTTTTTTAACTTTTATTATATGTTTACCAATATTCACTCTACCTAAAGATAGTTTTTAAATTACCAACATTTATTTGTACTTCATCTTTTGTTTAAGTTTTTCGTTGAGAGCATTTAATACATCTTAACATTTATTTGTTAAGAAAACATTTTTATTTTTTTTAAATGACTAAACAGTAATCAAAATACATTTAATTAAATAATTAATATTTACTTGTCAATTATAAATGCTACTTTATCATATAATAATTACATAGTCTTTAGTGTAAATCCAGAACCTGTAATGTGTTCCTTTCAACTATTTCTCTCTGCCAGTACAAAGCTGTTAGTTTTTTCCATATTTATAATGCCATTGATATTTGTTAGGACCCTTCTTTATCAAAATTATCTAGAGAACATGTAAATGAACAAACAAAACAGAAATAGACTCATAGACACAGAGAACAGACTAACGGTTACCAGAGGGAAGTTGTTTGGAAAACTGGGTGAAAAAAGTGAAGGGATTAATAAGTATAGAATGGTATTTAGAAAATAGTCATGAGCATGTAAAGTATAGCATAGGAAATAGAGTCAATATTCTATATAATAAAAGCCTAAGTGACTCTTATGGTGGAACAACCACAAAGACTGGTCACTATGATGCGCATTGACAACCAGGGGGCAGACATTCAACACAGGAGCTGCTCCCTGGTGGTCAGTGCACTCCCATAGCGGGAGCGCCGCTCAGCTAGAAGCCAGGCTCATGGCTGGTGAGTGTAGCAGCCCTGGTGGGAGCCTCTCTGCCTCCATGGCAGCACAAGTAACAGCGAGCCGAGCAGTAAGGAGCGAGGGGTCCTGGACTGTAAGAGGGCACAGGCTGGGCTGACGGACCCCCTCTCAGTGCACGAATTTTGTGCACTGAGCTTCTAGTACTGTAACAACTATGTATTGTACAAGTTTGGTACTGGAAATATTAGGGGGAAATCTTTTATAAAGTATATGATTGTCTAACCACTATTCTGTACACATAAATGAATATAAAATAAGACTGAATATAAATGGCAGTTTAAATTAAAAATTCTTAGTTATTATTACCTATTATTACAGATATATATCTTTGATTCAATTTTCCAAAATTTTTGAATAGTGTTCTGATGGAACAAAGAGAAAATTATACAGTATATTTATAGGAAATATAAAGTTTAACTTAGGTTATTCCTAAATAAATTTTGTGTTTGGTATAGTAAATGTGCTCTGTTTTACCATAATAGAACTATAATTAGTTTTAAAAAGGTGTACAGTGAATTTGTTCAGTTTTTCTAGTCAAATAAAAAATAAATATACAAATAATTATTTATATACATCTATTTATCTGTCTCTACCTATCTACAATCATCATCATCATCATCATCATCATCATCTACCTAACACATATGTATATGGATTTATTTATTTTTATTGGAATCAAAGTACATGTATTTAAATGTAGCTTCACCACTTTAATACTGTGCTTTGATGGGCTAGATATTTTACATATCTTTATCTCAGCTTTCTGTAAAATTGAAATATAGTTATGTACCTTATAAGTTGTTTTAAAGATAAAATGAATTATTTTATATAAAATGCTTAGAACAATGCACATAGTATGCACTATAAATAATTTGTTGATGCTATTATCATTCTTGGTGTTATTTTATTAACTACAATTTTCAAAGAAAAGCTAAATAATGGTGGTGCAAGTTAACATTTTTATTTTGCTTCTTGCAGTGGAGATAACCGCTGGATATTTTTCCATATTTTACTCATCTATATTTTAATATTATGAAGTATTTCAAAGGACATTATAATCATTTTGGCATTTTATATCTTAATTTATTGGTATATAGCTCTAAAAAGTAAGATTTTTCTATATTCCATAATGTTATGAAAATAGCTAACAAAGTAAAAATAATTTCTTAATATTTCTTAATATCCAGTTCATATTTAAACTTACCTAAAATTATTTATACAGCCCAATATTTGAAATACATATTTCATCAATGATTATGCGGTGCAAGATTCTTATGCCTCTCACGATTCAGTCTGGAATACTCTCTTTTAGATGACATTAGGGAAAATGTTCCACCTTTCCATTTGTCTGATTATTTGCTCATGATCTCAATCTAATGTCTTAAAAGGGTTCCAGTTACAAACATTTTAAGGAGGAATACTTTCTATTGCATTATGCATCTTTTCTAATTATCTGGGAAACTTACGTCAAAGAAGAATTACAAGTGCAAAATATTTATTGGGAAAAAGACTGTGAAGGATAGAAGGGACAAGGAATCAGAGTATGCTGAGAGAACCCCAGGCCTCATTGTAGGTCTGACTTCTCTGAAAGGAGAGAAGGGACAAAGGATAGATCTGACTTCTCTGAAAGAATAGAAGGGACAAAGAAAGTTTGGGGAGGAAGTTCCTCAGACTTCAGCACTGCTCTGAGAATATCTCGGCTAGTCCAAAGCAGTAGGAAACCAAAGAGCAAAGATAGCCAATTATAGAAGTCTCACAGTGTGGTGAAATGGCCTGGCTCCAGTGTTCCTGTTGTGCTCAGTTATTGGTTGGAAGTAGCACGGGGCGAGCATGGCCTCAGTGTGACATTGTATTGGATTCTGAAAGTCTAGCAGCTGGTGCCTAAAAACTAATAAGATGTCAAGTAAGGGCTCAGTTTGAATGCATGTACAGCAGTGACTTTTCAAACCACAGAAAAAGACTGTAACCAATCATGACTCAAGATCATTTAAGAAAATAAAATGAGAACTAAGATTAAATAAATCTTTAGGATTAACCAAAGAACTTTTATGCATATATGCATAACCCATGGACACAGACAATACTGCGGTGAAAGCCTGGGGAGGGGGCAGGACTGTGGTGGAGGAGGTAAATGGGAAAAATGGGGGACATCTGTAATACTTTCAACAACAAATATAATAAAAAAATAAATAAATATTTAAGCCTTCTAAACCATGGTGAGTACTCCACCATCACCCAATTCCCCATGAAGCCCAAAAAAATAAAATTAAAAAGGATATTGACATGTTTCTAAGGTCAATCCCAATCCATTGGGTTAGAAGTAATGCTATCTAAAATCCTGAGAAAACACCACAGGAGCTAATCCAAGCCAAAGGAATTGAACTGTGTGCTTAGTCTTCTCTATATTCCCAATAGTTGATTATATTTAGAAACCATATGTTTTCCTTTTCTTTGTTTTAGTGGACAAGCAATTTATTTAGGATGACCAAACCAGACTTGACCTTGATAAAACTCATATTGGACTGGGTTCCTGTACTGCATCTACCACTAATTAACTGCTACAGTACAGGAACCCAGTCCAATATGAGTTTTATCAAGGTCAAGTCTGGTTTGGTCACCTTAAATAAATAACTGATCTTGAATATATTATTTACCTTTTATGAGTTTCATTTTTCTTTTTTGTCAAATTAAGAGATTGGATTAGGTCTGTGGTCGGCAAACTGCGGCTCACTAGCCACATGCAGCTCTTTAGCCCCTTTCGTGTGGCTCTTCCACAAAATACCACGGCCTGGGCGAGTCTATTTTGAAGAAGTGGCGATAGAAGAAGTTTAAGTTTAAAAAATGTGGCTCTCAAAAGAAATTTCGATCGTTGTACTGTTCACATTTGGCTTTGTTGACTAATGAGTTTACCGATCACTGGATTAGGTGATCTCTCAATTACCATATTTTATAATTTTGGAATCATCTGAAAAGCTAATTTCTCATGTGATTGAGAAGATCATAACATATCAGGGTAAAATCAACCCCCCCCCCGTGTTTAAAGATAATCACAAAAAGGGCAAGCCCTTTCTCAGGTATGCATTTTAATTTCTTATACTCTACACATCAGTTAGAATGCTTTAGGGTAATAAAAATCCCTGAAAATGGCTTAGTGCTTTGCCACTTGGAAGAATATCATCTGCTATTTATAGAAATCCTGTGACACAAATAGTACAAGTATAATCATACACATTTAGCAGATGAGCACAGTAAAGCACAGAAAGGAGTAAGAGACTTATTCAGGGCAACATAGTAAAAAAAAATGAGCCAATACAAAAATCAAGGTTTTATAATTATATGACTTCACCGAAGAAACTCCCCTATGCTGCTCCCTGACCTTTATTTTCCAAAAACAATTACAATACTAGATACTTTGCAAGGCTGCTAGAACCGTGGTCTTAAATCCATGAGGAAAAAAGTTGATAGTGTTTGTGTAAGCTCAGTAGTGTGAACTGCCTGGGGCTCCAGAGAGAGCAGAAGTGATGCTAAAAGGCATAAGGAGATGTCTGTTGACTCAACCCATTTGTTCTTTCTCCTCTGCAGGATATTAGGAGTTCCAAGAGGTTTCTACATAAAGCTACTCAACACTTTTAGTCAAATTGAGACTAGGCCTTCTAGCTCATCCATACATAGGCATTTTCCTAAAATGGGATAACAATTTGTTAAATGAACTGAACTTCATGTAGACATGTCACTGTTTGCTGGATTGCCACATTGGAAAAAAAATACTTTGTGGTTTTGATAAAGGGGCAAAAATTAAGTGGAAAACATTAAGTGATCAGAGAAATACTATATGTGTTTCTAGGTTTTGTAGCAGCAGTCCCTATATGTCATATCTGTGTTTTGTATAGGTCTAGCAATCAAACCAAAGCCATGTCTTAACCTCTTCGCCTCCCTGAGAGAGAAGAACAAAGGACCCTGCTCCATACCCAGCTCTCTCACCACATGTCTTTTGTCTTCTTATTACTGTAGGTCACTGGTTCTCATTCTGAGAGTGATTTTGCCCCCTGCCCAATGGACATTTGTCAATATCTGGAGATTGTTTTGGAGTTGTAACTGGGGGATAGGTGTTACTGGTATAAATGGATACTAATAAAAGGCTAGGATGTTGCTAAATGTTACATTATACAGCATAGCTCCCAAGAGCAAGGAATTATCTGGCTCTAAATTTCCATAATCCTGGGAATGGAAATCCTGGTGTAGGCTGCAACCTTTCTGAATTTAACTTAGCTTGGGTGTAGTAGTAGGACAGATCTTGCAGGACATTGAAATCTGAGTGGGTAAAATAGGGGATACTGGTCTGAGGTTAAAGGCCGGTAGAGTCAGAAGGTGACTTGCCTAAGAAGAACTAAGCAGAATCCCTCTCTCTCTTATATTGCTGCCAGAGAAAGAAAGGTTAGCAAAGCTGGCAGAAATGCAACCTGTTGCTATGTATAAAACACAACATATAGTAATGAGCATTCTTTTTTAATTCAAGGAAGCCACAGAAATAGTTTTCAAGCTCTCTTTTCTTCTGGCATCTTCAAGCTCTTCCTCCCTGGAAAGAGACAACTTAATGGCATCTACCTTAGCACTTATCTCCCTGTTCCTCTCTCTCTCTGACAATTACCTACTTGTTTCTCCTCCCCCCGCCTCCCTCTAAGAAACTTAAACTGGGTTAGCTATGTTCAGCCTCCAAAGTAAATGGAGTGTGTAGGTCTCTCATCACTTACTTTTATAGCCTAATGGCTTGTGGAGGCCAAGGGATGAGTCAAGTTCTTGTGATGGTAGGAAAATGTGATGGTAGGACACACCAAGTTGCAGTCTTCTGATGAACCAGACAGAGCCAACAGGTAGATAGTCTACTGTGAATTCTGCCTACTAGACCCTGGCCTGACGTGGGGGAAGGGGATGTAGTCAAGATAAATCTAGAATCAAACTCACTTGTCAGGGGACCAAGTGGAGTTACCCTGGCTGAGGGAGGGCTCCAGGTCCAGACCCAAGTCACTGGGAGCATCATTACTGCCTGTAGCCCATAGGCTGATGACAAGGGCAGACATGGGTCTGAGAGTTCTGAGCCAGGTCGAGCACACTCAGGCTTTGTAGACTGAGGATTCCAAGTCTGCGTTCCTTAAAGACTGCATTTTGATGTTCCTGAGTTTGCTGGGAGGCTCAGATTCAGAAGAAGGTATCAAGAAACTGATAATGTTTCCTTGAATTTGCTTCTGTGTTTGCTTCATCAGTGTCTCTCATATTGAATATCTGAAGAGAAATACTGGAATATTTCAGTGTTCCCATGTACCAGGTTTTGTAGATTTGGGGAAATAAAGGCGATGGATCAGCTCGGAGTATTGTTTGTATTATTGGGAAAATTCTTCCTTTAGAAGCTTGTTGCAGGCCTGATTTTGAGAAATGGTATATGAAAAATGAGGATGAGGAGACTAAAGTTTTCCATCCTTTGCAATTGGTTTGAGATCCACTGTTACCTGCTCTAAGATACAATAAAACAATGGAAAATTATCAGCCTGTAAATGAAGCTGCAATTAAAAAAGTAGCTGCCCTTGAAGAAGAACTAACTATTCTTTGCTCTCAGATTGCTGGATTTTTGCAAATGCAAGAACTGAAAAAACAGTGCTAATTCTGACTCCTTTGACTTGACTTATGGGCTTGCTGGTTTGGGATAAGTGCCATTATCAGAAACTGCTCAACTTGATTGTCAAACCAGATCCATTTTCAAGTTCAGTGCTTCCTTCTCCTCGTCCTCCCCCTAAAGAACCCCTTTAGTTTTCTTCTCTGCAGCCTCCATGTTCTCTTGTGCAGCCAGAATATAATCATATTTGTGACTCAGATAATTCAGCAACTAAAATGAAAAAAACAGCACCCAGGTCCCAGTAAGACCAATTATAGTCGTCATTCAAAAAACCAGAAAAACAAAGCTGTTTCAAAAATGTTGGATGTTCTAAAGGATATGAGTAAGATTAAACTTCCTATTATTGAACAGTTGCCTGGAGGCAGACCCATTCATAATAGTAAAAGACACAGTTCACAGTGGGATTCAGTATCTTTAATTTCCCAGGTACTTAAATAGAAATTTGTCTTCCAAGAAGATGATTCTTTTGAGAAAGAAAATAGGGCTTGAGAATCTTTTCCATTTTCTAATCCAGAAACTTCAAGGATGAACTCTAATAATTTTGGACCTCACATTTTACAGTCAGAAGGATTGTTACCTAAAGGAAGAACTGACAAATACAAAAGGTGTCAGTGACCAAAGTATGAGCAGCACAAACTGTGTCTGCTCTTATAAAGAGAGATGCAGAGATACATCAACATGATAATCTTCTGTTAATGAAATTAAAGGAAGTCTGTGCGCCAAGATATATTAGTGAAGAGGTCTGAGAAGTCTTGACTCTTGAGAATACCTGTCTCTGGTTTTGGAAGATCCAACAGTTAACTTATTATTAATGATGGTTCTGCATATTGATTTTTTTCATGTATGTTAATGTTATTAAAGGCTGAATACATACTTGGAATGGTTTTCCTATGAGGTAAATAGTAAATGATTTCATGTTTCTCACTAGACAACAGTAGGGTCTCACTGTAAGGTAAAAGAAACTGTTTTAATGAATTACAAAATTAATGTAAGCTAAGTCTATATTGTATCACTCAGCAAATGACAGTATGTTTGAGTTTTAAAAAAACAATTTCTTAATTATATCTACTTATTTTAGTATTTTCTTTTGTACTTTATGAGATTTTTTTCTTCTCATTTTTATATGGTAGTTCTATATTTTAACCTTTTGCAGAACCATTATGCTGTTTTCCATAGTGGCTACACCAATTTACATTTTTAATTGCCAAATTTTACTTTTGGAAATGTTATAGCTTTTGTTTGTTGATTTATGGATTGCTTTATATATAATCTAACCCTTCTAAATGTATTTTATTTTAAGGATTCATAGACACAGTTTTGTTTTCCTTACATTGTTATATTGAAATTCAACAAGTCCAACAGAAGATACCACAATCAGAGGGTCGAATTTTGGAGCCTTTATTTTAAAAGCTGGTGACAGTGAATGGCTAGCTCCTCTCCAAACCTCATGGCCTCAAAATGAAGTTAAGGGTAAACTTATAAAGGCAAAAAGAGAAAAACAAACTAACTAACTAACTAACTAACTAACTAACTAACTAAAACAAGTCTGGGATTGGTGCAGTGAGACCCTATCTCAAGGCCTGGCCTGGCGTCAGCCCTGACAACTCCGTCTGGGGGTTTTATGTTTTATGGCCTTTCCAAAATGGGAAAAGTGCTTAAGTAAACAGGTCCTGAAAGACAGATGATTAAGAGGGAGCAGTGACCAGACTATAGACCTATAATAATGTACATCAGATTTCTGTCACAGATTTAGATTTCTCTCCCCCTCTTTAAAAAAAAAAGTCTTATTTTCCCATTATTCAAGCAAGCATATTTACAGAAGCTAAAAATAGCATAGTTACTTACCTGGTTTAGTTACATCCTGGAATTAACAGAACAAGGGACCATCTGTGCTCATAGGGAGACCCTAAAAGCAGTTCTTGCAAAATTTATGGAAAAAGAATGGAGTGCCTATGGTCCAGGCAGGGGACAGGATGGAGCAGTAAGTTCTTTCAAGGTCCATTTTTCACATGAAGTGACCATGTTATAGTTACTTTTCTAGTGTTCTGTACTTGAATTGTCCATTTAGCATTATAGGATGAAGACTGAATTTTGATTCCTAAAGTCCAAGGGTGAATTCTATCTTTAATTCTCATTCCACGTGTGGCCTCAAAATAAGCTACTGTACCCATTAGTCTTCAATTTGTTCATTTAGAGCAGTGGTCGGCAAACTCATTAATCAACAGAGCCAAATATGAACAGTACAACGATTGAAATTTCTTTTGAGAGCCACATTTTTTAAACTTAAACTTCTCCTAATGCCACTTCTTCAAAATAGACTCGCCCGGGCTGTGGTATTTTGTGGAAGAGCCACACTCAAGAGGCCAAAGATCCGCTGACCACTGATCTAGAGAAATGAAAGTCGAAAGGAAATTAACTGGAGTCAGGTGCTGGGCTAAACACATAGATACATAGTTTCATCTAATATACAGGAAAAAGCCAGGGAGCTTTAGTTCAGAGATCCTCTTTTCACTATCTAAAAGTCAAAACCTTTGTGATATCTAATAGGCTGAAATATGATTTTTGGATAACTGTGGACTTTAGTTATAATTCTTGGAGGTGAAATCCATTTCTACCAAAGGACCTGAGGAACTATTTTTTTTTTTTTAGCAACTACTTTGCTACTGATAAGCTATGTATTTTAACTCTCTCTATATGTGATATAACTTTTAGCCATTAATTTTTCTCTGTTTCTATCATATTCAGATCAGTGCTGTTCTTAACAAAGTACACCCCACATCTAGTCCATTAATTTCTCAGATTTATTCATTTGGGCAAATCATATACTCTCTCTAGGTCTCAATACCCCCCCTCCAAAATCTAAAAAGATGGAAATATTTCTATAATCAATTCCCTTTGATTGTATTAAAGGCTGAGTAGTAAAGATTTAATGTTTCTCATTAGAGAACAGTAGGGTCTTACTGTAAGGTAACAAACTATTTTAATGGATTAAGAAATTAATGTAAGCTAAGTCTAAATTGTATTACGGAGTTGGCAATCATTTCTTTAAAGGGCCAGATTACAAATATTTTCGATTTTGCAGGGCACAGTGTCATTTCTGCAACTACTCAACTCTGCCTTTATATCACAAAAGCAGCTATAGACACTATGTAAACAAACAGGGTAGTTGCATTCCAATAAAGCTCTATTTAAAAATCAGAGGATGCTTGGTTTTGGCCCCTGGGACTAAATGTGTGTGTCAACTCTTCCTTTTCCTGTCCTAACCAATGTAACAAGGATTATATTTTATACACTAGAGGCCCAGTGCTTGAAATTCATGCATAGGAGAGTGTACCTCTGCCTAGCCTGATCTTCTCCAATCTTATACCCTTCGAGGGATGTCCTACTGCCCATTTAGACCTAATCATTCCCTACCTACCTGCCTGATTGGCCCTAACCACTTCTGCCTGCCAGTGTGATCACCCCCTAACCACTCCCCTGCCAGCCTGGTTGCCCCCAACTGCCCTCCCTTGGAGGCCTGGTCACCCCTAACTACCCTCCCCTGCAAGCCTGGTCCCCCCACAACTGCCCTTCCCTGCAGGCTATCTTGTGTCCACATGGGGTTGGCCATCTTTGACCACATGGGGGTGGCCCTCTTGTGTGTTGGAGTGATGGTCAATTTGCATATTGCCTCTTTATTATATAAGATGCCTAGCCTGAGGATGTCTTTCTATTGAAGCAGAGTTTATTTGTGTGCTTAATTTTTTAAAAAATAAATAAATCTGAGAAATAGAGAAATTAATGGACTAGATGTGGGGTGCACTTTGTTAAGAACAGCACTGATCTGAACATGATAGAAACAGAGAAAACATTAATGGCTAAAAGTTATATAACACTTATATAGAGAGAGTTAAAATACTATTCCTATCTGTTCCAATTTTAATGTATCTTATATGAATTAATTGTATCTAACACTCATAGCAACCCAGCTAATTTACTGACATGCATCAAAATTACTTTGGGTTACTTTTCAATTTATCCAAAACACTGCTTTTCTAAAAAGTATGATCTTCAATGACACTTCTTGCCTACAATAATATATTTTAAAAGTGATGGGAGGCAGAGGGGAATGAAGAATTCTTAATATCTGCAAGTAGCAGATTTGATACTGCATCTGTGTATTGGAAGCTTTCCTTATGGATGTTCTGGCCAATTCCACCAATGAGAGCATTAACCTAGGTAGGACACTTGTGTGTGTGTGTGTGTGTGTGTGTGTGTGTGTGTGTGTATGTGTGTGTGTGTGTTGTTGTTGTTTATTTTAGTAGCTGTTAATGTTAATGATTGAATCTGATGTCAATATTTATCAAAGATTTTCATCACAGTAAGTTATTCTGAAAGCAAGAGGGAGCTCTTTGGACACATTGACAAATTGACCCAAAGCAAATTTGCAGGGCTTCTAATCCAGCAAGAGTTTTGATGTTTGTGTGTTCTCTTTATTTTATATTCTCATTATCCCATTCTACTCAGCAATGCCTTCAACATCACTTGTTCAACGCGTTCAGTCATAGAAAATATTTAGAGGACATGGGCATCTGGTGCATTTACCAGGAAGTTTTTGCAATTACCTGAATCTTTCCATAAGTCCAGAATTATACAGAAAAAAAATGAAGCATATTCTGCCTTGAGGAAAGGAACCACAAAATGATTAAAAAATAAATTTGAGCCGAGTCCGGTTTGGCTCAGTGGATAGAGCATCGGCTTGCGGACTGAAGGGTCCCGGGTTCGATTCCGGTTGGGGGCATGTGCCTTGCTTGCGGGCATATCTCCACTGTGGGGTGTGCAGGAGGCGGCTGATTGATGTTTCTCTCCCATCAATGTTTCTGACTTTCTATCTCTCTCCCTTCCTCTCTGTAAAAAGTCAATAAAATATATTTAAAAATAAATAAAATAAATTTGAGTAGCCTCCATTTTCTCTGTAGAATACTTCCAATTAGATTTTGGATGAGCTCTGCCAGTTCCTCACCCCTGATAGTTGCATTGTTCACAACTTTGTAGTATTTTTATCAGTACTAATTTAGTTCTTGTAATGACATTTCCTTACACTTTGTTTTTATTTGATCAGCTTTTCATTAATTTTAGAAATAAATGTGTATTCATTGTTTGAGCTTTAGCCTCTTTTGTTGCTTACTTTTGACATGATCCACTTTTGTTATTTCACAAAATAGAAGCACAAAATTTATTATGATAAAACTATTATGATATAGATGTTCACATAAGTGTACATACATATGTGTATACATTTAAATCTCTATAAAATATTATGCAGCCCTCCTCCCCCAAAAAAAGATCTGTGTCAGTTCTTGTGTTTGTCAACAAGGTGTAGTTTTGTCCCCTATGGCACAGTTGGCAATATCTGGACATATTTTTATTGTCACACCTTGGTGGGTAGGGAGTGGAAGATCCTTACTGACATTTAATGGCTAGAACCCAGAGATGCTACTAATAATTCTATAAGGCACTAGTTAGTTTCACCACCTCCAACAAGGAAAAAGAAATCATGTAGCCCAAATTGTCAATAGTGCCAAAGTTGAGACATTGTGAGCTTGTCTAAAATTATGTACAAATGTCCACATATAACTCAAGCAATTGTATAGGATATCACAGATCTTGATCATACTATAAGTCTTTATGATGCATATAGGAAAACCTCACAGGAAAGCACTAGAAACTTTTTCTTAATGGTACAAAATTAAGTCTTGTATTAAAAACAATATAAAGTAGGAAACCTTGCAGTGCACACAAATTGACCTATTTTTTTTTTTCTTGGGCAAGAACCAGGAAGCTTTGGTTAAGAATCTATATTTATCTTTGTAATTATCTTTGTAGGTGTATCTGTTCAGGGCTTTTTTTTTTTGTATGAATATTATTCCCTCACCCTAGCCTTTTATGTCCTCTACCTGAATAACAAAAGATCTGACATTTTAATTCAGTGTGCCTTTTATCCCAGAAAATATGGGGCAAGACACTGGGGATGAGAAATCTCTATCTCTATTTCTTTCTCTATCTCTTATCTATCCTTCTATCTCTCCTCCTCCCTCCTTCTCTCTGGTTGTTAAACTGGTAACAGGCATCAAATATTTCTAAAGCTGTACCTCCAATTACATGAACTGAAGAAGCATTAGAGACTTACAGGGAGACAGATATAAAGAGGAGAGAGTGTTTAATCAGTTTTGTTGTGCATTATGAATGAGTTCTCCACCACAGCACTTTTCAAGAATAGGAATTAAAAGTAAAGTTGCCTTTCAAATATTTATGATAAACTGTTTTTGTTTTTTTTTTAAATCAGATACCTATGGAAATAAGTCTTAAAAAGAGAATAAGAGGCCAAGAATTCCCTCGCGCCCTGGTTTTATGGCTATTTTGTGGTGTGTATTTTTTTTAATTTTTATTAATATATAAAATTTGTACATATCTTTCCATTGCCCCCCCCCCACTCCCATGAATTTCCTAACCCCCCAGTGTCTTGAGTCCATAGGTTATGCTTATATGCATGCATACAATACCTTCGGTCGATATCTTATCTACCCAAGCTCTCCCTAATCTTCTCACTGTAATTTGACAATCTGTTTGATGTTTTACTACCTCTGTATCTATCTTTTTGTTCATCAGTTTATAATGTTATTTATTATCCATAAATGAGTGAGATGATGTGGTATTTTTTCACTTAGCATAATGCGCTCCAGTTCCATCCAGGTTGCTGAAAATGGTAAGAATTGCTTATTTTTTATGGCAGCATAGTATTCGATTGTGTAGATGTATCATAGTTTTCTGATCCAGTCTTCTGCTGATGGGCACCTAGGCTGTTTCCAAATCTCAACTAGTGTAAACTGTGCTGCTATGAACATAGGGGTGCATATATCCCTTTTGGACTGATGTTTCTAGTTTTTAAGAATATATTCCTAAGAGTGGGATTGCTGGGTCAAATGAGAGATCCATTTTTAGTTTTTTGAGGAAACTCCATACTGTTCTCCACAGTGGATGCACCAGTCTGCATTGCCACCAGCAATGAAGAAGGATTACTTTTTCTCCGCATCCTTGCCAAGACTTTGTTGATGACAGCCATTCTGATACGTGTGTGATGGTATCACATTGTCGTTTTGATTTGCATTTCCTGGATAATTAGTGACTTTGAGCATGTTTTCATGTGTCTCTTGGCCTTCCTTCTGTCTTCTTTTGTAAAGATTCTATTTAGGTCCATTGCCCATTTTTTATTGGATCATTTATCTTCCTTTTATTAAGTTGTATAAGGTGTCTATAGATGTTGGAGATTAAACCTTTATCAGTGATAACATTTGCAAATATATTCTCCCATACAGTGGGCTTTCTTGTTGTTTTGTTGATGGTTTCTTTTGCTGTGAAAAGCTTTTTATTTTGATGTAGTCCCATTTGTTTATTTTCTCTTTAGCTTCCATTGTCCTAAGAGCAGTATCAGTAAAGTTCCTTTGGCATATGTCTGAGATTTTGCTGCCTGTGGATTCCTCTAGTATTAGTATGGTTTCCTGCTTATGTTTAAGTCCTGTATCCATTTTGAGTTTATTTTTGTGTACGGTGTAAGGTTGGTGGTCTAGTTTCAATTTTTTGCATGTATCTGTCCAATATTCCCAACACCATTTATTGAAGAGACTGTCTTGACTACATTGTATGTTCATGTCTCCTTTGTCAAATAGTAGTTGACCATATTGTTTTGGGTCGGTACGTGGATTCTCTATTATATTCCATTGGTCAATATGCCAGTTCTTGTGCCGATACCAGCCTGCTTTGAGAACAGTGGCTTTGTAATACAGCTTGAAATCTAGTATTGAGATCCCACCTACTTTATTCTTCTTCCTGATGATTGCTGTGGCTATATGGAGTCTATTTTTTGTTGTTGTTGTTCCAGATGAATCTTTGGAGAGTTTTTTCTAGGTCTGTGAAATATGTCATTTGTATTTTAATGGGGAGTGCATTGAATCTATAGATTTCTTTCGGTAGGTAGTATGGACATTTTAATGATGTTGATTTTTCCAATCCATGAACATGGTATGCTCTTCCATCTGTTTACATCTTCTTCTCTTTTGTCAGTGTCCTGTAGTTTTCCGCTTATAGGTCTTTTACCACCTTAGTTAAGTTTATTCCTCTGTATTTTACTTTTCTGGTGTGATGGTAAATGAGATTGCTTTTTTAGTCTCTTTCTGTAAGTTCACTATTAGTGTATAGAAATGCCATATATTTCTTTGCATTAATTTTGTATCCTGCTACATTGCCAAATTCATTTATTAAGTCTATTAGTTTTTTGATAGAATCTTTTGGGATTTTTATGTATAGTATCATGTCATCTGCAAATAAGGACAGCTTTATTTCTTCTTTTCCAATTTGGAAGCCTTTTATTGGTACTTCTTGTATAATTCAATGGCTAATAGTTCCAGTACTATGTTGAACAGGAGTGGTGAGAGTGGGCATCCCTGTCTTATTCCTGTTTTTAGGGGAAATGGTTTTAGTTTTTGCACATTGAGTGTGATGTTAGCTGTTGGTTTATCATATATAGCTTTTGTGATGTTGAGGTATGATCATTCTATTCCCACCTTGTTGAGAGTTTTTATCAAGAAAGGGTGTTGAATTTTGTCAAATGCTTTTTCTGCATTAATTGATATGACTATGTGATTTTTATCTCTCACTTTTTGTGATGTAACACATTTATTAATTTGTGGATATTGTACCATCCTTGCATTACTAAGATAAATCCTACTTGGTCATGGTATATGATCTTTCTGATGTACTGCTGGACCCGATTTTCTGGAATTTATTGAGTATTTTGGCATCTATGTTCATGATTCTCTTTCATTGTGTTGTCTTTATCTGGTTATGTTATTAAAGTCATGCTGACTTCATAGAATGAGCTTGGAAGTATTCCTTCTTCTTGATTTTTTTTTTGGAATAGTCCGAGCAGAATAGGTTGTAATTCTTCCTTGAATGTTTGGTAAAAATCCCCTAAGTAGCTGTCTGTCCCTGGGCTTTTGTTCTTTTGTTTGCTGGAAGCTATTTTTTTAAATTAAATCTTTATTATTCAGATTATTACATTTGTATCTCTTTTTCCCCCTCCATAGCTCCCCTCCACTTAGCTTTTACCCCACCCCCGATTGAACTCATTCTTAGGTGTATGATTTTTATCCAGTCTCTCCCTGCATCCCCCTCACCCCTTCTCCAGAGAATTATCAGTCCAATCCCTTTCTGTGCACCTGATTCTATTATATTCAATAGTTTATTCTGTTGATCAAATTTTAAATTCACTTAATTTTTAGATTCAATTGTTGATACATATGTATTTGTTGTTCATAATTTTTTATCTTTTACTTTTTTCTTCTTCCTCTTCTTAAAGAGTACCTTTCAGCATTTCATGTAATACTGGTTTGGAGTTGATGAACTCCTTTAGCTTTTTCTTCTCTGTGAAGGTCTTTATCTGCCCTTCAATTCTGAATGATAGCTTTGCTGGATAGAGTATTCTTGGTTGTAGGTTCTTGGTATTCATCACATTGACTATTTCTTGCCACTCCCATCTGGCCTGCATCATTTTTGTTGAGAAATCAGCTGACAATTGTATGGGTGCTCCCTTGTAGATAATGAACTGTTTTTCTCTTGCTGCTTTTAATATTCTCTCTTTGTCTTTTGCTCTTTGTATTTTAATTATGATGTGTCTTAGTGTAGTCCTCTTTGGGTTCCTTTTATATGGGGTTCTGTGTCCTTCCTGGACTTGTAAGTCTATTTCTTTCACCAGATGGGGGAAATTTTCAGACATTATTTCTTCAAATACATTTTCAGTATTTTGCTCTCTCTCTTCTTCTGGCACCCCCACAATTCTGATGTTGGTATGCTTGAAGCTGTCCCAGAAGCTCCTTACATTATCTTCACATTTTTTTATTTTTTTTTCTTCTTGCTTTTCCAGTTGAGTGTTGTCTGGTTCTTTATATTTCAAAATTTTGTCTTGATTCTTGTCTTCCTCTGGTCTGCTATTAGGTTTCTGTATAATATTTTTTATCTCAGTCAGTGTATGTTTAATTTCTAGTTGGTTCTTTTTTATCTCTAGTTGTTCCTTTTTCATCTCCTCTTGGGTCTCACTAAATTTATCCATCTTTTCTAGGATATTCTTGAAAATCTTTATAACCATGGTTTTGAACTCTATATCCAGTTGTTTGTTTTTCTCCATTTCTTTTGTTTCTGATCTCTTCTTTTGTCTCCACATTTTCACTATACCAGGAGAACTTCTGTGTTGGATTCAGCCTTATGATACAAGAGTTGCAAAACTGCAAAAGCCTCTCTGTTGAGCTTGGAATGGGTGGAGTCTCAGGGCTTAATGGACCACCTTGCTTCCAGTCGGCCCCGCCCTCCATGGCCCCTCAGTCTCACGTGATTGGGTAATCGCTGAAGCAGTCCCTTGCACACACGCTCTTGCAGTGCCTCTAGACCACTGCCTTTCTGGTTCCCCTGCATTCCAGGACCACATGAGTCTGGGTCCCCAGGGTTTCTCCTGAAACTGGGGTTTAGTGGAGTTAGAAGTGGCTCCATTGGGAGGTTCTGTCTCCTACCCATTTGTGAAAGCCAGTGGCACAATCAGCAGTCGGTCATCTGTGCGCAGTTCTGTGCATGCCAGCAGACATTTGCCCTTTTGCAGCTCCCCTATATTTCCATGCACTTCTCCTTTTCACAGTCCAAACTCTCCCCTGTATGAGTTTCGGCTGGACTTGGGGATCAGTGTCGTAGTTTCCATCTCTTTCCTGCCAGAGAAAGCCAGCCAGGTACTCTGGCACCCACTCTCTCCAAGTGTACGTCTCTGTACCTCAGCTTTTTACAGCCCCTCTGGCTCTCCATGATCCCCCTTCTTTCCTCCTAGTTGTAGAATTTCCACTCAGCCAGCTTTCCTGTGGTTATGAATGATGTCCATTCTGTCTTTTAGTTGTAGTTTTGAAATTGTTGTGCTAGCCAGCAGTGTAAGTGTTTACCTATGCAGCCATCTTGGATTCCTCCCCACACACACTCTTTTCTGGAAGGTTTTTGATGACTGATTCAATTTATTTTATTGTTATTGGCCTATTGAGATGTTTAGTTTCTTCCTGATTTAGTTTTGGAAGCTTATATTTTTCTAGAAATATTTTCTCCAGGCTGTCCAGTTTGTTAGAATAGAGTTTTTCATAGTATTTTTAACAATCCTTTGTATTTCGGTGAAGTCTGTTGTTATTTCACCTCTTTCATTTCTGATTTTGTTTATTTGGATCCTCACTCTTTGATTCTTGGTGAGCCAAGCTAGAGGTTCCTCAATCTTGTTTATCCTTTCAAAAAACCACTTATTGGTTTTGTTGATCTTTTGAATTGTTTTAGTCTCTATGTCATTTATCTCTGCTCTGATCTTTGCTATTTCCTTCCTTCTACTTACACTGGGCTATTCTTGTTGCTTTCTTTCTAGCTCTTTGAGTTGTAAGGTTAGGTAATTTATTACCAGTGTTTCTTGCTTTTTTGCAGTATACTTGTAGAGCTATGTACTTCCCTCTTAAAACTGCTTTCACTGTGTCCCATACATTTTGGATTGTTGTGTTTTCATTGTCATTTATTGCCATTATGTTTTTTATTTTTTTATTTTTTCCTTGATCTCTTTGGTTACCCAGTCATTGTTTAATAGCATGCTGATTAGTCTCCATGTGTTTGATTTCTTTGGATTGTTTTATTGTAGTTGTTTTTCAGTTTTATGCCACTTTGATCTGAGAAGATGCTTGATATGATTTCTATATTCTTGAATTTGAGGAGACTTTGCCTATGTCCCAACATATGTTCTATCTTTGAAAATGACCCATGTGCACTTGAGAATAATGTATATTCTGTGACTTTGGGATGAAATGTTCTGAGGATGTCAATTAATTCCATCTGGTCTTATGAGTCATTTAGGATTGATGTTTCTTTCCTGATTTTTTGTTTAGAGGATTTTTCCAATGGTGATAGTGGGGTATTAAAGTCTCCTACTATGATTATATTGCTGTCAATCTCCCTTGATATCCTCCAAAAGTTTATTTTTTTTTTAATGTATTTGGGTGATCCTATATTGGGTGCACATATGTTTACCAGAGTTATTTCTTCTTCTTGGATTGCTCCCCTTAATATTATAAAGTGGCCTTCCTTATCTCTTGTTACGTTTTTCACTTTGAAATCTAATTTGTCATATGTAAGTATTGTGATCCCAGCTTTTTTTTCCATTTCTATTTGTCTAAAAAAAATGTTTTCCATTCCTTCACCCTCAGTCTGTGTGCATCTTTTTTTCTAAGGTGTGTTTCTTGTAGACAGCAGATATATGGATTGTGTTTTCTTATCCAATCAGTTACACTATATCTTTTGATTGGAGCACTTAATTCATTTATATTTAAAGTTATATTAAGAGGTACTTATTTGTCGCCATTTTTATTCTTTAGCCCTTTGTTCCTTCTTCTTCACTTCCTATTTCTTTTTTTTTTTTTCACAGCAGACCCTTTAACATTTCTTGCATTGCTGGTTTGGTGATAAAATTCCCTTAGTCTTTTTTTTTTTTTGTCTGTGAAACTGTTTTCATCTTCAATTTTGATTTATAGTTTTGCTGGGTATGGTATTCTTGGATTCAGACCCTTCCTTTGCATGACTTTGTATATTTTCATTCCATTCCCTTCTGGCCTGATGAGTTTCTGTTCATAAATCAGTTGCTAAGTTGCTACTCTGATGGAGTTTCCTTTGTAGGTGACTTTCTGTTTCTCTCTGGCTACTTTTAATATTCTTACCTTGTCAGTAGTGTTTGCCAATTTAATTATAATGAAGCTTGGTGTCGGTCTTTTGGGGTTCATTTTGGTTGAGACACTGTGAGCTCTCTGGTTTGTGTGCGTTTTTTCTTCTCTATATCACGAAAGTTTTCTGTCATTATTTCTTCAAACAGGTTTTCTATTCCATACTAAGTTTCCTTTCTTTCTGGAACCCTTATTATGTGGAGGTTGTTTTGTTTTGTGTTGTCCCAAAGTTCCCTTAGGCTCTCCTCCTGCTTTTTCAATTTTTTTCTAGAAGGTACTCTACTTAAGTATTTTTTCCTGCCTTGTCTTATAGCTCACTGTTGTGATCCTCTGCTTTTTCTACTCTACTTTTGATGCTTTCTATTTAGTTCTTCACAGCTGCGATGTCATTTTTCATTTCTTCTTGGTTCTTCTTCATTTCCTCTTGGTTCTTCTTCATTTCCTTTTGGTTTGTACTCATATTGTTGAATTTGTCTTCTATTTTTTTCAGCCACTTTATGAACATTTGTCTGAATTCTGTATCTGGCAGGTTGCTTGCCTGCATTTTGTTTACTTCCTTTTCTGGTGATGCCTGCTTTTCTTTCATATGCAGGCTGTTTCTTTGTCTCCCCCTGGTCTCTCTTTTCTGGGTTTTTGGTTATGTAGTTCTCTCTCTCCTGTGTTGATTTAAAGGCCCCAAATACAAACAACCAGGTACAATGCACAAGACACTGAACAAAAATGTATTGATGATATTAATAGCCATAAATAAAGGTGACCACCATAGAGAGACAAATCAGGGGACAGGAGAGAAAGAATAAGATAGAAAAGAAGAAAAAGAAAAGAAAGGAGTTCCAAAATTAAATTGGGGGAAGGAAGAAAAAGAAAAAAAAAGGAAAAAGAAACAGAAAAAAGTAAGAGAGAAAAAAAAGTATAAGAAAGAGTAGTTGAACAAATTATTTATATATGAAGAAAACTACAATAGAAGAGCCACTAATCCAAACAAATGCCAGCAAGAAGTGCCTGGAGATTAATATCAAATACAAAGAACAGCTAATATCAAGGGAGGTAAGGGAAAAGAGAAGTAAAAACAAAAACAAAGCAAACAAAGAGCAAAACAAAATAAGAAGAATAAGCAAAACAATCTCACAAAAAATTATAAAAATCGATATAATCAACATGCAAATAAACAACAACAAAAATACAGAGAGGAAAAACAATTTTTGGATAACAAAGACAGAGAAGAGAGAGTTGTGTATAGAGTTGGAACAAGAAATTGGGAATTAGATATATAAGTGGGGTGAAATTTTAGCAGGGGGTAAAAACAAAGAATAGGGAAAATCTAATATAGGAAAAGAGTAAGCGAAACAGAACAACAAAAGGGGAAAAGTTAGGAAGAGAGTCATAGCATAAAGGTAGAGTTGAGATAGAGTAAAATCATGCCAAAGGAAAGATGAAAATAGGATGTAGAATTCTAATCCCAAAGTAAAATAGAGAAAATAAAATGATACTTTTTTTTTCAAAAAGGTAAAATAGTAGTAGTAATAATACTGATTGAAAATAAAAATGTGATAACTAAAAAGGTAAAATCAAGTGAGAAAAAAATAGTTTCTTAAGTAAAAGATGAAAAAATAAAATATAAAAAAATAGGATGTGCAGTAGTGAAGGTCATTCACTTCCTCTATTGTTCTATTTGGCACACCTGTTTCCCAGTCTAGACAGTATTTCATTTCCATTGTTCCACTGGTACTCAGTGTTGTAAGCCAATCCTGGTTTTTAAACAGGTGGTGTATCTTAATCTTTTTATTCTTTTGTAATTACACAAGAATCAATCTGTGAGTCAGTTCCTAGGTGGCAGTGTTTCTGGATTGACCTCCAAGAGTATAGGTCCTCTCTAGCCTGTGCTTAGATCCTGCTGGCCCTATGGCACTCCATACCTGTTTGTGGGAGTGGACTGCCCCAGAGCTGGTTCTCTGACAGTCACTACCTGCTACAATCCCCAGGTTCCAGAAAAACACCTTTCTCCTGCAGTCTCCCAGGGTGTCCCCAGCTGGGTGACCCTATGTATTGGGCTTGGCAATCAGAAGCAGGGATCTGAAGAGGAAAAAGCGCAAGTCTGAGCAGTCCCCCTTCCCCTCTCTTCTCTAAGCAGCCGGCACACTTTAATAACTCCCAGGCTGTCCTTCTGTGTCAGATCAAAATGGGTTGCTTTCTAGAGATCCCCTCTGTTAGCAGCTCTGAAGACCCCCTTCCACATTCACGGATCACACCAGCCCCAACAGCAATAATTAAACCTTCAGTAAGTTATGAATGCATCCTTAAAAAGTTTAATATACTAGTATGACTCATTAAAAGTCATATTTTATTGTAAAATATTTGAAAAGACTGAATTTAATTTCAGAAACATAATTTAGATGCTGCTTTCACCACTATTATTTAAAATAGTTTTAAAAGTACTAGATTTATATTTAGACAAGAGAACAAAATCAAATTTTACATATTTGAAATGTAGGTAAATGCAAAATTAATGTGCAATTATTAATAACTTCCATTTATACCAACAAAACAAATTCAAAATTAATGGGAAAATTTCATTTACATAGCAATACAAGTAAAATGAAAAAAAGACACCAAGAAATAAATTTATCAATCAATGTTATAGGCATTAAATGAAGAAAACAACCATGTAAAACTTTACTGGGAGAAATTAAAAGAAAAATACCTGAATAAAAGTAGAGTAACATAAAAAAGATATAATTTCTTTGTATTTATAAAATAAATATTAAAATGAGATATTTTCTTTTTCCTTTTTTTATTGTTTAAAGTATTACAAATAGTAGTACATATGTCTCCTTTGTTTTCCCATTGACTTCCCCCCTGCCTTCCCTGCCTCACAGCACATGCCCTCACCTGTCCCCCCAGTGTCTTAAATCCATTGGTTATACTTATATACATGCATACAAGTCCTTCGGTTGATCTAAAATGAGATATTTTCACCCTTCAGATTGATAACAAAGAAACGAACTAGCAGAAAGGAAGAACATTAGGAAATCTGCTGTTAGAAAAGGCATGGGATGTGGGCATATTCATGAATAATACTGGAATTGCAAAATGTTCCAGCATTTAGCAAAAGCAATTAGCATTGTGTTTTCTTAGCAAATTAAATATATGGCTCAAACTAAAAGTCCTATGTTTAGTCATAAAATTAAAAATAGAAAAATTAATTCCAGGAACAAAAGAAGAATGCTCACTATTATAAAATTATTTTAAAGTATGAGGTACTCATATTATGGAAATGCACAGACTGAACAATAAAATAAAATAGAGGGTTTAGACATATATCTCATCATCTACTGTAATTAGAACTATAACACAGGTAGCATTTAAAAAAAAACAAATATAAATTTAATAAAAAACATTATGGTCAAGCTATTTATTAAGGAGGCAATCACACATACAAGTTCGGCTATAGAAATGTTTTACCTGCTGTTGTACTGCCACAGACCATTGGCTTTTGGTCTCCTAAAGAGAAAAATTGCCTTTTTACTAGAAAGCCTTTGTGTATTGCCAATTTTTCTATTTGGGAAAATCCAAGAATTACTGTGGTTAGTCTTACAGGAGAAATGTGGATTTGATAAACTAGTGCCTATGATTTTAACTTATGTTTGAAATATAGTAGTAAGGGTTTTATGAATGTTAATTATTTTTTTGTGCCAACAGCCCAGATTTGTCCTTTTATATAAGCAGAAAGCTATGAGCTCTGCTTCCGAAGTTATTTAATTTTCTCAGTGTTTGAATGTTATTTTTTTTAGTGTGTGTTAATAAAAATGTAAAGAATTGGAAAATATGAAACACTCTCTAAAGAGTTGACCTTTTTTAAGTTTTCATACCTGGAAATCACAAGTAGCATTTTAAATATTTTTTTTTGCATAAATGGACTAGTAAATAAATCATTTAGGGAATTCTGATTATCTACTGAGAATACTAATAGAAATAAGATTTAATCCAGCTAATATATTCTTACTATGTTTCAAATTTTGTTCTAAATTTTTTTGAAGGTATTCTTTCATTTTCATCTCAAACCTATAAATTAGGCAGTATGATCGTTCTTTTACACAGATGAAAAAACCAACTACAAAAAGTTAGGTGATTTTCTCAAGGTCACTGTGCAATTAAATGGTAGAAACCTGATAAAGTCTTTATCATAGACCCTAAGTACTAGCAGTTTCCTTAATTTTTTCCAAATCTTAATTTCTTAAGCATCATTTTTTACAAATATATTTTGGTTGATTTCAGAAAGGAATGGAGAGGGAGAGAGAGAAAGAAACATCAGTGATGAGAGAGAATCATTGATTGGCAGCTTCCTGCACATCCCCTCACTGAGGATGGAGCCTGCAACCTTGCAACCTGCTACCCTGACTGCAAATTTAACTGTGACTCCTAGTTCATAGGTCAATGCTCAACCACGGAACCACACCGGCTAGGCATGGTAACTTTTATTCTACTGTATTCTGGCTTTAATCTTGCTATTAAGTATTATATTTTCAATTTGCTTGTTAAGTCATCTATTGTCAAATTGTACATAATTGTGTTTTCTCTTGTTTTCATTGTCTTTAGTGTACTAACAATTTCCTTGGGGTATGTCTAGATAAGATTAATGAATAAAATGCTTTCTGGCTATCTTTTCTATTTATCTGCTACCCAATATATTTAGAGTTCCCAGTCAATAGTTTGTATTAAATAATGATTGCCCTTTGTAATATGTGTTTTCAAACTGCATATTCTCATCAAAAATTCACTTCAGTATATTCCAACAATTCCCCCAGGGACTCTTATTGAGAACTGATTTCATTGATAATTGAATCCATTGGCATGGATGAGTTTGCTCAGAGCTAAATGAGAAGCAGCCATAGATCAGAAGATTGAGAAGTACCAAGAGACTGTTTATAAGTTTATGAGAGCAACATCAAAAGACTAGTAGGAACAGAATCCTAATAACCATGGAAGTTGACTCTAATGATTTGTAGCCAAGACAGAGGACAGATATAGGGTAGTAGCTGGTGGGGTATGGAAGGGGGAAATATTTAAGATGAAAACAATGTTATATTTAAACGTAGATGTGACAGATCAATTA
Source organism: Lasiurus cinereus (assembly GCA_011751065.1). NCBI lineage: Eukaryota > Metazoa > Chordata > Mammalia > Chiroptera > Vespertilionidae > Lasiurus > Lasiurus cinereus. The sequence goes on along the minus strand of JAAGEH010000015.1, from coordinate 8,654,379 downwards.
TATTACTGAAGACAATAAAGAATGGATATTTTTAAAGTTAAGTGTGTTAGAAGATAGAAGGAGAAAGAATTCAAAGCACAAAGCATTCTAATCGATTTTAGAGCAGCAGCTACTCTATTACAACCAGAATAAATGAGGAAAGAATAGCTGCCCATGCACATATTTTCACAGTTATTTATTTCCAATATTTCCTATGTTGTTGTTTTTAATTTGCAATTTGAGGGGTTATTTTTCTCATTGTATTAAACTGTAATTATTTATAAACTATTTTGCCAACTTTTCAAGGACTGTTTTATATGTATATGTGTATTCCATAATTGCCAATTGTTTTATGCACCAGTGAATATTTTTCTCTACACAATAACTTCTGACATGTAGTTCTAAGAAAGCTTGCCTCAAGATTTTACTACTTTCGTTTTAGGAAGCTAGGTCAGGCAAAAAATGATGACGTGTTTAGTCATGTGGTTGCTCCTTCAGCACTACTGCCCTGTAGAGAGCTGATATTAAGGAACAAAATGTAAGCAGTATGTACTCAGTATCTCTTATGATCTGCTATTGCCTCCAGTTCTTATCCTTGCAAGCTGAGAGCTACAAGTAGAAATCTTAAGGACTTCATCCACTTACTATATGAAACTATTATTAGATTCAAGAGCTGTTAAGTCTGGATGGGGCTATCCTGTCTCATTTTGATCTACACTGCATTGTACCTGATCAGTACTGTCTGCAGTTTGTAGTATAAGCATGTGGTTTTTCCTGTTATCTGTGAGGTTTATTTGCCTCATTCATTTTGATGGCTATCGGAGAGGAGCTGTTAACAGTGTGCCATTATGTTACTGTCTTTTCCAGAAGTTCTAGAGATTACTCTGAGGCTTTGATTAGTCCATTTCTATTTTTCCTGATACATTATTCTTATTCAGTCCTAAAGAACAGGTCGGATTCAACTAGGTAGAAAAGATAATGGGTTGGTGTCTGCTACATCTACCAAATAATGCAACTGAGTACATTTATATTTGTAAGGAATATATCTCACACACAGAAATTGGGAATCTAGGTCACTCAATGTACCAATTAATGATCACTGTACATTGAAAACACCTTTATAAGATACTGCAGAACAGAGTATCACCCATGAATGAAAATATGTTAGATTAAATTTTAGTAAGAATAATCTCTTACACTTATACTATTTTAAATGTTCCTTCCTTGCTAGTTATGCATAAACAATGTAAGCTACACTGTTCAGAACACTTTACATGTATTAACTAATTTAATGCTTCCACAAACCTACAAATGGATGTGTAACCAGACAATCAATGGGTCTGGGCTGCCTGTCACTACTTGACCCAATTGAGCAGAAACAGGGTTGAATCATTTATGAGCATTTATTTCAATACCGCTGGCAGTATGGGAAAGCAGCAGATCATCCACAAAAATCTGCCAGCGCCCCCCCACCATAGCCAGCTGCTTATTTGGGGTAGAAGGACAAAGATTGCATGGGGAAGGGTATGCTAAATGGGCAGTTTGCAGGTAATGGGTGCTGGGTATTTGCAAAGGCCTCCAGGTATGCAAAGAATGGAGGTCTTCAAAGGGCTAGCAATATGCAAAGGGTTGGTAGTTCTGGTTTCTGAGACAAGGTAATAGGCAGTTCCCAGGTATGGAGGATGGGCCACATTTCCAGGTGACCTCCCATATTGTAGGGTAGCATGAGACTTGGTTGGAAAGTTTGTAAGGAGGACATTCCAAGAAAAGGGAAGTGTGCAGAAGGCCACCAACTCTTTATCAGAATTCTGACTTAGGGGAGTATTGAAAGCAGTGCCCTTAATTATTCCCTGACCTTTCCAAACAAGTCTGTGAAAGTGGAGATGCCTGGGTGTTTACTTGAATCCTTATGCTTAATCTTTGGGTGTCCTTGTTTAAAGGACACTGCAAACACATGTGTCCTCCCACTATTACTTACTCTATAGATTGTATCTAAAAGATAAACTTTATCTCAAACTGCTATTAAAATAAAAGCCTAAAAAGGCAGCCAATGGAGGCTATCTGGTTTCTTTAGCCAGGCAATCCCTTAGCTCTTTCTTTCACAGCAAATATTGTGTGGGAGTAATCCATTCATTTGTCACTCAGGGTCTGCTGGTCAGCCCTGGCACCAGATAACCACATGCAACTCCCAGCCAGGTTAGAATGTGCCTTCTTTAATCAGAACAAAACAATTGCAGTTAACAGAGCATGGTTAATATTTCTTATAATTATTATAGCTGGTTCCCAATATTCTATTTCTGCCCCTATCAGATACTGTTATTATCCCCATTTTAAAGACAATGGACCTAAGGACTTAGAAGATAAACAGCTTTCCCAAGGTTATACAGTTGGTTAATAGGTTTGGAAACAAAGCCTCACAGCTCTTGAGTCATTGTGATAGTGTACCATCTCATATGTGATCCATGGCAACAGTGCAAGGTAAGCTTTACCCCAGAGCAACTAACATCTTTTTTCCTCAAGAGGAACTATAACCAGACAATCAATGGGTCTGGGCTGCATGTCACTACTTGAGCCAGTTAAGCAGAGGTAGGGTTGAATCACACATGAGCATTTATTCTAATCCTGCCAGCAGTATGGGAGAGCATCAGGTCATCCACAAAAATCTGCTCTGCACCTACCATAAGCCAGCTGCTTACATTGGGTAGAAGGACAAAGATCACAAGGGGAAGTAGGCAAAAGTGTATGCTAAATAGGCAATTTACAAGTAATGGGGGCTGGAGATTTACAGAGGCATGCAGGCATGCAAGGGCTGGGGGTCTTCAAAGGGCTGGTGCCTCTGATTTCTGCAACAAGGTTGTTAATATTTCCATGATAATAGGCAGCTTCCTGATGAGGAGGATGGGCCCTATTTCCAAGTGAGCTCCCAGGTCTCCCATACAACTTCCAGCCAGGTTAGAATGTGCCTTCATTAATCAGAACAAAACAATCACAATTAACAGAGCATATTTCTTACTATAGTTGGTCTTCAATATTCTAATACTGTCCCTGTAAAAGAACCTAAAGTTCAGAGTGGTGAGGGACTTGTCCAAATTAACACTGTAGCAGCAAACATGACAATGCTGCGAAGAAAACTTAGGTCTCCTCAAAATGTTATTGTTTTTGCATTTATTTACACTGCTTCTGTTCATGTCCTGCTTTTTCATATATCAAAAAAATTAGTGCTCTGTTATAGAAGGTTATTTTCCAAGTTGGAATATTGGAGATATACAATACAAGTACTTCCCTCATAGAGTGTTGTGAGTCTTAAATTAGATAATAAAGGTACATGCTTCTCATAATCTCTTACACCTAACAAGAATCCCATATATGGACTGCAGTTTTTCAATATTCCTTTACTAACCACTTATCTTCTTTTCCTGATTCTCAGCCTTTTATTCTGCTTCTCTTTACCCCAGAGCAACTAACATCTTTTTTCATCTTCATCTTTTTGGCCTTGTTCCTTGATCATTGCTGCTTTAATTTCTGCTCTCACTGACTACTGGGTTCAATCTCCTTCATGAAGCCTGGCAGGCTTTAGGGAAAAAAGCTATAAAAAAACCTGATGGACAAAATGTGAGTGCCTGGAAGAAATAAGACATCAATGACAGGAAATGTGAAGAGTTTTTGCAAGTAATAGTGAACAGAGATCAGAGTTGAGGTGAATGCTAAGCAGGCATATAACATTTATATGATACAGTGCTACCTCGAGATATGAGTTTAATTCGTTCTGTAACCTTGAGGTGTGGGAAACTATGAGATGCTCGAGTCGCGGTAAACTGGTGGGTCGTGTGCAGCCGGCCATCCACGCGATTACTCATATCTCAACTGTTGCTCGTATTTCAAAGCAAAAATCACTCACTCGACGGCTCATATCTCAAAAATCTCATATGCTAGGGCACTCGTATCTCGAGGTACCACTGTAAATGATACCATAAAGACTAGAATGATCATCTCAAAACTATCAGTTCTACAAAGCACCCACACAATAAAGATAGCAATTTACCTTTTCAGGTTTAAGTTTGAAGCTTAGTTGCATTTTATGTGTTTTTAATTTTTTTTAGATAACTTTATCATTGGGAATGATAGCTCCTCCCTCCCCCAACGGCTGGGTGGAGTTATGACATAACCTGCATCTGCCGCTAAGACATCCCTGAGACATTCAATCATCAATCAGCGCGTGCTGAGTGCCCTGGGCCCAACCCCTTCCTGTTCCCTCAAAAGGCATGGTCACCGCCATACATGTTACTGTCTCTCAGTCTGGAGGCAGTCGGGTGGATCCTTCCTTCTCCTCCCCCTCCTCTAATCCTGGTTTTTCTACCTCCTCCATAATAAATCTCACTTGATAGTGTGGAATAAACCACCTCTTTAGACATGCCTTGGTCTCTGACTACTGTTTCCTGTGCCTCAAACCTTACATCTGGTGCCGAAAACCTGGGTGGGTGTGTGCCTCTCATTTGACCTTTCACGGTCCAGGGTGCCCCCCTTTCTTCTCTCTCAGTGGCTTAGGAACCTCATCAGCCTCCTTCCCCCGGCTCGGCAGCATCAGCAGTAAGACCCAGCCCATTCGAGTTCCTGGTGGTTTTTCTGGCATATTTGTTGGTAAACTGTGACCCACATCAGAGATTAGCTTTCGGGCTTAGCCCTCTGGGCCCCTCTAGGGGTTCTGAACCTGGAGAGGCTGCAAAGACATTCCTGCCCCACCCCCCTCAGATCTCTGGCCTTTTGGCCTCCGTCTGGACCCCTGGAAGTAGAGAAGATGTTCTCTACTGTCCCCCGAGTTCCCTGTTTATAGCCTTGGCTCAAAGACTGGGACACTGGTCCTTAGCCTCCACTACCCGACCCCAGGGCTTGGTATGGGTAATCAAAAATCTAAACTGGATCCTAGGATCCTAGCACACCTCTAGGGTGTCTCCTTACCAATCTGGCTACTTCTGTAATGTGGCATGGCCTTAGCATGAATTGGAATGGGTCCAGATGACCTGAAAGTGAGATTGAACATCCTCACTGACCTCAGTAATTTCTGTCAATGAACCAGGAAGTGGCCCAAGGTCCCATATGTCCAGGCCTTTTTCTCTCTGTGCTTCTATCCCTTCCTTTGCTCCTTCTGTTCACAGCCCAGGTTCTTCTAGCTCATGAGAAATCCCCTCAAAACAGTCCTCAGCCCCTCTCTCTGTCTCTGACTCTATGGACTCAGCCGCACTCTCATTTCCACCCATCTCGCTCCCACCACCCCCACCTTCTGCTCCCTCTCTTCCTCTTCCTCCTTCTTTGCCGTGGCCACCTCTTTCCTGGCCAGCGGCCCTGCAGGAGCCACCATTGCGCTTCCAACCATGAGCCGATCAGAGGCCACTGTGCAGTGTGAAAGCCACTCACTCACCATCCCCTCAGCTGCTCCAAACAGCTAAGTGAAATTTCTGTTTTGGTTTGCTCATCCCTTATGTATTGTGAGCAGCTGCCATGCTGGCCGCATGGATTGCCATTCCCATGGGGGCCAACGTTTTGAAATGGCAAGTCCCACCCTTCTCTGGCCATATAGCCTGCCATTCCCATGATGGCTGCCATCTTGAACCAGCAAGTCCTACCCCAGGAGGCCCAGCCTGGTGTGGCTGCTAGCCACTGCGCTCCTCCTCCAGCCATGGCCTGCCGCCTATTCCGACACTCCCTCCCCTAACGCCTTCTCAGACTCAGGTCCGAGATCCAGTGAACATGGCATTTAAGGTTTTATTTAATGCCCATGAGGAGCAGGCAGAGTAAACCCACCTTCAACAAAAGGTGAATCTGTGAGCCCAAGCCTTGGCAGCAACTCTTGCGGTCAATGGCAGCCATGCATGATCCAAAGAGGACTGTGCATGGTGGGGGTGCACTGAGAGGACAAACGCCACCTGGAAAATGCTTCATGTGCAAAAATGAAGGCCACTGGGCAAAGCAGTGCTCTGGCCCCTGGCCCCAACCAAGCCCTGCCAGGTGTGCAGTAAAAGTGACTGCCCCTAGAGAAGTGACAGGCCCTCTGTGCCTCAGCGTAGAGGAGCCACCCTTCCAGGTCATGACCCACTGCTGGCCATGACTAAAGACTGTCCAAAGACTGAAGATGCCCTAACTCAATGACCCCCATCACCCTTGCTGTAATGCTCAAGGTAGCGGGTAAGCAGGTCCCCTTTCTCGTCGGTACGTGGGCTACCTTCTCTGTCTTGCCCTCCTTTTTCTGGGCCACTCTTCCCTTCCATTATCTCAGTCATGGGTGTTGATGGCAAATCACCCTTTAATGCTCTGAAAATTACTCTGGCCTCAGCGCATTCTCACCCCGCCCTCTACCACACTCCACCCTTCCTAGAGAACAACTTTCTTGCCAGCACAAGGCTTATCAGAAACATAGATCTTTATCTCTAGGAAAAAGTGGCAGTTTTAAAATTTCAAGCAGTTAGAGGCCTGAAAATAGGCTTCAGGACCTGTTCCCTCCTCCTGACTTTTGTAAATATTTTCAATAGCATACAACACTGAAACATTAATTGCTAGACATGTTTAGAAATATTTATTGGGCCGAAACCGGTTTGGCTCAGTGGATAGAGCATCGGCCTGCGGACTGAAAGGTCCCAGGTTCGATTCCGGTCAAGGGCATGTACCTTGGTTGCAGGCACACCTCCAGTAGGGGCCGTGCAGGAGGCAGCTGATCGATGTCTCTCATCGATGTTTCTAACTCTCTATCCCTCTCTCTTCCTCTCTGTAAAAAAACAATAAAATATATTTTTTTAAAAAGAAATATTTATTGGAAGGTATATAGGAAGAAAGGAAGAAAGGAAGAAAGGAAGAAAGGAAGAAAGAAAGAAAGAAAGAAAGAAAGAAAGAAAGAAAGAAAGAAAGAAAGAAAGAGAGAGAGAGAGAAAGAAAGAAAGAAAGAAAGAAAGAAAGAAAAAGAAAGGAAGGAAGGAAGGAAGGAAGGAAGGAAGGAAGGAAGGAAGGAAGGAAGAGGTTCTAAAGTTAACTATTGACAAGAATTGTAAAAGGACCCAC
>JAAGEH010000015.1:8635805-8647253 GCA_011751065.1 Lasiurus cinereus | reverse complement strand
TCTCTCTCTCTCCCCCAGACATCTTTTAGCCTTTCCAACTATTTACCAATGAGAAACAGGGAATAGCTATGGGGGTCCTCACCCAGATCCTAGGGCCAGCTTTCACCCCCATAGCCTACCTGTCCAGAAAGCTTGATCCCACAGTTTGAGGATGGCAACCCTGTCTCTGGGCTCTGGCTGCAGTTGCTGCTCTCACCAAGGAGACCAAAAAAAATCCGCCTCCAGCAACCCTTACAGGTCTTCTCCACCCATAGACTACAGGATCTTCTGTCCCACTGATGCAGGCACTCCATCTCCTGTTCCTTGAGAGTCCTGACATCTCCCTAACCCAGTCCCCAGCCCTGAACCCGGTCACTCTCCTTCTTGCTGCCTCCACTCAACCTTCAGCAACGCACTCCTGCCCCAAGGTCATCAGGGGCCCTCACTCAACCTTGGGTTTTCCTCTCTCTAATCCTGACTTCACTAAACTGCACATAACCTACCACCCACAATCATTGGGTAAGATCAAGAGGATCAACAGCCTCCATAAAGACCATCTAACTAAACTCTCTCTAGAAATTCGCAGCTCCTGGCCAGACCTCCTGCCTATGGATGGCCCTGACCGGAATCTGGGCTCTACCAAGGAGCGCCACCTTCTTAAGCCCTTTGAACTCCTATATGGGAGTCCCCTCCCTACTGACCTTCCTCTTCTGGATTTTTATCTTTCATGCCTGTCCTTACTCAGGCAACTGCTCCGGGAACACACTGACAGGTTTCTGCCCAGGCCAGAACCAGCTGACCAAGACTCCCAAGGACCAGCTCTCCAGCCAGGGGACTCAGTCCTCCTCAAGAACCTTACCCTCAGGTTGTATTTCAGCTCCAGGCCCCGAAAAGCAGCGGTGGAAGCCGGAGGACCAGCTTTTACCTCCCAAGTGACTCAACAGGATCGCTCTTGAAACTTCACCAACCAGTCCCTTGGGGAAACCATGCTGCTGCACTCCTCATCCAGCATGAAAAACACTCCCTGTTTTTCGCTAACTTACCCCATGGCTCCCCCCATCATTAGGCCCACTGGTATCTATTCCTTTAATTTTGCTCTTAGGCCCTTGTCTCATGTGCTGTTTCACTAGTCGTTCTTTGCAGAACAGAATGTAGGCATTCACCAACCAGAAGGTGGGAGAGATCTATCACCAGAATCCTTGAGACTCTGGGTAGACACCCCTAATGATGCCCCCTCTCAGCCAGAAATAGCTACAGAAAACAGACCTTCACCCCTGACCCTGCCCAGACTCTCAATTTTTTTTAATATCACCAAAAGCCTGGAATGATAGATCCTCCCTCCCCCCAACTGGTGGGTGGAGTTATGATGTAACCAGCATCTGTCTCCAGCACATCCCTGAGACATTCAACCACCAATCAGTGCATGCTGAGTGCCCTGGGCCCAACCCCTTTCTGTTCCCTCAAAAGGTATGGTCACCACTCACATGTTACTGTCTCCCAGTCTGGAGGCAGTCCAGCGGGTCCCTCCTTCTTCTCCCCCTCCTCTTAATGCTGGTTTTTCTACCTCCTCCATAATGAATCTCGCTCGTTAGTGTGGAATAAATCTCTTCTTTAGACATGCCTTGGTCTCTGACTCCCATTTCCTGTGCCTCGAACCTTATAGGGAACTGCAATTGCAGATTAATTTTAGTAGCCATGTGGGTAAAATACTTACAAATACATTCACTGCTGGCTCACTCATATACAGTGCTACCTCGAGATACGAGTGCCCTAACATACAAGATTTTTGCTTTGAAATACGAGCAACATTTGAGATAGGAGTGATCGCGTGGATCGGCTGGCTGCACACGACCCACCAGTTTACCACGACTCGTGCGTCTCATAGTTTCCCACGCCTCAAGGTTATGGAACGAATTAAACTCGTATCTCGAGGTACCACTGTATATACATGATCTTATTTAAACTTCATGACAACCCAGTGAAGCAACAAAGCTATTATAATCTGCATACGAAATAATCAAAGCTCAGAGAGTTCAAATTATTAGCTCCAGTTCACATTCCAGTAAGTGGTGGAACAAGCTTTGCATATATGTTTGCCTGACTACAGATTCCTTCTCTTTTTCATCTTCCGACACCGCCTCATTAAAGAAAAACATGAAGTTTTGTTGATGAATAAATTAATAAATACTTGATAACAGGAATATCAAGTGTTTACTTTCAACACCAGTGACTTTGTGTGTGTGTGTGTGTGTGTGTGTGTGTGTGTGTTCTTCTGCTTTATATAATGAAAGATTCAGGCTGGTGCTACCCTACAAAGTTTTGTCCTGGTCTTAAAAGTTCTCTTTCACCTGCATCTGAGCTGTCCAACTCAGGGTCTAACAAAGCTGTTGTTTGTTTTGTTTGCTTTGTAGAGCAGCTTTGCAGAGAGTCAGATAGGTGTTCTGAGAAAAAGCTACAGATGTTAACACACTGCCCTCATTTTCTTTTCAACTTATTATGCATTGTTCTCTAACCTTTGGAATGATGGGGATACATTCTAAATGGTCTGTTTGTTTTCTTCCGGTCAACTAAGTCACTTTGCTAAAAACTATGCCTTCATGGTGTCCTGAGAGGGCCAGACAGGAGAATATTTTGGTGTACAAGTAGATCATATTACTCATTATTTGCTTTCTCTAAAGTAAATAGGGATTTGTATTTATTTATTTTTTTTTACCAAATTGCTTTTTTGGATGTGGTCCTTTGTCCCGACCAGCAGGACATTCAACAGAGGCAGCGAGGAGGCGAACCTAAAGAGAATGAGATACAGACAGGGACACGAAGAAAGGAGGCAGGACAAATGGTGTTCTGATCAAGCCTCCAAATTTTATTTTCAACAGCTTCTCTTATATAGAGAATAGGGGGGAAGAGGGCGGAGTAAAGAAGGCGGTTAGAGAATAGGGCGCCAAGGGGCGGAGACAAGAAAAGAGGCGCGAAAGGGTATGTGGGCTTATCGGATTGGCCCTTGCTCCGGCTGGGTGGAGCTGGCTGATAAGAGGCGAGACCGCTCAGCATAACAGGATGTTGGGGGAAGGGTTTTGTGCTTCCTTTATGGGCTCCCAACAGTCCTTGTTTTCTCTTTATCCATCAAGATGTGGAGATGAAAGCATGGTGACTCAAGGACAAGTATTTTCTTGGTCCCAGTATAGGTTATATCTAGAAATATAGAGTAATGATGGGGTCATGTTACATTTGATGTGTGTGTGTGCGCGCACCCCTGTGGGCACATTCACGTGAGGGGGATCTTTCACATTTAACCACTGGGAGTCCTCTAGTGGATGGGGCCTGGATAAAATAAAACTATATGACAAATGGGCAGTTTATAAGTCTTAAAAGGCCTAATGATATGCAAAGTGCTGGGAGTCTTCAAAGGGCAGGAGACTGTGGTTTCTGCAACAAGATTGTTAATCTTTCCATTATAATAGGCAGCTCCCTGATGGGGAAGATGGGGTGCATGCATTTCCAGATGAACTCCCAGGTTTCCTGTGCAACTCCCAGTCAGGTTAGACTGTGTTTTCTTTAATCAGAACAAAACAATCACAGTTAGCAGAGCATGATTAATATTTTTTACAATTATACCTGATCCCCAGTGTTCTCTTTCTGCCCCTATTGGTATGTGCTAACTAGAAATACAGAGTTTATAATCTCTATTTAGGAAATGTGAGCACCTTGAGATCCCGGCCTATAATGGATGCGTCATTGTATTTCCAGCATCTAACACAAATAATTGACAGAATGAGTGCGCAGTAACTGTTTGTAGAATAAGTAAATTAATGAGTAAATGTATAGAACTTACAGATAGTGGATAAATAATTAATGAATTATTAACTAAGACTAGAAGCTGGTGTAATTGGACAATCAATGGGTATAGGCTACCTGTCACTTGAGCCAATTCAGCAGACAGGGTGGGATCACATATGAGCATTTATTCCAATAATGCCTGCAGTATGGGAAAGCAGCATGTCATCCACAAAATCTTCTCTGCCCCCACTATAAACCAGCTGCTTATATTGGATAGAAGGACAAAGATCACATGGGGAAGTACACTAAAGGGATAAGAATGGGTATTCAAAATGGGTACTTTACTGGTAATGTGGGCTGGAAGTTTGCAAAGGGCTGGTGCCTCCGGTTTCTGCAACAAGGTTGTTAATCTTTCCATCATAATAGGCAGCTCCAGGGTATGGAGGATGGGCAGCATTTCCAGGTGAGCTCCCAGGTTCCCTCTGCAACTCCAAGCCAGGTTAGATTGTATCTTATTTAATCAGAACAAAACAATCATGGTTAACAACGTATGTTTAGTTTACTGTTAATTATGAACAAGCAATCCAAAGATCATCAGATATTTCAGAATTCGAGAGAGAGAATGTTTAGGATACATTAAAAGAAAAAAACATTTAGGGATCGTTAAAGAAAAAATACTATAAGAAATGATAGACTTCAGATTGAAATGATTACCCAGAGCTTCATTTCTGGATAGTTCATATATTGCTAAGGAATGGGGCCCCTGCATTTTTTTTTATATAGTGCCACAAGTGAATCTGATGTATATCTAGGACTAAACACAACTATTCCGCATATCAATATGCCTTTCCCTTTATTTGATTTAGATCATGGAGGCTAGCCCACACCCTGACATGTGAATAATTTTTCTATGTAGTTATAATAGTGTGTCTGTCATGGTGGACTATATGGAAAACCAAGGGTAGAGGGATGGGACAAGACTCTTTTTCTCTCAGTCTGGGATTTATATAAGGCCTTTTTATCTTCCTCATTTTATGTAAAATTTATAAGAAACAATAAAAATAAAGTTATTTTTGATGTTTAACCTATAAAATAGTTCAGAAGTGTCATTTTTATAACCTTGCATATTTCCTCTTATAAAAAGCCTTTATTGTTTAAAACAACATCCGTATCTTAGGTAGATTACTCTGTATAATGTTTGACCCTCAAGGCTATGTAAATCAAGTTTTGATGACATAATCAAAAGGGAGACAGAATCCAAGATCCAGAGGAATGAAGTTCTAGGTACCTGTTCTAATGATGCAATTATGTAAAATCAATATAAATTCTCCAATTCCTGGAGCAAATGGGACAGCCCGAGTGGGTAAACTTCCTGGTGCTTCAGGTTCTCTATATTAACCTGATGGCTTCTTCTGCTCATCTACTCTTCTAAGGCTATACTGAGGAGGAATATAGTGGGCACCTGGGGGAAGTGGAGGGTAGCAAACTGAATCTGTGCCAGTGACGGGTGTCCTAGTGTTGCAGAAGACCAAAGAAAACCAAGGACACTTCTGAGAAAAAAAAGGAGGGACACTGTTTAATACACCAGCGGACTCAGGGAACAGCCTTCCAAATCTGAGTGAAGGAATATGCATGGGGCTTTCCATTATATATCCCTCCCTGTGGTCTTTGTCCCACAAACATGGATTATGCTTCTGGTCCTTTTTGTGTGCCTTGCAAGAAGGCTCCCTGGTGTTGGGGATATCCAGGCCATATCTGATGGTCTGGCCGGGCACTAGCGTTAATAACCCTCCCTCTGGGCAGTGCACTGTCCACAGCCCAACGGCCTCTGTAACTGGTTCTGCAAGACCAGTATCTGGGAAAGAGGTAGTGACTTAATTATAATCAAGAATGTACACTAGGCTTGCTGGCATGGATACAGATCACTATCCCCCAAGTATCAATGTTACATTGGAATTAGCCCTTTTTTAGCCTTCTCATCCCCACCTCCCTCTCTTGTCCCACAAGCGTCTCTTAGCCTTGTGATACAACAATTACAGGATGTTATGGTGAACATGGATGATGACCACTCTTAACTGCTTCTAGCTGGAAAGGGGCAATGATAAGTGTTTAGCTTCTCGTGAGGGGTTTGTAGGAAATTCTGAAGTTTAAAGGCATTCCCATCCAGTTTGCTGGAAGACAGAGGTAAGCATAGGTCCCACACACATAGAATGTTCCTGCAGGGGAGCATCAGGGGTAGGTGGTGTTTTTAGCCTTGAGGATATAGTTGCATAGTTCATCTGGGTGACACCTGTTGGATGTTGGCCCTGGGTACTGCTGAAACAAATAGGAGCAACATTAATTAGCTGCACATTGGCTGTGACAGGTCCTATCACTTTTCCATCCAATACAATCCTCCCCTCCTGCCACATGCATTTGGTAGTGGAGTCATAACTTGCCACACGATGATAAGTATAACTAACAAAAATCTGGCTTGATGGAGCTTTCCTGTAGGCTACCCAGTCTAGCATATTTGAGTACTGAATTTCTAAGCAAGGACACATGGCAGTGGTCTCTATGGGAGGCAAGTATGTGCTAGCTAATATTATTAGTGGGAGCATGTTATTCCCTCTATTTCTGTTCAGTGGGGGTCCACAACAGTGAACTGCTAGGACAAAGAGCAGTATTATGGCTATTCCTACAAGGCAGATGTAGCCAAGGATAGCATGACAAGGTGCAGTCCAGCAATCTATGATGAGGCCTTTGTTTCCTTGCTATGTGGGAAGCAGTAATTTTATGGTGCTTCTGTGTTTCATCAAGAACAGATGAGTTCTCCTCCTGGTGCTAGTCTCAGGTTCTGGCAGTACGCATAAAAAGACAAAATGAGAATTATTAGGAAAGATAAAACTAATGATTATCCAGAAATACCAGAGTATATTACCTTTAGGAGGAGATAAGAAAGAAATATTAGTGTTAGGGAGAATTCAGCAGGGGGTTTCTGAATTCCTTGGAGCAGGTTGATCAGCCAGATCCACTGTCTTCTTGAGAGTGATCCTCAGGGGGTGTTTCTGGTCAGAAGTCACCATCCACTCAGGATGGGCATCACTTGGCTTGTGGGCTGCCTTCACCTAGGAGTGGTAGATCCAGGTATTCAGTCCTGCAACCTTGAGAGCTGTAGGTGTGGTTAATATGACTGGATAGGGTCACTTCCAGATAGGCAGGAAGGGATCCCTTTTCCAGTCTTTTACCCAAACCTGGTCTCCAGGTTTATAAGGATATATGGCAGTTTCTAGCAAGATAGGTAGTGGGTCAATAACCCATCTGTGTACCTCAAAATGTTTTTCCAAATCCTTGTAGTTGTTTCTGGATTTCTAAGTTCCCTACTTCCCCAAATCTCCCTCTGGCCAAATTAAGGGAGGGGGTCTACCATATAGAATTTCAAAGGGAGAGAAACCTACCCTGGCTCTTGGGGCATAGCGTACCCGCAGGAGTACAAGAGGCAAGATATCTGTCCAGGATAAGGTAGTCTCTTAGCATAGCTTAGCCATAGCTGCTTTAGAGTCCAGTTCATGCATTCTACTTTCCCTGAACTCTGAGGCCTTTAGGCTGTATGTAGATTTAATTTAATTCCTAAAGCCTTAGATACCTGTTGTGCTATTTCTGCTACAAAGGCTGGGCTGTTATCAGACCCTATGGTCAGAGGCATTCCATCCCGTGGAATTATATCCTTTAGCAATGCCTTAGTGACTTATCTTGCCTTTTCCGTGCGAGTGGGATATGCCTCGACCCAGCCTGAAAAGATGCAAACAAAGACTAGCAGGTATTTATTTCCTCTGCTAGGCCCTATTTCTGTAAAATCTACTTCTAAGTACTCAAAAGGAGCTTGCCCACAGTGCTGAACTCCTATTGGTCCCACAGGATCCTGTTTGGCATTGTTCTGAGCACAGAGGAGGCAAGGTTGAGAGACTAAGACACACAAGGAGGGAAGACGGGCAATTAGTATCTGCCTAACAAAGCTTCTAGGGCAGTCTTCCCTAAATGAGAAAGTTCATGCTGCTGGAGGACTACCTTATGGCTAACTGTTATGGGACATAGACCCTATGATCTGGGAGTATCCACCAGCTTTCCTTTGTTCTCTTGCCCCCTTCGTACTGGGCCCATTCCTCTTTCTGAGGGGTGTACTTTGAAGGTTCAGGTCATTCGGGGGCCAACATGATCTGAGAAGGTGCCACTTTTTCTTTAGCAGCCAGGTTGGCTGCAGCATCAGCATATTGGTTTCCTTCTGATACTGAGTCTTTCCCTTTCTGGTGACCTTTGCAATGGATGATGGCTATTTCCTTGGGCTCCCACACTGTTTCTAGTAACTTTAAAATCTCATTCTGGTTTTTAATTCTTTTCCTCCAGCTATCAAGAGCCCCCTTTCCTTATATATGGCCCCATGGATATGCAGGGTAGCAAAGGCATAGCACGAGTCAGTGTAGATGTTGGCATGTTTATCTTTACAGAGTTCTAAGGCTCTGGCAGGGGCCCAAAGTTCTGCCCTCTGTGCTGACCATCCTTCAGGCAGGGCCTGTGCCTCGTTTGTCTCAAAGTTTGATACCAATGCATCTCCAGATCATCTTTTTCCTTCATTTAAGAAGCTGCTGCCATCTGTGAACAATACCAAGTCTGGGTTTGGCAGGGGTCTATCTGTTAGATCTGGCTGGCTGGAATAAACCTCCTCTAGGATTTCCAGGCAGTCATGCTCAGCAACAGGTAGAAGGGTGGCAGGATTAAGAGTTCTCATTGCTTCTAATCATACCCGTGGTTTCTCACTTAATAGATCTTGATACTGAGTCATTCCAATATGAGTCAGCAAGTGCTGTCCCCTTGCTTCCATCAGGGTGATAACAGCATGAGGTACTTTTAGATTTAAGTTTTGTCCTAAAGTAAGCTTATCCACTTCCTTGACTAACAATGCAGTGGCTGCAAGGGCCTTGAGACATGGGGGGCCACCTGGAAGCTATTGGGTCAATCTGCTTGGAGAGATAGGCTACTGGTCTTTGCCAGGGTGCAAACTCCTGGGGCTACCCCGCTGTTCTCCTGAACAAAAAGATTAAAGTCTTGTGTCACATCTGGTAGCCCTTGGGCTGGGTAGGCCACAGTGAGCTTTGCCTTTATGGTGATGAATGCTTTCTTTTGTTCGGGACCCCAGTTGATGGGTGCCTTTTCTTCTCCTTTTAAAGCTTCATAGAGAGGCTTAGCCATGTCTGAAAACCCTGGGATCTAAATTCCACAGAACCCTGCTACCCCCAGGAATTCCCTAATCTGCCACCAGGTGCTAGGGACTGGGATGGCACATATTGCCTTCTTTTTTTCAGTTTCTAGCCTTCGCTTCTCTTGGATGATCTGGAAGCCTAGATACTTGACTTCTTTCTGACAAATCTGTGCTTTTTTTCTTAAACACCCAATAACCTGTTTCAGTTAATAGTCTCAGAAGGGCCAGTGTTCCCTCCCAGCACTGAGCTCCTGTGGAGCTAGCCAGTAGGAGGTTGTCTACATATTGGAGTAGAACACCCCCCAAGTCCTGTCCTGGGAACTTAGATCAGATGCTAATGCTCCACTAAAAAGAGTAGAGGACTTCTTGAACCCTTGTGGCAGTCTGGTCCAGGTGAACTACTCCTTGGCCCCTGTAGTTGGGTTTTCCCATTCAAAAGTGAAAAGAGCTGGCTGAAAGGAGCTAGTCTAAGGCAGAAAAAGGCATCTTTCAGATCTAGGCATGTAAACCATTCTGCCTCTAATGGGAAGAGTCCCAGAAGAGTGTAGGGGTTTGGCAGTGCTGAATGCAGGGTTATAACAGCTTCATTAACAGCCCATAGATCCTGGACAGGGCAGTAGTCATCAGTCCCAAGCTTTTTGACAAGCAAGAGTGGCATGTTCCATGGAGACCTGCATCGTTTAACAAGTCCCCACTGAGACAGCCAATCTAAGTGGACCTGGATTCCTAGGCATGCTTCTCTCAGAATTGGATATTGGCAGATTTTAACAGGCTGTGCCCTAAGCTTTCAAGTAAATCAACACCGGGGCATGATCCTTAGCCAGGCCTGGATGATTTCCTACAGCCCACACCAGCTGGAATTCTTTTTCTAATTCAGGTTCTAATGGTGAGGCCTTTGACTGGGGGATATAAAGTCTCCATTCTTCCTCCTTCACACTGCTAGGGACAGGATCATTGGGGATGTCTCCTCACTTAGGCGAAGCTGTGCTGAGCAATTTGGAGCAAAAGTGATTTCTGCACCCATTTTTGGCTAAAAGGTCTCTACCCATTAGAGGCACTGGACAGTTTTACAAGTACAGGAATTCATGAATTACTTGATGACCACCGAGTTGACATTGGCGAGGGTGCCAGAATGGTCTACAGGTCTGGTCCCCAGTAGCTCCAATAATGATGACGTCCTTTCCTAAGAGAAGCACTACTTCCTGAGTGACTACTGAGTCTCAGCTCGCATATAAACCATAAAGTCCACAGTCTGACCCCCAATTTCCATTCTGACTATGGGCTCATAGGGACCCAGCTGAAAAGAGGCTGGTCTGTCCTAGTCGGAATCAATCATTAGTAGCCCAATGAGATCTGCTTCAGGTGGCTCTGGTTGATAGAGACTGGGTGGAAAAGGAGGCCCAGTTTTCTTACTTTGTTGTTTGGGACATTCATTCTTCCAATAATCCTGTCTCCTTACAACAGGCACACTGATCTCGTCTCACACTTGCTCTTCCTTTTCCCTCTGATCTGTATTCTTTTATTTAAATAAATCTTTATTGTTCAGTTTATTACAGATGTTCCCCTTTTTTAACCCCCATAGCTCCTCTCCACCTGATTCACCACCCACACCCCCATGCCCTTACCTCCCGCTACTATCCTCATCTATAGGTGTAAGATTTTTGTCCAGTATCTCCTTGCACCCCTCACACCCCCTTTCCCCTGAAAAGTGTCAGTCCATTGCCTTTCTATACCTCTGATTTTATTATATTCACCGGTTTATTTTGTTCATCAGACTCTTTATTCACTTGATTTTTAGATTCACTTATTGATAGGTATGTATTTCTTAACACTTCATTGCTCATAATTTTTATCTTTACCTTTTTCTTCTTCTTCCTATTCTTAAAGAATACCCTTCAGCATTTCATATAATCCTGGTTTGGTGGTGATAAAATCCTTTAGCTTTTTCTTGTCTGTGAAGCTCTTTATCTGAACTTCAATTCTGAATGATGGCTTTGCTGGGTAGAGTAATCTTGGTTGTAGGTTCTTGCTATTCATCACTTTTAATATTTTCTGCCACTCTCTTCTGCCCTGCATAGTTTCTGTTGAGAATCCAGTTGACAGTCGTATGGGTACTCTTTTATAGGTAACTGTTTTTCTCTTGCTTTCAAGATTCTCTCTTTGGATTCGAATCCAAGATGGCGGCATAGGTAAACACCTACACTGCTGCCTCGCACAACAATTTCAAAACTACAACTAAAAGACAGAACGGACATCATCCAGAACCACAGGAAAGCTGGCTGAGTGGAAGTTCTACAACTAGAGGGAAAGAAAGGGACTCACGGAAACCCAGAGGAGCTGCAAAAAGCTGAGGTACGGAGACGCGCGCTGAGAGAGCGGGTGCCGGAGAACCTGGCTGGCTTTCTCTGGTGGGAGGGAAAGGGAGACTCTCAAAGGCATTGAACCCCTTATCCTAC
>JAAGEH010000015.1:8507169-8630805 GCA_011751065.1 Lasiurus cinereus | reverse complement strand
TTGTTGTAGTTAATCCTTGATTGATATTGGTACACTAGAAGGAATTGACCTCCAGGCCAAGTGAGAATTAGCTATGTCTATAATGGGGGAACTGCTGTGCTGGAGACACCCCTAAGGGGCAGGACTTGCGTCAGTGGGGTTTTGGTGCTCACTGAGTCTGCCTCTTGAGTGTGTCATTTATGTATGTGAGGAGTTGAAATATGGTGTCATCTCACACTGATCTCTAGGTACACTGGTTCCTGGATCTCCAAGGAGGAGCAAGTCAGCTACTGTCTGAAGCCACCCAGCAGGAGCTACAGGGAGATGAGCATATTTTTCCTCTTTGCTTGGAGTTCAGAAGTTTTGGAGTGGTCTTTACCCAGTTGCAATTTGTTAGGTTAAGCTGCTAGAGGGCAGGCCATTTATATGCAAAAGCCGCTGCACACAGCTCAGTGGGTTTGTAAATCGGGCAGGGCAGGATCTCAGGGGATCCCTAGGGCATGGCAAACAAGGATGGCTGCCAGTCAGCTCGCTCTGCATCTCCGTGTTTCCAAGTTCTGTTCTTTGTCCTGCATCCCACACCCCAGTGCAGTAAACAATGATTCCTGTGCACACCTCTGAGAGAAAGCCACCCTCTCTTTCCAACTCAATGGCAGACAGTCCAGTTTCTCCCTGTATGAGTCTAGGTTCCCCAAATCTCGCTGGAAACTGGGGTTCAGAGCAGTTGGGAACTTGTAATTCCCTCCCAATTGAAAAAAAAAATAGGGCAAGACAGCCCCATTCGCACACATCTCTGTACCTCTGCCTTTCTGAGTCTCTGCATGTCCTAACAGATCTCAATGCACTCTTTTCTTTTCTTCTACTTGTAGAATTTCCACTCTACCAGCTTTTCTGTGGTTCTGGGGGATAGTCGTTTTGTCTTTCAGTTGTAATTTTGGTGTGGTTGTTTGAGGCAGCATGTACAGGTGTATACCTTATGCTGCCATCTTGGTTCTCCTCTTGATCTGTATTCTTGCTTCCCTTTCTGATCTATCTGGGAGCCTGAGTCTTTAAAAACTGCTGTTATTATATTGGCCCTTCTTTGTATTCTCTTTTCTTCCTCCCTCCTTGCCACACTGTCTCAGTTGATGAAAACCTTGTTGGCTATCTTCATTAGTTCGGTGGCATTTTTTCCCGGATACCCTTCCAGCTTCTGATATCAGGCTGGGCTTGGCCTACAAAAGCAGCATTTATCATGGTCTGATTTTCCAGGGCCTCAGAGTTAAAGGGAGTATAGATCCGGTATGCCTCACATAGTCTCTCATAGAAAGCTACTGGACTTTAGTCATGGTTCTGAAAAACCTTAGAGATTTTAGCATATTGGTGGGCTTCTTGGCTCCAGCCCTGACTCTCTGGAGGAAGGCCAGGCAATATATTTCTATCCTGGCCCTTCTGTCTTTTGAGTTTGGGTTCCAATCATGTTTCTCATCTGGGAGGGCCTCCCTTGCCCATCTGTCTGTATCTAATATTCTTGCTGGGGCCTGGGTCTGGAGCCTCTTCTGAGCCTCTGATATTACTCTCATGTACTCTTCAGTGTTAAAGAATATGAAAAGGAGCTGCTTGAAGTCCACCCAGGTGGGCTTCTGGATCTGGAAAATCATTTCTAAGAGATCCACCATGGCCTGAGATTTTTCAGAATATGCTGGGGTGTGATGTTTCCAATTCAGGATGTCACTTGTTGTAAAGGGCTGATAATAATAGACTGGATTTCCCTCCTGCAAGGTCCTATCTTCCTTCACCAAGTACTTGGGCACCCCGAAGAATCTCCCTGAGAGATATCTGATATGCAGGTTGTAGCTTAGGCCCTTGATTGGCTGAATGCAAGCACCGCCCAACTGGCTCTGGAGAGCCTGGTTGAGGAGAGATGGAGGGGAGTGTTGTTTCTAGACTTTCTAGACCTTCCAGATCAGCGGTGGGAACACTTGGTGCTGCCTGTGGCACATATGTTGGTGGTAAAACTGGCAGGACTTCCTCAGTGGGTCCTGGCAGAACAGGGGGTTGGGTTCCCCTCTGAGGGACCTGTTTCTTTTCTCCTGCCTATGTCTCTTCTGCTTTGTCCTCTCCTGCCTGCTTTTCCTTAGCCTGTACCTGCCCTGTCTGCCTCTCCTTCTTAGCCTGCACCTGCCTCTTCACTCCTGCTATTAAAACTTTACTCTGTCGCTTGTTACACATGCAGAACCAGACCCAAGGCAACAAGGTTTGAGCAATTTCTAACGAGCTGTCTATGTAGGGAAACTGGTCTGAGTGTCCAGAATCTTTCATGACTACATTCCGGACCTCCCCAACCAGTCCCTTATCTAAGGAGCCTTCCAAGGGTCAGCCGACCCCGAAGGCTGGCCATTCTACTTCACAGAATTTCCTCAGTGTTTGGGGGTTCATTTTAATACCATAGTCTCCATTGAAACCCTTTTCAAAATTTTTCAACATGCAATTGAGAACAGTGGGTTTACTTTGTCCCGACCTCATGATGATCAGTGGTGAAAGACAGACAAGGGAGGAGGTGACCTATTTTCACAGATCCTCACTCAGATGCCCACCTGGCCATGTCCCTTGGGAATCTTAGATTTTTCTTAGCTAAGGTGCACCAGTATAAAAACTGGGCCTGGTCACCTCCACGTGGGGGTGAGTCATCGTTATGCCACATGACAAATTGCTTCAAATTAAAGTTTGTTTTTTTTTTCCCTGAATCTCTGAGTACCCATTGCATATTTTCCAGTTGCCTGGCAAATTATGCAACAATACTGTTCTGACCCTGGAAGGGTAAAGGGAACCCACATCATGGCTGTCTTTTCTATCTAATAATTTTCTCTCCTTTTGGGGACTGGGTAGATGGTAATAAAGTGTTAGAGTGAAATTGGTTATGAGAATTTTCTATACTTAAAAGCATCCCCCACCAATCAAATGAAAAATAACTGGGATTAAAGCAGTAGGTATAGTAACAAAATGGAAAGTAGGTCATAACTTGACCAGAGTTGTCAAGGTTTTTTATCTTGATATAAATTGCTCTACTTTGTCCTTTCTCAGCTTAGCAACATTGGATCTTAGAGATCAATTGGAACATAACCTTTCTTTATAGTTGGGGAAACTGAAATAGACTAGGAGGTAGGATTTTTTTTGAATGGTAATAGTGGGACTGGAATTTAAAATCAGCTCAGTTCCCTAGACATGTAGAAATCTTCTCTCACATCTTTAAGAAGTATACTCCAGTTACAAATGAAATGCAGGGAAAAGGAGAACAGAAGTGTCACTAGAGGAATCAGAAAAAGTTACTGAGAGGAAGTGATACTTGAACTGAGATGTGAAAAAAAAAGTGGGAAATGATAAGGTGAATAGAGATAGTGAGAGCAGGAAAAGCATTATAGGTGGAAGGAAGAACATGTGCAAAGCCATGATGTTAGGTGAGGAATAAAAGTGACCTCAGAAACTAAGAACTCCCTCCTTTTATTCTTGGAAAAAAATACAACCTTACATGGTGTCAGGAGTTATATATTAAGATACTAATCATACTGTCCTCAAGAAGTGTACAGTATGGTGTGAAACTAATTTTACCTTTTTCCACCATTGTAACTGTTTTGTTTTTATTTTGTGTGATCAAATGATCCAGTAAGCTTAACTATGCTGCTTGATTAAATCCTGCATCTCTATACTTGGTTATCAATATTGCCAGTGGTGTTAGTATGAGACACTGTGAGTAGGTCCCTACCAACTGGAGAGGTAAAGATAGATCAGAGAAAATGTACTACAGATAGAAAAACATATATGCCCATATTTCTATCTGAAGAAAAATTTTCTAAAAATTCATCATGTTATATTTATATCTCACTGCCAGTACTTGAGGTCAATATTCATTAATTCAATCTAGTAATTCCACCTTTTAGTAGCTAAGGGTTTCATTGGGATAAATGTATATATTACTAAAATAAAACATTACTAAAATAAAACATAGAAAACACATTTTCTATAGGGAAAATAATATTACTTTTTTTGTAGTAATATGGACTCAAGTCTGCAACTTTGTAGTTTCATGGTCTTGGAGAAGTTATTTAACTTCATGTCTCAATTTCCCCAATCATAAGATGGAAAAGATGACAACTCCATGGTTGAATATGTATGTGCTGAACAAATAGAATAAAATAGAAATAATTTGGGCATAGAGTGTGATTTGAGCTTTTTTTTACTTAACTACCCCCCTTGACCAATTATTACAACACCCTAAATATTTAAAGTTGTCTTGTAGTTCAGAGGAACATAGAATATTTTCTGGTATTTAACTTATTTCATGAATGACCCTACCTAAAACAAATTTCCATGGCAACTCACATATAGTTATCTCAAAATTCAAAATAATGCCTTTACTAAAACAATTTGAAGTGATGACTTACTATGGCCTTGGAACCTACCTCAGAGAGATTTGGCATATATTATCAAAAATACCATTTTATTTAAAAAGCCCATAAAACTTTATCCTCAGCTATTATTGATTTAGGAGTAGCAGATATATAGAAACTTTCACACTCTACTGAGCTGGATTATACATTCTTCTCTAACCCGCATAACTTATATTTCCAAACTAATTTCTAAGTTCCTCACTTTCTGATTTATCATGGGAATAGCATGGCTCTGGGCAGTGTTCTCTTACTGGACCAAGCCACAGACTCACTTTCAGTTGACCTTCAGAAAATATTAGGCAGTATTTCTGCAAAATTTCCTTTAGAAATGAACATTGAAAAATAAAATTATTATTTGTGATTTTAAAACTACATTGAAAGTACAAAACACACACTTACATGAGGACTCTAGGTTGTATATACATATGTTTTTCTTTAGTAATTACTGATTGGCATAATTTTCTGGAGCAGTGTCAATAATTACAAAAACAAAGTTACTGGCAAAGTTCTCATTAAAGATAAATGAGAACTAGGAAGTATATATGGATAAATCATTTCTTGCCTCATTCAGATTGAAAAGAAACATTTTGACTCTGGAGGGAACAGTGAGAAATGTGTATATTATAAAGTTATATGCTTTAATAACTTCATTTCATTCCATTAAGCCTCTAACCTAATTGGAATCATAAAAGGTTAATATTGAGACAAACCCTCAGAGCATAAATTGGGTATTGGCCATTACATCCCCCAAATGAGCCTTAAGCTATGTAACAATTGATCAGCAGAATTTCATTTTTTTTATTGAAGAAATGAAAATTCACTGAATATTATTGAGAAAACCTAAAATTTAGCATTATCCCACAAGTGCTCAAAATTGCTATTACAGATTTCTACAGGTCAAATCCAGATCCCAGTGGATTCTTACAGAGTTTATGGAGTAATAGTAGAGAATGTGTTTCTATTGCCCACAAATGTATACTTATGTAGTCATATTGGGTATTTTCAGGAGGAAATAGGGTATTTTATTTTCTTCTATCTATAAAGTAGGATAAATTTGGTGATAGAGGCCACTAGTGAAAACTGGGGCATCACCAAAACTATACCTCATTTATCAACATTTCATATTAAAAAAGAACTGTTATCTATCATTTCTAGCACCTTATGTGCATTCATTATTCAACATTAGACATTACTACTTCTCATTTGCTATTCATCAACTTCAAAAGTGGCACTTATCTAATAAAAGTAGTTAGATATCCTTGGCAAAGACATGACACTTCTGGATTTCCATCTATTTCATCAACTTCTTCTAAGAAGAATTTCCCAAGAGATAAATAATGAAAGTATGTGTCTATCACAAGGAAAACAATTTTACATGAATCTTTCTCAGTATCTTTGGTTTTTAAAAATAGTAAATTTTAATTCATGGGTCTCAAAAATTCTTTTTTCTTTAGCAACTGTGCTGAAATAAAAATTAAAAATGGAACTACCATAGACCCAGTGATCCCACTTCTAAGAATGTATCCTAAGACACCTGAAACATCATTCAAAGAGAATATATGCACCCCTATGTTCATAGCAGTGTTACTTACAACTAGAGGCCCAGTGCATGAAATTCGTGCATGGGGGGGTTGTCCCTTAGCCCATCCTGCACCCTTTCCAATCTGGGACCCCTTGAGGAATGACCAACCACCCAATTAGGCCTGATTCCACTAGGATTGGGCCTAAATGGGCCATTGGACATAATCTCCCCCTCATCCCTGAACCCTTGTATCATTTAATTATATTTGCGACTCTGTATTATTTTCTACTTGTTTTTTTTAAATATATTTTATTGATTTTTCACAGAGAGGAAGTGAGAGGGATAGAGAGTTAGAAACATCGGTGAGAGAGAGAGATCGATCAGCTGCCTCTTGTACACCCCCCACTGGAGACGTGCCCGCAACCAAAGTACATGCCCTTGACCGGAATCGAACCTGGGACCTTTTAGGCTGCAAGCCAACACTCTATCCACTGAGCCAAACCGGCTTCAACTTTCTACTTGTTTTTATATCAAATCCTGAACCCTGGGAAAGCAAATTGTGTGTATCCTCAACCATCAGCATCAAGCCAAAAGACAATAAACATTTAGCAATGGGATCAAGCACATCAATAGTTCCTATTTAGCTGGGTGATTTTTAAAAAAATATATTTTATTGATTTTTTAAAAAAATATATTTTATTGATTTTTTACAGAGAGGAAGGGAGAGGGATAGAGAGTTAGAAACATCTATGAGAGAGAAACATAGATCAGCTGCCTCTTGCACGCCTCCTACTGGGGATGTGCCCGCAACCAAGGTACATGCCCTTGACCGGAATCGAACCTGGGACTTTTCAGTCAGCAGACTGATGCTCTATCCACTGAGCCAAACCAGTTTCAGCGTTAGCTGGGTGATTTTAAGAGTTACTATAAAAATAATTAAAAAACAAACAAAGACCCCGGCTGGTGTTGCTCTGTGGTTGAGCATCAACCTATGAACCAGGAGGTCATGATTTGTTTTTAGTCAAGGCACATTCCTGGCTCAGTCTCCAAGGGGGTTATGCAGGAGGCAACTAATCAATGATTCTCTTATCACTGATGTTTCTATCTCTCTTCCTCTTCCTCTCTAAACTTAATAAAAATATTTTTTAAAAGCACACAAAATATCTCAAAAAGTAACTTTTTCAGGTGTCAAGGATTTGTTATTATTGTTTTTTAGGGGAGTGGAGGTGGAGGATGGAGAGAGAGAATTCTTTCTTCCTCTCTCAGTTTACTAGTT
Organism: Lasiurus cinereus; assembly: GCA_011751065.1. Lineage (NCBI taxonomy): Eukaryota > Metazoa > Chordata > Mammalia > Chiroptera > Vespertilionidae > Lasiurus > Lasiurus cinereus. The sequence goes on along the minus strand of JAAGEH010000015.1, from coordinate 8,623,601 downwards.
TTCTAAGTCTCTTTCTTTTATCCAACATAACCCTACTAGCAGTATCCTCCTGCCTGGGGGTACAAAAAGAACCCCCTTTAAAACTGGCTGGGCATCAACCAATCATAGCACTTACCATTGTAACAACCCATATGTATGAAAAGCATTGAACTGTCCTAATGGAGCAATTTTGTTTACTAATATATGTTATACTTCTCTAAAATTATAATAAATAATTCATTATTCATGTTTTTAAAGCAAAATAGAAAAAGAGGAATAAAATTTTGGCCTACAAACAAAGCTATAAAAAATAAATTCAATACAAACCCTCACCTATTCAGATCTCTGTTTCTTGAAGCTAGGCAAACAGGGACATAAGTGACAACTAGAACAGAAAGATCCCATGCAGGCCTGGTCCTCCCCCAACTGCCTTCCCCTGCATGCATGGTTTGCCCCCAACTGCCCTCCCCTGCTGACCTGGTCACCCCTAACTGCCCTTCTAGCTGGCCTGATTGCCCACAACTGCTCTCCACTGAAGGCCTGTGTCCCACTCAACTGTCCTCCCCTGCAGATCTGGTCTCTCCCAACTACCCACAACTGCCCTCCCCTGCAAGGCATCTTGTGACGGTCATCTTGTGTCCACATGGGGGCAGCCATGTTGTGTCTTGCAGAGACAATCAAACATGCAATTTGCAAGTATTGATTATTTTGCTCCTTAAGATAACATACTTACATAGATAGGGCATTGGCTCATGTTATATACTAGTAGATGGAGATGTGGTTCTGAGAGGTTACATAGCTTACCCCACAGTTTTGGATGATAGTGATGGGCTGGGAACCTAATCCAGATGATCAGTTCTTAGTTAGATGTCGAACATGTTTAATTTGTTTTTAACAACTATCATTTTAAGAGGGTACTATTTAGTGAAACTATTTTGTATACTGGTTTGAAATCCATAATTTGTGATTTAATTAATTAGTTTCATTGACTTCTGATAATCACAAAGTAACTTTTTTTTTACAAGTATCAGTTTATTTAACAAAGATGGATAGTAGAGAATTGACTGAGAGCTGATATATGCCAGGCTTCTACTGATGTGTAGAAAAGTGGAAATGCTAGAGTAGACTCCTTAGAAAATGAAGTGAGTAAAAGAACCAGATAAATTACCTTAAAAGTCAGCCATGTTGCTAAAGTTGAAATAAAAGCAGCCATGTTAATTTTGCTAGGAAGCACTAACATCACTCCTAGTGAAACTGCCAAAACTTAATACACTTCATGGTACTTAGTACTGTGCTGGTTCTGTGGGGATTGTAGATCATCATGGTCTCTGTCCTTAATGAATATGATGTTTCATTGGGGAGATAACTCACACAAAATAAATAGCAATATGTATGATGTACTCTGTGGGATATCCAAATGTCATTACCTTACCAGATATAAATACTCGAGCAATGTGAGAACCAGAGTTCTAGAAGGGAAGGGTGGGTAGTGGTTTTGATAGGCATTGCATGCACATATTCCCTAATGCTTAACCTTTTCCATTTTGAAGCTGTTATTTGCAAAGGAGATACATACTCATTTGAAATGTAAAGTAATTGGAGATTAGATCTGAAGAGTAGTCCTCAAACAATTTTAGGTGGCCATGATATTTATTGCATTGTAATACACTCTTACACAAAAGAATAAAATAGAGTTTTTAATTTTACCACTTGTTACTTTGCTTATTTCAGTACATAAGAGATACACATCTTTTTATAAATTGATTGTCAGCCCCCGAAGGCTCATTGTTAAAAAAGAGTATGACAATATTATTATTATTTAATTGATATTTAGAGAGGAAGAGAGAGAGAGTTATCTATGTGAGAGTGAAACATCAGTCTGCTGCCTCTTGCATACCTGCCTACTGGGATCAAGCCCACAAACCAGGCATGTATAGCATTGAACAATATAGACAGGTATTTGTGGAGCTTACATTTTAGTGGAAGGAAAAAGATAATAAAATGCATAGTATGTCAGATGATAATAAATGTTTTGGAGCAAGGAAAGATAAAATATAGGTGGTCTGGTCGAAAGGGAATGGGCTTATGAGGTGCAATTTGAGCAAAGAGGTGAGCAAGAACATTCTAGACAGCGGGAACAGCAGGTGCAATAGCTGTGAATAGGGAGCATGATTGTTCTGTTCAAGGACAGCAAGGAAGTCCTTATAGCTAAAGCAGAAGTAGATAAGGGAAGTATTTTCAGAGAGGATATCATAGGTGATGGGAGATGAAGATGTTTGAAATTAATACCACAAAAGGCATTGGAGGTTACTGTAAGAACTTAGCCTTTTTCTCTGAGTCAGAATGTCACTGGGGAGAGGTTTAGGCAGATGAGTTGACTTGATCTGACTTGTAACCTGGATCACTGTGGCTGATGCATTTAGAAAAGACTAAACGAAGAATACAGGAGGAAGCTGAGAGGCTAGGTAGAAGGTTGCTGCAGTCATCTAGGCCAGAGATGTTTCTCTCTCTCCCTACCTCTAGTTCTCTCTCTCAAATTCAATGAAAAAAAAAATCCTTGGGTGCGGATTAACAACAACAAAAGTATTGAGTCAAGAATAAGCAATCAGCTCTAGCCGGTTGGGCTCAGTGGACAGAGTGTTGGCCTGGGGACTGCAGGGTCCCAGATTCAATTCCAGCCAAGGGAACATGCCTGGGTTGCAGGTTCGATCCCTGTTTCCTCAGATGGGGGTGGGCTGTTCCTGTGGCTGCTGCTCCTAGGGATGGGGTGGACTGCTTGTGGCTTCAGGCCATTTTAAAAGAGAGGTTTTCTAAATCATACAATAGGTACTCATTACAAAAAGATATGCACTTTAAAAAGCATGCCTCACTTTCTGGCTCCACTGAAATAGGATTAAATGAATATGAATATGCTTTCTACCACTATTCAGAATATGTTCCTCTAACATGATGAAATAAATAGCTATGATATAATTTGTCAATGTAAGTAATGAAATAAAGGTGCTTATAAACTTGTCAACTTTAATCTAACTTGAAGACTGAAACTTGATTGATTTAGTGAACAATTATACATTTTTACTTAAATTTACTAAGATGCAACATCTTAGTGACTTTTCTATTTTGTGTCACAGATAATTCAGTATGATTTCAGATTTTCATGAAGAAAAATGTAAATACTTTTGAAAATACAGTATACATTGTAAAATATTGAATGCAATTTATATTTCACTTACTAAAATTAAGACATATTTACAGCCAGTATACTAAAATGTTAGCTACATGAAGGCACCTATTTTCACTTGTTTGTTCACTCATATTGTCAAAGTTCCTTAGGCAAAACTAGGCATACAATAGGCACTTGGTAAATATTTGCTAAATGAATACATGAGTGAGTATTTATTTCTCAGCAATTACTGATGGATGCATATCAATTGTATGTTATCAGGAATAAAAGGAGATACAGAGTATCTAGCTCTAAAGCAACAGTTTTAACTGGTGGACAGGATGCTCTTAGAATATATTTGGGGCAGGTCTTATAGTTTGAAAAATTTCCCTTAATTATTCAGAATTATATTCTTACTTTATAACAAGTTTTCTCAGTTCTCTAACAGCAAGGTACTTATTATGTTTCTTTTTGGATAGATTTTTTTCTATTAAGTAGAGACCCTCAAAGTCATGAGTATGACTTAAAATGTCTAATAGTATTTTCTCATTGTGAAACATCCTTTGTCCTTTGTTAAACAAAATATGTATGTCTTATGTACCATCAGATGTGCTATAGAGTTGGTAGGCAGTTGTATGGGGTCAGCTGAAAGGAAATGAGAAAACAGACAGAATGTTCACCCACAGTGGATACAATTACCAATAAAAGAAAAGCCATTTTTAAGTATTCCACTTGTGTGTATACTGATTTGCAGATGTTCTGGAAAATATCCTGTGATTTTATTCTTAGCATCTGAATCAAGAGACCATTCTAGTCATTTAAAAAGCTTTTCATTATAAAAATTTTTAAAGGAAACTGTACTTTATTAACAGCTATTGAATATGTACATTTTGGAGAAAAATAATTTTGAATGACTTCTCTTGGAATTCTCATGGAAACAGTGTAGTATTGTACATTGTGTCTCAAAGGGTAAAGTAGATTTAAACCAATATAGGTGTGTCCCAATCATGAGAGCACAATTTATGAAAATGTGAATCTAAAAACTTGGCTGATTTATTATGTTTTCTGTCTAAAGACAGTTCTCCTTGTTTATGAAAATTCAAATAACCTAATAGAACGCAAAGACCGCATAATTGAATTCCTGCCCTAATTCTGCTTCATAAGATTGGATGACTTTTTCTGTCACCCTAGGACTCAATTGTATCACTTGGAAAATAAGATAGCCTGGCTAATGTGGCTCAGTGATTGAACATCAACCTATAACCAGGAGGTCATGGTTTTATTCCCAGTTAGGGCACATTCCCAGGTTGTGAGCTTGATCCCCAGTGGGGGGCATGCAGGAGGCAGCCAACTGATGATGTTTCTTTTTCTTCTTCTTTTGTAATCCTCACCCAAGGATATTTTTCCCTTGATTTTTAGAGAGAATGGAAGAGGAAGGACAGACAGAAATATTGATGTGAGAGAAACACATCGATTGGTTGCCTCCTACACATGCCCTGATCAGGACCTTGATCAGGGAACAACCTGTAACTGAAGTATGTGCTTTTGACTGGAAATGAACCCAGGACCCCCGATGCTTTATCCACTGAGACAAACCACCTAGGGCAAGATTGTCTTTTTAAATACTGATTCTTTAAAGAAAACACAGAAGAGATTAGCAAATGATCTCAATGTGTTTGGGTTAGGTCAGGAAACAAAGGCATTTTTAAGACAGGATCAAGCACTGGGCTCTTGCTGTGTTTCACAACATTTTATTTGCTAAGAAGAAAACTGTTTAAAGCAAATATTTCCTTTTGTGCAACATGGATATAGTGTTTATCATGGATATAGTGCAACAAGAATGTATTTCTAGAGGCCTCTTAAAGTTGCTGTGGATTTTTGATTTGACTGTCAATCATCAAATTTTTCTCTCGAGGGGGAGAATCCAAGATGGCGGCATAGGTGAACACCTACACTGCTGCCTCGCACAACAATTTCAAAACTACAACTAAAAGACAGAACCGACATCATCCAGAACCACAGGAAAGCTGGCCGAGTGGAAGTTCTACAGCTAGAAGGAAAGAGAGGGGCTCACAGAAACCCAGAGGAGCTGCAAAAAGCAGAGGTATGGAGACGCACGCGAGGAGAGAGCGGGTGCCAGAGTACCTGGTTGGCTTTCTCTGGCGGGAGGGAAACAGAGACTCCCAACGGCATTGAAACCCTTATCTTACGACACTAAACCCCAAATCCAGCCGAAACTCATACGGGGGGAGTTTGGACTGTGAAAAGGGAGAAGTGCACGGAAATTTAGGGGAGTTGCAAAAGATCAAGTCTGGTCCGCACGCGAACCGTGCTGCGCGGAGGACAGATTGCTGATTGTGCCACTGGCTTTCACAAGTGGGCGAGAGACAGACCCTCCCAACTACACCACTTCTGAGTCCACTGGGCCCCTGTTTCTGGTGAAACCTAGGGACCTAGACTCGTGTGGTCCTGGTGCGCAGGGAAGCCGGAAAGGCAACGGTTAGAGGCACTGCGGGCGGGTGCACAAGGACTGCTCCAGCCATTACCCAGTCACATGAGACTCAGGGGCCGTGGAGGGCGGGGCCGACTGGAAGGCAAGGCGGTCCCTTAAGCCCTGAGACTCCACCCTCCCAAGCTCAACAGAGGCTTCTGCGGCTTTGCGTCTGGTATCATAAGGCTGAATTCAACACAAGTTTCCCCAGCATAGTGAAAATGCCGAGACAAGGGAAGGGATCACAAACAAAAGAAATGGAGGGAAAAAAATGACTGGATATAGAGTTCAAAACCACGCTTATAAGGTTTTTCAAGAATATGCTAGAAAAGATGGATAAATTTAGCGAGAGCCAAGAGATGAAAAAGGACCAGCTAGAGATGCAAAAGAGCCAACTAGAGATGGAAAAGGTCCAACTAAAGATGATAAAGGACCAAATAGAAATTAAACATACACTGACTGAAATAAAAAACATTATACGGAGTCCTAACAGCAGACTAGAGAAAGGCAAGAATCAAGTAAAAAATTTGAAATATAAAGAAGCAGACAACATTCAACTGGAAAAGCAAGAAGAGAAAAGAATCCAAAAATGTGAACTTAATGTAAGGAGACTCTGGAACAGTTTCAAGCGTACCAACATCAGAATCATGGGGGTGCCAGAAGAAGAAAGAGAGCAAGATACTGAAAACCTATTTAAAGAAATAATGACTGAAAACTTCCCACATCTGGTAAAAGAAATAGACTTACAAGTCCAGGAAGCACACAGAACCCCATATAAAAGGAATCCAAAGAGGACCACACCAAGACACATCATAATTAAAATACCAAGAGCAAAAGAGAAAGAGAGAATATTAAAAGCAGCAAGAGAAAAACAGTTCATTACCTACAAGGGAGTACCCATACGACTGTCAGCTGATTTCTCAACAGAAACGATGCAGGCCAGACGGGAGTGGCAAAAAATATTGAACGTGATGAATAGCAAGAACCTACAACCAAGAATAATCTATCCAGCAAAGCTATCATTCAAAATTGAAGGGCAGATAAAGACCTTCACAGAGAAGAAAAAGCTAAAGGAGTTCATCAACTCCAAACCAGTATTATATGAAATGCTGAAAGGTACCCTTTTAGAAGAGGAAGAAGAAAAAGGTAAAAGACAAAAAATTATGAACAACAAATACATATCTATCAACAAGTGAATCTAAAAATTAAGTGAATTAAAAATTTGATCAACAGAATAAACTGGTGAATATAATAGAATCAGGATCACAGAAAGGGAGTGGACTGATAATTCTCAGGGGGAAAGGGGTGAGGGGTGTACAGGGAGAGACTGGACAAAAATCATACACCTATGGATGAGATCAATGGGAGTGAGCTAAGGGCAGAGGGAGGGGTGGGAGCTGGGTGGAGGGGTGCTATGGAGGGGAAAAAAGAGAAACAAATGTAATAATCTGAATAATAAAGATTTAACTAAAAATTTTTTTTTCTCTCATTATAGTTTTATTCACATACCTCAAAGGAACCACCATGGATATACAAAGAATAGGATTTCACTGGCATGTTGCAAAAGTTGGTATCAACAGAGATAGTAACTGAAAAACAAAGAAATGACTTAATGGATGGAGATGTGTTCTATTAATATTTAAATTGAGTTTCTCATTAGAGACATGTCTAGACTGGTTCACTCTTAAAGAATAGACTCCAACTAATTTGACCTCATTGCTGAACATTATTACTTCAGCAAAAGTATATAATTGTCTTTCTCTTTTTTTCTGTAATTGTTATTTATCTTGCTTCCTTCCCCAAAACAGTTAGTTACTTCTTATGTTATAAAATAGAAGCCAAATTATTTATCATGATATTCAGAGTAATTTATAATTTTGCTCCAAAACATTTTCTCCAATATTATGTCACTAAATAATAACTGTGATAATAACAACAGTAGCTATTCATTCTGTTGATTATTTACTTGTAGAAGATGCCGTGAATTGGTTTAAGCCCATAACATGCATTATCTAATTTATTCTTCACAAAAACATTCCTATGGGCTTCCAGTTTAAGATGAGGAATTTGAGGCATAAAAGTGATAGATAACTTGCTTAAGGTCAGAGAGCCAGTATGTCTCATAGCCAGCCTGACTAATTCCAGAAACAGTGCATTAACTCCCATATTTTTGATAACTAAACACAATGGACTACATGCCATAACCTAAATACCTTCACCTCAAAAATCTATATTTGAATGTCTTTTCCTCTAACCCCTGTATGTATAGATACTCCTTATCCACATAGATCAAAATCTCTCTATTTTTTTATTTCAATGGTTTTTTAAAATGCTAAGAATTTCCATATTACACCACTGAAATCCAAATAAATGTTCTTTCTTACATGTGTTCTTAAAACATTACTCGTCTTTACACTTAACATATTTCATGTTGTTTATTTCATTTTTTGAGAATATTTTTAAAATTGATTTCAGAGAGGAAAGGAGAGGAAGAGAGAAATAGAAATATCAAAGATGAGAGGGAATCATTGATCAGCTGCCTCCTGAACATCCCACACTGGGGATCAAGCCTGCAACCCGGGCATGAGCCCTGGCCAGGAATCTAACAGTGACATCCTGGTTCATAGATCCACGCTCAACCACTGAACCATGCTGGCCAGGCTTTATTGTGTTTATTATTATTTTATTTACTATTGTGTTTATAAATTTATCTCCCTTATTACTCTTAACTTCTAAGCTCAGAAACTGCTCACATAGCAAAACCTGAGAACTACACCAGGTTAGCATTAAAGAGAAGGAATCTTTGAGATTGTCTTTTCAACCCCCTTTCCCACTTCACAGATGGGGAAAATGTACACCACGGAAAGTGACTTGCATTATATTGTATAGCTTATTGACTTAAAAGCTAGGAACAGAAGCCACATTTCCTGAACTACATACAGGTCACTGCCTTTTCTTTACATGCCAGGCTATGTCAGTTATTTTCCTAAAACATTCTAGGGAGTACACAGCACGTGTATTTGAGCATCATGAATGCTGCTGATCTAGCAGCATGGTCTAGCCATATCAGTGCATACCTACATCCACATGATCCTGATTTAACACATTCTGACACCAATTTCCAATCATTTTCCCATTCATTTCCAGTATCTTTCCATGATACTTATCATTAATATTACAGTTTTTCTCCCAAGTCAAATGAAAATGAATCAAAAGGTTCCATATGGGATCTGAGTGGGACATAGCCAAGTATTGGCAACAGAGGGACCTAGTGTTGAACAATGGCTGGTGTTCAGGAAAGACAAATGTTTCAAACTTGTCCTTCTAAAGCAATTTGTGTTAAAAACTCTATTGTTTCTTATTGAATGCCTATGACTGTGGTCAACAGATAACCAAAAGTTATAAGTTAAGGAAGATTTTCTTAACTTATATTTATCATACCCAGCCCACACTTGCATAGGTCTTCATAAGGCATAAATTAACTGTGTTGCCTGGATTGCCTTTTTCCTGGCACCTGAATTGAACAACTTTTGAACTTCATTTTGGTGAGTAGTTTTCGTAAGTGTATAGTTCTCTCTCATTAAGACACTGCCTACCACTCCTGGAAGTGCTATTATCTATAGCTAAAAATAATGTTTCTTTGTGTAGATAGATTCAAAAGAGAAAATTCCAGATATAGCATAAAACATATATGACATGCTGCATACAAATTATTGTTAAAATACTCTAAAGAGGGACAGTATAGTTACAATACTTTAATTAATCTACTTGTTAAGACCTCTAAAAAATAAGGATTAGAGTTTTATTGCAAATCTAATTTCACAATGAACATAATATTCAGCAGTTTATTTCCCGATTCTTATCTTTGATGAACCTATCTAATAAAAGAGTAATACACAAATTAACCATCATTCTGCCACACCCACAAGCTACACCTATAAGCCAATTAGGAGCGAGTATGCAAATTAATCCCAACCAAGATGGTTGCGGCCATGGAGAGAGCAAGAGGGAGACTTGGGTTTCCTTGGCAATGGAGGAAGCCATGCTTTCCACACACCCTGGCAGGCCCAGGCCTCCACTCAAGGCTACAAAGTTTCAATTATAGAAGATAAATAAATACCAACAAAAATGGTGGTAGCCACAAAGCTGGAGATAGCAGGAGGCTAGGGTTTCCCCCAGTGATGGAGGAAACCAAGCTTCAAGCTTCTGCACCCCTGGCCTGTCTTGGCTTCCACTTAAGGCTACAAAGTTTCAATTATAGAAGATAAATAAAGCCCAACAGAAATGACTGCCACCATGGAGCAAGCAGGAAGCTTGGCTCCACTCCAGGCTACAAAGTTTCAATTGTAGAAGGTAAATAAATCCCAGATACCAGGGCCTCCACTTAGGTCACCAGGAGGTGGGGCTGGCCTGCAAACCACCACAGGTCCCTCTTCCAGTCTGCCCCACACCCCAAGGGAACCCCAACCCTGATCTGGGACACCCTTCAGGGCAAACCAGCTGGCCCCAACCATGCACCAGGCCTCTATCCTATCTAATAAAAGAGTAATATGCAGATTGACCTTCACTCCAACACACAAAATGGCTGCCCTCATGTGGTCAAAGATCCTGCCTCCATGTGGACACAAGATGGCCACCACAAGATGGCCAGCAGGGCAGGGCAGTTGAGAGGGACCAGGCCTGCAAGGGAGGGCAGTTCTGAGGGACCATGCCTGGAAGAGAGGTCAGTTGGGGGCAATCAAGCCTGCAGGGTAGAGCAGTTAGGGGTGACCAGGCCCCCAGGGGAGGACAGTTAGGGCAAACAGTCTGGCAGGGGAGCAGTTAGACATCAATTAGGCTGGCAGAGGAGTGATTAGGGGGTGATCAGGCTGGCAGGCAGAAGTAGTTAGGGACAATCAGGAAGGCAGGCAGGTGAGCAGTTGGGAGCCAGCAGTCCTGGACTGTGAAAGGGATGTTCCACTGCGGGCCTAAACAGGCAGTGGGATATCCCTCAAGTGGTCCCAGGTTGGAGAGGGTGCAGGCTGGGCTGAGGCACACACCCCCTCCATGCATGAATTTTGTGCACCGGGCCTCTAGTATAGAATAAAATATATGGAAGAATTTTGAAATTGAGCCAACAGCCTCAACTGTATTGTCATTTCTATAAGATAATGTAATTTATAGACTGAGTCGTACATGAGAAATGATACTATACAAATTTGCAAAAATATGGTAATAAGAAAAAAAATCTTCCAACTAAGCCAAATATAGTAGTAATTTTTACTTATGTATATTTTATTTTGTTTTACAAAAGATGACAAGATAAAAACATTTCATATAAAATCTACAGAGAAATTATTGGCCTTTTACCTATAATATAATAGAACATGCTTTGGGAAAATACTTATACATATATGTCTATATAGATATAATTTGTCAAATATTTCTATGGATCCAGATTCTATAATTTTGAAGCAAACTGTTACCTTAAAGCTATATTTTATGGTAATTTTACTAGGAAATAAGCATAAATAGGAAATTTAAATTTTTTTATATACCCAGTGATTCAGTACTTGCCTTTAGTTTAGTGCTGTTCTAGGAACTGAAGGGGCTACAAGGTTATAGAAAATGTGAAACTTGTCCTCCAAGAACTTACCACCAAATTAATGACTTCCAGTATGATTGTTCTGGATGACTCCCTTGTGAGATTCCTGTAGTGGGCACCTCGGAAGTCTTTTCTTCCAAAGTGGTTTGTGAAATGAAACAGTAGAACAATTAATTTCTGCAACAGATTTTCATAAGCTAGCTATTTGGCTTCATTAAAATAAAATTTCCATATTTTTCCCTCATTTCCTTCAGTTACCTCATAAACATTGCTTAAGGGCATAACAAAAAGAAAATTAGCATTCGTTATCACCTCCTGCATGAAAGCTTGCATAGAACTAGTCTTATACATAGTTCACCAAAATAAATACTTGTGACCCGATAATAGCAGGGCCCATCTACTTTTCTTTTTTTTTTCAATTTATTTTTTATTGATTAAGGTATTACATGTGTCCATATATCCCCATTGTCCTTCCACCCCACTCCCATATATGCTCTCACCCACCCCAGTATCTTGCCTCCATTGGTTATGCTTATATGCATGCATATAAGTCCCATATACTTTTCAATTTTGTAATATATAATTCAGTAAAGTATTAAAATACTAATTTTGATTATCATTGTGTTTCCCCATTTGTGGCACGTGAACCATATATAACAGTACTGTCTTCTGAACAAATTTCTCTAATTTTAATAGCAAGTCAGTGGAGTTGTTTTCTTAGTTTATCTTTCTGATATTTCATTATTGGGGTGTAAAAATGCCATCGATTTCTAGGTGTTGATTTTGTATCCTGCAACTTTACCAAATTCTGAAACCTGACTTGCTATTAAAATTAGAGAAATTTGTTCAGAACACAGAACACAATGAAATACTACGCTGCTATAAAAAAGAAGGAATTCTTACCATTTGTAACAGTGTTTGATGGAACTGGAGAGCATTATACTAAGTGAAATAAGCCAGGCCATGAAAGAAAAATACCACATGATCTCCCTCATTTATGGATAATAAAGAACATTATAAACTGCTGAACAAAAATAGATACAGAGGCAGAGAAGCATCAAACAGACTGTCAAACGACAGTGGGAAGACTGGGGAGGGTTGGGGGGCAGGGGGAGGTAAGAGATCAACTGAAGGACTTGTATGCATGCATGTAAGCATAACCAATGGACGCAAGACACTGGGGGGTGCGGTGAGGGTTTGTGCCGGGGGTTAGGAGAGGCTGGAGAAAGGTTAATTGGGGGAAAAAAAAGGAGACATATGTACTACTATTTGTAATACTTTAAACAATAAAAAAGAACAAAAAGAAAACAACTCCATTTACTACTGCAACAACAACAGAAATGGTACCCAGGAATAAATTTAACCAAGTAGATAAAAAACCTGGACTCAGAGAACTATATGATATTGAAGAAAGAAATTAAGGAAGATACAAATAAGCAGTGTTTAATTGATTGTTTTCTAGATTAAAAATCATATGTGTTATATGCAAAATTAGTGCAAAATAAGCTTTGAGTTAATTATCTTATTTTAAGTAATATCGTAACAGTAGAAAAAGATCTACAGTGGCTTTATAGTACAAAAAATAAATAAAACTAATGACACAAATGAAAAGTATCAGTGATTAGCTAATTCAGACATTATTTTATGTGTACTCAAGGATATAAATACCTTTAAAAAGACAAGAAAATAGACAAAAAGTCTTTCATAGTAAAATATGTTTTTAAATATTACAGGACTTTTCTTAGTTGTTACAATGTTAACATATGTGGAAAAGCTAGGATGATAAAGAAAGAATTTGACTACAGTACCCCCATCCCTTTTAAAGCAAATATTATCAAGTATTAAGGGAGGATAGACAAACTTGTTGTGTAAAGAGCCAGATATATTTGGCAGACCATATGGTCTTTCCCACAACTATTCAATTCTGTTGTAGCACAAAAGCAGCCATACACAATATGTAAAAGAACTGGCATCACTATGTTTGAACAAAACTTTATGGCCAACAAAATCTGAAGTTCTTATCATTTTCATATGTCACAAAAGTATTATCAATCTTTTTCAACCATTAAAGAATACATTTTAGGTTACAAGCCATACAAAAACAGGTGGCAGGAAAAATTTGGCACATGGCCTGTGATTTGCTGACCCCTGATCTAGAAGAAAGAGCAACTGTGTCGTGAAAACCCTGATTATCCCCTGCCCCCTAGAAAGATGCATTCCTTGCTGGAAAACTCTAGTGAATCTGGATGAAGTCCTCTATAATATTACCCAATTTCCTTTTTTCCTCCTCTTCCTGGCTTCTTTGTTAAGGAATAGTGGAGTGACAATGTGGCTATGTGCTTTACAGGGCGGTTTAATTAATTAATTTGTTTGTTTGTTTGTTTGTTTATTTAATCTTTATTGTTGAAAGTATTACATATGTCTCCCTTCTCCCCCTTTTTCTCTAGGGGTGGGACTTCCTCTTACCTGCTGTCAGATGGATGTCAGGCCACTAAGAGCTGTCTGACCAATGGCTGATTCTGGATGATTCTGTGGGGGTGGGACTTCCTCCTCCCTGCTGTCAGAGTCTGGTCCAGCACAAACTAGGACACAGCATCAAGTCCCCTTGCGCCAAAAGACCCAGAGTCAACTTCCCACCCAGTTGCGTGTGTCCCCTGGATGCAGCATCCACCCTCATGGAGGGGCTGACAGGCCCAGACACTTCCAGAAGCTAGAGGGCAGTGAGGCTGGATCCACCGCAGGAGTGGGCAGATCCTGTCTCTCCCCTTGGTTCCCATGACCCTGGCCGGGCCAACAAGCCCAAACAATCCGGCCTCCCTGCTCAGCCCGAGACACTCCAGAGACAGTAGAGCAGCTAGGCAAGATTCTCTACTGGAGTGGGCGGATCCCATGTAACCCCTGGCCGACCCACAGGCCCAAACTCTTGAACCTCACTGCTTAGCCCCAGACACTCCAGAGGCTGCAGAGCAGTGAGGCTTGATCTGCTACCGGAGTGGGCAGATCCCACCTCTCTGCTGGTCTCCAGGACCCGTGGATGGGCCAATAGGCTCAAACACTCCATAAGTGGGGCTGAGGTTACTGAGTGCCACCATCTTGTGGCTATGAGGGCCGCCATTTTTGTTGCGTAGTGATGGTTAATTTGCATATTATTCTTTTATTAGATAAGATAACTTTCTGCCTTCTGTTGCTCAACTACAATCTCCCTGAGGGCTGCAACCTAGTCTCATTCCCTACTATAAGCATAGGTGCAGCAACCCTCTAGGCCCGCCCCTCCCTTATCTTAGTCACCCCATTTGCTGGCCAGATTCCATGATGTTGTGCTATTATGATAATATGTCCTGACCTCACATTAGTGACTCTGCTTCAGAATTTGGAGGGGAGCAGAGTGTTTTATTCAGGGGATAGAGAAAGTGCAGATAACTGGGCCACAGATAAACTTTTATTTTTGTCCATAAGACAAAAGGACTAACTATATTTACATAATGGGCACATTTCCAAAGCAAAATTTTTATTTTCGTGTATTTTGTGGAATGCCAACTTTATTTACATTTGACTGATGCTGGTAAGTGAAAATTCACTGGACACTTAATAGGCTTAAAAAGTAAGATTAGACACTGGGAAAGTAAAATTGTATTCTAGGTAATTATATTTTCTTCTCAAAGTTTTCAAAACAATAAATATTCACAAATATCTTACAGTGCTAATAAAATTTACTGGATTAACAAAGGATCAAATGAAAAGAATAGAACCTATCAAGATAGTGGATATCTGCCAAAAGACTCAGGTAAATCAAAGTAATACTTACATTCAGTAAGATTACAATTATTTCAAAATTCTGGTTTAGCCTTTGTATTGGTTATCATTACTGTCCATAATAATTAGATGAGCATTTGCTTAAAAATTAAATACTATAATCTTCATTGCCTTTTAGCTGAACATTCTCTTTAGGGATTGCTGCTTTCTTTTCTTTTTCTTTTTTCTTTTTTTTTTTGTGATTGATACACACAAAATTCTAGTTCCTAACAAGATCATAAGAACATAGCTGTATTAATTTCATTGAAATTTACATGTTTTGGTGGTAGATAATATTAATTCAGACATACATGATTTGCAAGTGTACAGCTTTCTTTAAAGTTTTTTGTTTTTTTTTGTTGTTTGTTTTATATGGGTTTTTTTTTGTGGGTTTTTTTTTTTGCATTTTTTTATTGAATGCTAGTGGAAATTCTATTTATTTCCAAAGACAGGAATCAACACCTGACAATCTGAAAAGTCAGTAAGGGAATATTAGTTAAATACATTGTGGTATGCAAAAACGATTCCATTTCTAACGAAGTATCTACATAATATAATTACATTTAATTAGTGTTAGTCTTGATCCCTCTCTGACACTGAGTTTCTTATCTTCTGATGAAGTGGTTTTCTAAACTGTACTACAAATAGAATCTATTCTTAATGTCCCACATTAATGGCAAACATGTGATGGGAATAGTTTATCATAATTTTGCAAATACAGTAAAATTATTCTACTGGACATAGAGTACATTACATTAATTTTAGTAACATTTAATATTTTAACTATAGGAAAACTGTATTTTAGTATCCTTGTCTCATTCCAAGTAATTTCCTTTCCTTTCCTTTCTTCCTTTCTTCCTTTCTTCCTTCCTTCCTTTCTTTCTTTCTATTATTATTATTTTTAACAAGTCTAAATTATTTTTATTTTAATTTATCATTATTGTTGAAAGAATTACAAATGTCCCCTTCTATTCCCCCGTTAACCACCTCAACTCCACTCCCACCCCCTCCCCAGGCCTTCATCACACTATTATCTGTGTCCATAGATTATGCATATGTGCATATATGTTCTTTTCCTGCTTCACTCTTTTCCTCTGAAATGTATCAGGCTGTTGCATGCTTCAATGTCTCTGAGACTATTTTGTTCTTCAGTTTATTTTGTTCCTTAGAGTCCACACATGACTGTGTTCTTTATCTTTCTAAACTTTTCTCTAATCTTTTACCTCCCTCCGATCTCCTTCCACAGCCTTCCAACCATGAGTCCTAGTCATTCCATACTGTTCTCAGAACATCACATAAAGCTAAGGGCCTGAGAAGATGGTGAGGACCAATACACATTGCCAGGGACATTGTGTTGAATGACTGTGGAGCACACCAATGTGGCCACTACTAGTCCACACAGCACTTTCATGCAAATTATAGAAAGGTGCCCCCTCAATAGAGATGGATTAATAAAAGATGTCCATCTGGGATAACAGATTAGTAAAGCACCCTCTATTGTTTACATATTAGAAAGAAGAACCCTCTCTGGGTTTACACAGCCCTGTAGGGCTGTGACATAATATGAAGAACAGAGGCTGACTTTCAGGTCTTACTGCCAACTCTCAACTACCTGGTACCTATGCGCAGTACACAAATTGCATAGTATGTACAGCAACAGCAACACTCCTGGCAGTTTTTACTTGTGTCCTGGCTTTCTTTCCTGGAACCCTAAGAGACCACTTTATTCAGAGTTCCCTGAGCCAGAAGGCCACTGTTGGGTCTTACAGCTCTCTCCTCTTCTGGAGGGCATCGTTTTTCTTTCTCTTTCGTATATTTGCTAAATGACTGTTATGGGAAAAACACTGTTCCTCACCCATCTTCATCCATTAAAAAAGCACGGGCTTATTCATCTTCCTAAAGCTCACATATAAATGTTTCATCACTTGCCAACTCAAAAACCTTTGTCTTCCCCAAACACCAAGAACAGAGTTTGAGTCTTGGCCAGGACATCAGAAATCCTGGATTATGTTCCTTACTCTAATAACCTAAGATCTCTTCTAAGACCTTTCCTATCCTTAAGCTTCTGTGATTCAGGGCTGTCAGAGCACAGCTGCTCTGAGTATGCACATTCTTCTGAATCTTGCTCTACTATACTAACTGTTGGGTCCTAGCCCCTCTGCCAGGGACTGGACCTTCTTGGATGCTGGGAGGTAGATGGAAAAGCCATGATAAGTTGTAAAGATATAAGAAAGTCTTTATTGTAGGAACCCATGGCAATCCTATATAATAAAAGCCTAGGTGGTGTCAAGCGATGCCCTTGTGTGATGTCATCACAAGATGGCTGCCACAAAATGACTGGCAGGGAAGAGCAGTTTTGGGTGATCAGGATGGCAGGGGAGGGCAGTTGGGGGGCAAACATGCCAGCAGGACAGGGCATTTGGGGACGACTAGACCTGCAGCAGAGGGAAGTTGGGGGAGATAGGGCCAGTAGGCAAGGACAGTTGGGGGTGATCAGGCCAGCACGGGAGGTATATTGAAGACTATCAGGCTGGAAGGGGAGCAGTTAGGGGATGATCAGGCTGGCAGGTAGAAGCAGTTAGGAGCAATCAGGCAGGCAGGCAGGCAAGTGGTTAGGAGCCAGCACTCCCGCTATGCGTATGGGCCTAAATTGGCAGTTGGACAGATTAGAGAGGGTGCTGCCAGGCTGAAGGACACCCCCCCCTGATGCATGAATTCTATGCAGTGGGCCTCTAGTTGTTAATAAGGAGCCACTAAATAAAATAGTTCTTCAAAGTAAAGTCCCATGCAGGCAGCCACATATCAGCTAGTTAGCATCTTTCCTACACAGAAGCAGCCTCTCTCTCTATAGCCATTGTATGAGCAGCCATGTGCTGACTCCAAACCCACTGCTTCACATAGCAGCTGCACCTGAGCTCTTTAGCTTCAGTACTCTTAGTAGCCACTTCAGCCTCTCTCTCACATTGTAGTAGCACCAATACACTGGCTAGCTAGTGCCATGTATTATAGCATTTAGACAAAAGAGGCCTCTAGCCAATAGTGACATTAATCATCTTGGTTATAGAAGGGCACAGTGTACCATGAGATTGCTGTGGCCTTGCCTCTGTGTATAGTCTTTGGACACCCTGATTAAGATTCCCATGCTCAGAGTGGCCTTGGATATCTGGCGTACTGTAGATAGGGCCTTCACACTCTAATTGGCCTTAAGCATCTGGTGTCTCTGGCATGATTCCCACCAGGGCTCTAGGTCACAGTATAGGTTTAGTCATGGAGACAGAAAGTAGAATTGTTTGCCTCATAAGATTGAGAGGTAGTTCCCTGGAAAAATACAACTTTCTCTTGTAATCTTTGATTCTTAATCATATGAAAAGATGCTTACCTCATGCATATTAAAAGATTATATAAATTAAAATTCCACTGTCATGTAAAAAGAAAAAAAAAGGTTAATGATATGCTTGGCAAAGAAACAGGGAAACAGATACGTTGATACAGTAGTCCTCCTAATCCATGAGGGATATGTTCCAAACCATGTAAATATATATTTTTTTTCTCTTCTACCTACTTACTTATAATAATGTTTATTTTATAATTTAGGCACAGTAATATATTAACAAGTATCCTATATAACTATAGAGGAATATGCAAATTGTCTGGGACTCTGAAACGTCATGACCTCTCCACAGGCTGTGCGTGCAGCATGCCCCAGTAAGGCTGCTGAGGCTTTCATCTGTCCCTTTATATACTGAAGATGACAGGGTTCAAGAAGGAAGGGATCCAGTTTTGTTTTCTCAGCGCCCAGCTAGGAGACCTCCCTGAGGTGGCTCTCCTCTCCAAGCCCTGCGCAGGACAGACACTCTGGCCCAGGAGCCCCAAGGGGGTGGGGGTGGAGTGAAGTGCTTTACTTCCAGGACTCTACTCTCCCTGGGAGTCCAGCACAGAGGGTGCTTTCTCTGGGAACCCGGAAATCCGCCTCTTGGGGCAACTTCACAGCAGCTGGGTTGGGCAAGCCGCAGAAAGGCAACCTACCTATTCAGATGGGTACGCTGGTGGAGGCCATGCAGCTGCCATAGTTGAAGTCATCCTCAATGAAGGAGCAGAGGTAGCGGGGATCAGAGTTAGCCATGTCAGCAATGGAAGCCCAGCTTCCCACCAAATGACATGGAGCACATGGGCCTCAGTGGTCCTCAGTCACTTCCTGAGCAGCAGTCAGCTACAACTGGAGATCAAACCTGAAACTTAAGTATGTACCCTGATTGATGGATGCTTCTTGTCTGTGCCCTGACCAGGGATCCAACCCACAACTTTGCTGTATCAGGAGCAGGTTCTAACCCACTGCACTGTGGGCTGCCTGTCAGGGCCTCTCAACAAAACCCCTCTGCAACCTAAATAGGTGCCCTGACAGAATGGAACCCAAACCTAAGTAGGTGCCCTTACCTGGAATCAAACCCATAACCCTTCTGTGCATGGGAGGACATTCTATCTAATAATCCACACCGACCAGAGTCTGAAGGTACACTTAAAAAAATTGTTTTTTTCAGAATTGTCCTGGCCAGATGGTTCAATTGATTGGAGTCTCAACCTGTACACCAAAAGATTTCCTGTTGGATTCTAAGTTAGGACACATACTTAGGTTTGGTCCTGGTGGGTCAGCAGGTGCAGAGGCAGCCTACTAATATTCTAATATTTGTCTGTCATATGGATGTTTCTCTCTCTAAAATTTTAAAAAATATCCTCAGGTGAGAATTATATATATTTATATATATTTTTTTTTCAGATATAAAATTTTATTTGGTTGTTTTTTAAATTTTATTTTTTATTTACAGTTCACATTCAATATTCTATCCTATATAATACAACCCTAATAGGGCCTTAACTGGTTTGTATCAGTGAGTGGATAGAGCATCAGCTTATGTACTGAAGGGTCCCAGTTTTGATTCCAGTTAAGGACATGTACCTTGGTTGCTCAGTTTCCTCTCCTTCTGGAACCCCTATTATGTAGATGTTGTTTTATATTTGTGTTGTCCCAAAGTTTCCTTAGGCTCTCCTCCTGTTTTTTAAGTTTCAGTTTTTCTTTTCTAGATGCTGCTCTGCTTTGGTATTTTTTTCTACCTTGTCTTCTAGCTCACTGAAGTGGTCTTCTGCTTCTTCTAGTCTACTGTTGATGCTTTCTATTGAGTTCTTTATTGCAGCAATGTCATTTTTCATTTCCTCTTGGGTCTTACAAATATTGTTGAATTTGTCTTACATTCTTTTCAGCAACCTTATGACCAATTTTTGAATAATTTCTCTGACATATTGCTTGCCTCTATTTTGTTTACTTCCTTTTCTGGTGATGCTTCCTTTTCTTTCATATGTCAGCTGTTTCTTTGTCTCCCCGTGATCTCTTTTATTTGGATATCTGGTTATGTAGCTCTCTATCTCCTTTTCCTAGGTGAAATGTGACCTTTCTGTAAGAATTTGCAGAGCTCATCTGAGTCTGCATATTCACACTCCTTGAAATCCAGTGTTCTTCTTCCACATAAACTAATTCTTGCTAACGTAATTTTAATTGTTTAGGTCTCCATCTACATGAATTTCTCTGATAGGTGAAATGTCTATTTTTTGCAATATATACAGCACACATTAGATGAGCATATATTTGAAAATATCCTTTAGCTTTTTCTTGTCTGGGAAGCTCTTTATTCACAGACAAAAATTAAAACTAAAAATTGAAGTCTGCTGTTTCAGATTCTGAACATCTACTTACACACCCAAAATGTAGCCGAGACCGGTTTTGCTCAGTGGATAGAGTGTCTGCCTGTGGACTGAAAGGTCCCAGGTTCGATTCTGGTCAAGGGCATGTACATTGGTTGTGGGCACATCCCTAGTAGGGGGCGTGCAGGAGGCGGCTGATCGATGTCTCTCTCTCATCAATGTTTCTAACTTTCTATCCCTCTCCCTTCCTCTCTGTGAAAAATCAATAAAATATATAAAAAAATGTAATGTCATAAAATTAGCATACTATACAGTTGAAGTCTTAAAAATGCAAATTAGGAAAGAATGACCACCTTTTTTTCCCCCTTTAAATACTTATTCATATCATATCAGTCTGGTCTTTGATAATATTAGGAGTTTTTTTTTAAATGCAGTATACATATCAAACTTGTGGTCAAGTTCAAGCTCTTTCAAGTGGTATTATCAAGTTGGTATTGGTATTAGACAAAGTGAGCCATGACATATCCTCATAATACTAGCAAGAATAGGTGGAACACTGAACAGGACCCCAATATTCTGATTCCTACATTCAAATATATCACAGCATAAAGAATTTAAAGAAGCACATATTTATTTATTAAAATTAAGATTTAAATGGGAGTAAATTATTATTGTAAATGTACTTAGTTTTTAAATATTTTTTTTATTTTTATTGCCTTTAATATTGTTGACACTATTACTTCTCATTTGATTCTACTTATTATTGAAATCATATAGTATTTGTATTTCTCTGTCAAGCTTATTTCGCTTATCATAGTACTTTTCAGGTACCTCCATGCTGTCTCAAAAGGTAAAAGGTCCATCTCTTTTACAGCTGCATGGTTATCCATGGTATAAATAAACCACATTTTTTAATCCATGCATCTGCTGATGGACACTAGGGTTGTTTCCAAATCTTAGCTATTATAAATAGTGCTGCTATGAACATAGGGGTACATATATCCATTCTGATTGGTGTTTCAGGATTCTTAGGATATAGTCCTAGATCAAGTGGCAGTTCCATATTAAATTCTTTGTGGAAACTCCACACTGTTTTCCATAATGGTTGCATCAGTCTGCATTACCACCAAGAGTGAACAAGGGCTCCCCTTTCTCCACATCCTCAACAGCACTTTTTGTTTGTTGGTTTATTGATGATAGTCATTAATACAGGCATGGGGTGATATCTCATTGTGATTTTAATTTGCATCTCTCTGATCTTTTGTGACATTGAGCATTTTTTTTTCATATGTCTATTGACTATTTGTATGTCTTCTTTAGAGAAGTGCATATTCAGGTCATTTGCCTTATTCTTTTTTGAGTTATATTTTTTTCAAGTTCTTGCCATTCTCATAATAGATAACTTTTCATATACATTACTTATATGTACTATAGAGAGAGTCTATAAGAAAAAGATAACCACAGTGTGTAGTTACTATCAAAATTCTATTTCTCACTGTAAATAAATCATATGTCTTTCTGATCAATCTTGTGAGGCAGGGTCATGTGAATCTACCTTCTACGCAACATGTTCAATTTAGATATATTGACAATTCAGATCTCTGTGTCAACATGGCTCAGAGCTAGATACCTGACCTTGGCATCATGGTAATGAATGTATCACTTTCAGGCAGTATTTGTGGTTACTTCACACTGCTTTGTCTTGTTTGAACTTCTATGGGTATAATTTTCAAGGTCTTAAAGGTTAGATTATAATGTAATAGAGTTATTTTATTTTATAGACTAGTGGCCCAGTACACAAAATTCATGCACATTAAAAGTGAATTAATTAGAGGAAATCTTTTAATATTGCTATTGGCCCTTTCCCTTTGATAGAAGTGTCAGACATGAAATAAAATTAGTAAAATGTGTTTGAAAATCTTTCTCCTGTCAGAGTCTGCAGCATCCAGTGTCAAGTTCCTGCCCACCCATGCACACCTCAGAATCATGCGAGACCCATACCTAGCTGGCCCCACCCATACTTGGCTAGATCCAGACCTGGCTGGCCCTACCCTCATCAAGCCCTGCCAGGCTCAGGGGTGGGAGGGCATAACCTTAGGTCCCCTGGCCCAGCTTCAGATCCCCCAGACTTGGTGCCAGGGCAGAGGGCACATCCTTAAGTCCCCCAGCCTGAACTCAGGTTCCCTGGCCTGACCTCAGGTCCCCAGGCCCAGCCTTAGGTGCCCTAGCCCCAACGACAGGGCAGGAGACTTGGCCTCAGGTTTCCCAGTCTGGCCTCAGTTCCTCCATCTCCAGCACAAGACTGTGAGGGTGTGATGACCATTTCCACATTAGCTCTTTATTATATAGAATAATAAAACCAATGACATTGAAAGGAAGCACGTGTTCAAGATCACAGAGTTCTGGAAGAGCCATATTCATTCTAGGTCTCTTGATGCTCAGTTGAACTTCTTGTTAGTTGTTTAATGATTCTAGAGTGTTAAATTTGTTTTTATATTCTCATTTGGACTTCATATATATCCAGGGATTATAAAATTCTAGTGATATTGAGACTTTTAGAGTTCATCTAATTTACACTTTCTCCACAGGGATCTATAGAGTGGATACATTAGAATGACCCCTGAAGATTTTCATTGTATAGGACTTGGGTTGAAATGAAAGATTACATTATTGTAAATTTCCCAGGAGATTTTCCTGCACAGAAAGACTTGGAAATTCTTGATATCATACACGTTACTTTATAGATGTATTAACAGAGACATAGGAAGGAGAAATAATCTTGTCTTGATATGTCATTTCTTACTTAGGAGCTGGAATCACATCACATTGGACTTTTCAGTAGTTATTTACAACTCTAGCACTATGTACTGTATGTACAGATTGGAGATTTTCAGATTTATGTTAGGAAAGCCATAAAATCAACACAGTATTTTACAGTGAATCTCAGAACAGATTGTGAACTTAGTCCTGGATGTCATTTGTACACAAGTATTTTATGCTTCTATTGCTGCTATCTACATAACTTATGCTATTGGACATATTCAGAAAGGCAGAAAGCTTCAATTAGAAGAAGCAATAGCAAACATTGCCATCACTGAATTTAGAGGAATAACAATAGATGAGGTTATTAAGTCAAAGTTGAATATACTTTGGGAATATAATCATGTTCTGAAGGGTTCCCTTGCAGATTATTCAAGTCTTTGTGGATCATTCTCAGCTGCATACCAGGAATATTGATTAAAGATGGCTTTTAATACTTATGGGCAGTTTTAGGACTCTAAATTTAACCATTTTAGAGGCTCATATGCTATTTCAATAGTCTATGTGAATACCTCTTTAGATGTATAGCTGTACATTATTTTCCTTAATGATATTGAGCATGTGTATATTCCAGGCACAACCATAAAGCATTTAATAGTCAGATAAGGTAACAGTCATAAAGATCTAATATATATATATACTGTACTAGTGATACATTCATTTTTTTTTTACTACCTGCTTTATATATTAAGAGACAGAAAATTTCACATTCAATTTGTGGAATATAGTGGGAAAGGTCAATGGCATATGAGGTGAGTCTTGAAAAATGAGTAATGGATTCAGAGAGGGAAGGGAGGGAGAGAGGGAAGAAGGGAGGGAGTGGGAGGGAGCGAGGCAGTGGGAGATGGAGATAGGAGAGAATTCATTCTAGGCACAGGGAACTATATGAACAATCCATGGATGCAATGGAGTGCAAAATATTTTAGGTCAGACTAACTCACAGACTTATATTTGCATACCTTCTTTTGAAAGAATATTTCTACCCTCTTAATTTCCTTAAGAAATTTTAAAATTAAAATTTCTATCTTTTATGTATTAATAAATTTCAATGGCTTTAATAAATTGGTTTTAAACTTAGAAGTGTACTTGTACATTACCTACAGGCCAAACTTTCTTACAAGGACATTAAGAGTAGGACATACCCTAGCCGATTGGGCTCATTGGATAGAGTGTTGGCCTGCAGACTGAAAGGTCCTAGGTTCGATTCCAGTCAAGGGCATATGCCTGGGTTGCAGACTTGATCCCCAGTAGCAGGCATGTAGGAGGCAGCCAATCAGTGATTCTCTCTCATCATTGATGTTTCTTTCTCTTTCTCCCTCTCCCTTCCTCTCTGAAATCAATAAAAATATATTAGTAAAAAAAAAAGTAGGACATAAAAAGTAGGATAGTTGTGTTAAGGAAAAGGAACAAAAGATTTTGAATCAGAGGGACAAAATTTTAGCCCTAGCTAGTTTGCTTAGTGGATAGAATGTTGGCCCGTGGGCCAAAGGGTCCCAGGTTTGATTCCTGTCAAGGGCACATACCTCCATTTTAGGAACACACATCGATATTTCTCTATGTATTTCCCTCTGTCTCTCCCACTCTCTCTAAAGATCAATGAAAAAATATCCTCAGTAATTATTAAAAGAAAATTATTTGAGAGAGAGAAGATTTTAGCCTCTTCTATTATGCTATAATTAGTGGTATGCTCTTTGGTTTGTATTCAATTCTTTGGACCTCAATTTCTTTATTTATAAAAAGAATATGGAATGCTTTCCCTTTCTAGCTCTCCAGGTTGCTGCGAGGATAAATTAAGATGAGTGAACAAATTAGGTGTTAATATGGAATATAATTATTACTAGCAGTAATAACGGTAGTTTTAAAATTTTATACCATTTAAATATTTTATACATATGCCAAGTGAGAATTTTTTTAAAAAAATTTCTTTTTGAAGCATTAGTCTTGTAGTGTCAGAAATAAATTTCTAAGATGAATCACTGGTATAAAGATAATATTCTGATTCATAACTCTTTCCTGGATGGCTTAGAGACATTTAACTATTGATATGAATATGAAAGGCTAAGAGGCTGAATCATTAAAGGGAAAATTAGTTTTTGTGCATTGATCAGATTTCAGTAGCTAATATCATTCACCTACAGGAGCTAAAGGCAAGGACCCTCCTTGTATCCTTTGGTTTCAAGTGTATTCCTCTTATCAAACTCCCAAAGCTGAGTTTGTAAAGGTGGTGTTTGTTACTCAAGATCAGTGCAAGCAAGCTTCCATTTTTTATTTTTGTTAATCTTCATCTGAGAATATTTTTCCGTTGAATTTTAGGGAGAGTGGAAGAGAGAGGGAAAGAGAGAGAGAAGCATCAATGTGAGAGAAACACATTCATTGGTCAGTTCCTGCATGAGCCCTGGTCAAGACTCAGGCTAGGGAAGAGCCTGCAACAAGGTACATGCCCTTGATCAGAATAGAACCTGGGATCCTTTGTGTTCTAGGCTGACCCACTATCCACTGAGGCAAACCAGCTAGGGCCAAGCTCCCGTTTTTAAGGCATCAATATGGAAGGATATCATGAGAGGATCATAGTATATTACCTGACCAATTAATTATTTCCTACATAATTTATTTTTGGTTTTACTTATTATATTGTTTATTTTTTAAAAAGAAAAATAATATACTGTCCTTTATAAAATAGATAAAGAACATTTTCAAGCAACAAACAAAGAAATAAATGGAACTATTCAACAAATATTTGGGAGCATGTTCATTCTCACTAAAAGTCAAATAAATAAAATATAAATCAGTGAGATATCAAACTGGAAAATACTTAAAATAAAAAGTAACTTGGGCAAATTCATAATATACTACAGTGTAGGGATATGTAAATAAATGTGATATAGTAATTAAATATGTTCTAAAGAACAAATGGAAATGAAGAAATGCTTTGAAACACACTGAGTGGCCAGATTATTATGTTCTCTGAATGCATAATAATCTGGCCACTCAGTGTTACCTATATAATAAAAGGATAATATACAAATTGTCCCCTCTACCAGGAGTTCAACCAGGCTGGCCAACCGCCCATGTCCCCTCCCCTGGCCAGGCTGGCTGGACCCCACCCATGCACAAATTCATGCACCAGACCTCTAATATATATATATATATATATTTTTATGTGCTCAGATATCATAATAATTTGGCCACTCAGTATACATGTGAAATATCAGATATATATCAAAGGTTTAGAAGAAAATGCAGTAAAAATTTAATAGCAGTCATTTCAGAATGATAATATTATCATTTTTATTGCTCAATTTTAGTTTCCAATTTTACATCAATGAATATTACTTTTATTTGTAAAATTAAATATACATGTATGTGCATATACATGCACACTTAACAGTCCTCTTCTAGAGTTGCTTCTGTTGTATTAAATGCATACTCTATTCAATATAACAGCTTCATTATTTTAAAATATTTGATCTTATTGTGATAAGGACATTTAACATGATATTAACCCTCTTAACAAATTTTCAGTGTACATTTTGCTGAGTTTATTCATCTGACATTATTGAAACTTTATGCTTATCTTATCTAATAAAAGAGTAATATGCAAATTGACCATACCTCCAACACACAAGATGGCTGTCCCCATATGGTCAAAGATTGCTGTCCCCATGTGGACCCAAGATGGCCACCAAAAGATGGCCAGCAGGGGAGGGCAGTTGGGAGGGACCAGGCCTGCAAGGGTGGGCAGTTGTTGGTGATCAGGCCAGCAGGGGAAGGCAGTTGGAAGGGACCAGGCCTGCAAGGGAGGGCAGCTGGGGTGATCAAGCCTGGAGGGGAGGGCAGTTAAGGGTCACCAGAAGAGAGAAGTTGGGGGTGACCAGGCCTACAGGGAAGGACAGTTGGGGGGGATCCAGGCCTGCAGGGTAGAGCAGTTGGGGGGGGGCAGGGGAGGGCAGTTAGGGATGACCATGCCTGCAGGGGAAGGCAGTTAGGGGCAAACAGGCTGGTAGGGGAGCAGTTAGTCATCAATCAGGCTGGCAGGAGAGTGGTTAGGGGGTGATCAGGCTGGCAGGCAGAAGTGGTTAGGGGCAATCAGGAAGGCAGGCAGGTGAGCAGTTGGGAGCCAGCAGTCCTGGATTGGGAGAGGGATGTCCGACTGCCCATTTAGGCCCAATCCTAAATGGGCAGTAGGACATCCCTCTAAGGACCCCAGATTGGAGAGGGTGCAGGCTGGGCTGAGGGACACACACCCCCATGCACAAATTTCGTGCACTGGGCCTCTACTTGATTAATAATTTCCCATTTCCCCTCCCCAACCCTATGATGACCATCATTCCAGTCATAATTTAATAATGTGACTATTTCAGATAACTCATATAAGTGGAATCATGCTATACTATGTGTGTGTATCTGTGTGTGTGTGTCTGTGTGTGTGTGTCTTGTTACTCTAACTTAATGTCCTAAAAATTCCATCCATGTGTGGCATATTGAAGAATTTTCTTCTCTTTGAATAGTATCATAGTGTATGGATATATTACATTTTCTTTATCCTTTCATGTGACAATGGACATTTAGGTTGTTTATATGTCTTAGCTATTGTGAATCATGTTGCAGTGCACATGAAAGCACTAATACCTTTCCAAGGTCCTGATTTCAATTCATTTGGATGGATATCCAGAAGTGGAATTGATGAATGATATGGAAGTTCCATATTTAATTTTTTGAATAACCTTCATGTTATTTTCCATAGTGGCTGCACCATTTTGCATTCCTACTAATAGTGGCAAGGGTCCAAGTTTCTCCTTGCCATCATATATTATTATCAGTTTTTAATTTGTATTGTTTTAAAAAAATATTATAGACATTTCAACAGGTATGAGGTGATACCTTATTACAATTTTGATTTGAATTTATTTAATGATTAGTGGCAATTTACATTTTTCACAAAACTGTTGGCCTTTTGCATGTCTTATTTGGAGAAATGTTTATTCAAGTCGTTAATCCATCTTTAAAAGTTGAGGTATTATTTTTTACTGACTGTATGAGTTTCTAAAATATTTTGGAGATTAACCTGTCATCAGATATATGATATGCAAATATTTTCTTCCAATCTGCAGGTTGCCTTTTCACTCTGTTCATTACATCCTTTACTGTGCAGAAGCTTTCTAGTTTGATGTAGTCTCACTGTTTTAATTCTTGTTGCCTGTGCTTTTGGTGTAATATCCATGAAATCATTGCCAAAATCAATGTTATGAAACATCATTCTTCAGTGATATGCAACTGTGCGTGCAGCCTTCCATTTTTTGTTGTAAATAGATTACTTCCTATTTGATTTTCTATATTATAGATATTTGATATTATAGATTTTGGTAGTATACATAAAACAGATGTTTTCAGTTCCTTATTTTCAAATTTCACTTATAATGCATATTGTATCTCTACTACACTCATTTGGGATATAAACTTATATAAGAAAAAGACTATACTGTTCTTGTTATTTAAATATGCATTTTTTCTATAGTAACAAGCAGAAAAGATTCAAACTGACATTTACTCTATAGACCTAACTACAACCAAGTGAATATCTTGTTTATAAATTTTAATGCAATTTTATTTTTGAATTGAATCAATATAATCTTATAGTGTCTTTGATAGAATATGCCTAAAAGGCTTAAAGTGCACAGAAATAAGCAGAGATTTTTTAAAAATGTAATTTTGCAAAATATATGAATAGTAATGTGAGTTAGCTGAGAGAACAGAATTCATAACTAGGACACTTGTGTTTTAAACTTTGGATATAACTTTTATTATATGTTTCAACTTCAGATGAATTATTTACTCTGTGTCTCATTTGTAAAATGGGACTAATAGTATCTGTCTTGGTTACACTTTAGGTTTGTTTAGAGAGTGGAAAAGAGATAGTACATAGAAATTCACTCATACCTTGTATGTTCTGCTTGAGTACATACTCAACCATTTGATAATTAGTTCAATTAAAGTGAACCAGAGGAACACAAGTTGCTAATCTAATTTATATTTAAATTAATTGTCTTAATACGGTATTATACCCTAATTTAGTGAATCACTAAGTAAGTAAATGTATCTATGTAAGAGATTAGCTGAGGGTGGCTGGTATTTCAATGCTGTTCTATCTCAGTTTTAGGAAAGCTATCCCTATGTGTACCCTATTTGTGTTTGTGAGTTAACAGCAGTGTTTTGTATAAAGAATACCATATTGATGTCTACAAGGTTAGAAAATAGGTACAATTCATAAATACCTCAAATAATTCTTTCTGAAAGCTGTCTTCCTCCTCTGTAATAATTTAATGCTACTATCATTATTATGTGACAAACCCCACGGTGGCAAAGTATATATCACTTTTGTTCAACACTGAGTCTATTGTGTCTAGTACAGTGTTTGACACATGCAGATGGTCAATAATAATTATATTAAATATTATAAATATTATATTAAGTATGATCTACATTATATTACATATAATGTATATGAACATAAAACTTTACTTACAGGCTCATAAATCCCACTATCTACTACCAAGTTCCTACCACAGTTTCAGATATTTTTTAGGTACACAGTAAATGATAAGTGCACATTCTTCATATTATTTAGGATGAGGCAGTAGAAATTCAGTAACCGATTGTTTTATAGTAAATCTAAATGTTAATCTGCAGAAAACACCTAAATGCATACCATATTGTGCCTAAGTAAGTTACTGTCCTCAATAATTTGCAAATACATGCACTAAGATGTATTTTTCATTCATTGAAAACTACTAGTCTAGAGATGAATAGGAAGATAGTGATTAAAGTTTTGGAGCAAACCAGTCTCACCTAAGGTTGGAGGTTCATTTGAATTCTCTAATTATCCCTGGTCCAGATATTTAGGCTTATAGTTCTCCCTGAGCTCCTGATTATCCCAGTCTTGCTAATCAAACAAATCCTCAATATTAAATATAACACTCATCATAAAATTGAAGATGTATTAAATTTATTTTAGCAGAGGTCTGAAGCTATCTTCTACTAATCAGTATTTCAGTGAATAATTTGCCAAGACTAGCAGTGTGCTAGATTCATACTTTCTGTGCAGGAATGTATTTACTTAACAAATTTAGTGGTAAGAGGAAACAATCATGGATCCTCCCATTTGAAATAAAAGAGAATTTTATATAATCAAAGGCTAATATGCAAATAAATCAAATGGCAGAACAACTGGAACAACCAGTCGCTATGACATGTGCTGACCACCAGGGGGCATGTGTGAAACATGGCAATCATTGGCTCTGGTGGGCTGGTGGAGCAGGTGAGCAGAGATGGCAGACTAAGGCAGAGGACTGGATGCTGTTATTGGGGTGAGCCTCTGGTGGTTACTGAAAATTCTTTGCTCCTGCCTGCCATGGTCCCGCCCGGCACTGGCCCCGCTCGCACCCACTGCCAGTGCCGTAGCTGCAACTTGCACCCACTGCCAGTGCCTGGCGCCAGTTCTTATTGCTCAGCACCATCATGGGGTGCAGCAGTAACTGCCAGCCCTGATTGCCCCTAAGGGCTTCTCCACCTCCCACTACTCCTGAGGGGCGATCGGGGAAGCAGCTGCCACTGGCACTGCTGCTGGTGCCAACCCCAATCACTACGCACTGTCAACTGGTGCAAGAAGGGCCAGCACTGTCAGCACATGGTAGCGGCAGTAGTGGGAGCAGGGCTGCTGGCAGACAGAGGACCAGGGGCGGCGCGGAGGATAAGCTGAGACCCACCCCTGTGCCTACGGTAGCCTAGAAGCCCACGTTTTCTTTCGAGGTCCATAAATTCATGCACTGGGCCTGTAGTTAACAATAAAGTCTATAATTTAGTGAAGTTCATATAAAAAGTATGTGTGTGAATGTATTCATTATATAAATATGAATATATTATACCATATATTGTATAGATGTATTTGTTCACATATTCTAAATTTGAACATCAATAAATTATATTTTATCTGTGATTTAACTGTTTTTGCAAAATAGCAATATTATGAAAATCCCCAGTCCACAGACATAATGACAGTACAGTATTCAAATATATAACCGCTAAAAGGCATATTTTTAATAACTTCCAGGTTTTATGTGTATACATTTATTCCAAATGATAGACAATTGACATTTTCTTTTTAAGAAATATGTTTTTATTTCAGAGAAAAGAATGGAGAAGGAGAAATAGAAGCATCAATAATGAGTGGCTACCTCCTGCATACCCCCTACTGGGAATGGAACCTGCATACTGAGCATGTTTACTGACTGGAAATCAAACTGCCAACTCCTGGCTCATGGGTCAACGCTCAACCACTGAGCAACACAGACTGAGGGACATTTTACTTTTTAATCTCTTTCACACCTTACAATCTGGATTGCAAATTGTAAGCCAATATCTCCAAACTTCTTTTTGAATCATTTGTCCCTGTTTGAGTATATGTAAGTGAGTGTGTGTGTGTGTGTGTGTGTGTGTATAGAAGAAAGAGAAACAGAGAAATTGAGATCATTCAATTGATTTTCTTCATTAGGCAAACCTTTTAAAAGGAAAATTATGGTTTACCAATAGGATATTTTTCCTTTTTAGTGTAGTCATTCATAATATTATTTTAATTTTTATTTTTATTGATGTACTACATGTGTACATATCTTCCCATTGCTAACCCCTCCTATTACCATGCATGCCCTAACCCCCCAGTGTCTTGGGCACATTGGTTATGTTTATATGCATGCATACAAGTCTTTCAGTTGATCTCTTATCTACCCCACCTCTCCCTAACCTTCCCACTGTAGTTGGACAGTCTGTTTGATGCTATACTTCCTCTGTATCTATCTTTTTGTTCATCAGTTTATAATGTTCTTTATTATCCATAAATGAGTGAGATCATGTGGCATTTTTCTTTCATTGACTGGCTTATTTCACTTAGCATAATGTTTTCCAGTTCCATCCAGGTTGCTGCAAATGGTAGGGATTCCTTCTTTGTTATGGCAGCATAGTATTCCATTGTGTAGATGTACCACGGTTTTCTGATCCACTTATCCACTGATGGGTATCTAAGATGTTTTCAAAACTTAGCTATTGTAAATTGTGCTCCTATGAACATAGGGGTGCATATATCCTTTCTGATTGGTGTTTCTAGTTTCTTAGGATATATTCCTAGGAGTGGGATTACTGGGTCAAATGGGAGTTCCATGTTTAGTTTTTTTAGGAAACTCCATACTCTTCTCCACAGTGGATGCACCAGTCTGCATTCCCACCAGTAGTGCATGAGGGTTCCTTTTTCTCCACATCCTGGCCAACACTTGTCATTTGTTGATTTTTTAATGATTACCATTCTGACAGGTATGAGATGGTATCTCATTGTCGTTTTTTTTTTTAATTAAATCTTTATTATGCAGATTATTACATTTGTTTCTCTTTTTTCCCCTCCATAGCTCCCCTCCACCCGGCTCCCACCCCTCTCTCTACCCTTACCTCCCTTCTGTTGACCTCATCCATAGGTGTATGATTTTTGTCCAGTCTCTCCCTGTGCACCCCTCACCCCTTTCCCTCTGAGAATGATCAGTCCACTCCCTTTCTGTGCTCCTGATTCTATTATATTCACCAGTTTATTCTGTTGATCAAATTTTTAATTTACTTAATTTTTAGATTCACTTGTTGATAGATATGTATTTGTTCATAATTTTTTATCTTTTACCATTTTCTTCTTCCTCTTCTAAAAGGGTACCTTTCAGCATTTCATATAATACTGGTTTGGAGTTGATGAACTCCTTTAGCTTTTTCTTCTCTGTGAAGCTCTTTATCTGCCCTTCAATTCTGAATGATAGTTTTGTTGGGTAGAGTATTCTTGGTTGTAGGTTCTTGCTATTCATCACTTTGAATATTTCTTGCCACTCCCATCTGGCCTGCATCGTTTCTGTTGAGAAATCAGCTGACAATTGAATGGGTGCTCCCTTGTAGGTAATGAACTGTTTTTCTCTTGCTGCTTTTAATATTCTTTCTTTGTCTTTTCCTCTTAGTATTTTATTTTATTTTATTTATTTTTTTTTGTGTGTGTGTTTTATTTTTTATTTTTATTTTTTTTATTAATTTTTATTAATTTTTTATACATATCTCCCCATTGCCCCCCCTCCCTCCCAGGCGTACCCCGACCCCCCAGTGTCTGTGATCATTAGTTATGTTTATAAGCATGCATACAAGTCCTTTGATTGATCACTTATTTACCTCACCTAACTTTAATCTTTCTGCTATAATTTCACAGTCTGTTTGATGCTTTATGATTTTTGTCCTCCTGAGAATTATCAGTCTACTCCCTTTCTGTGCTCCTGATTCTATTATATTCACCAGTTTATTCTGTTGATCAGATTTTTAATTCACTTAATTTTTAGATTCACTTGTTGACAGATGTGTATTTGTTGTTCATAATTTTTTGTCTTTTACCTTTTTCTTCTTCCTCTTCTAAAAGGGTACCTTTCAGCATTTCATATAATACTGGTTTGGAGTTGATGAACTCCTTTAGCTTTGTCTTCTGTGTGAAGGTCTTTATCTGCCCTTCAATTCTGAATGATAGCTTTGCTGGATAGATTATTCTTGGTTGTAGGTTCTTGTTGTTCATCACGTTGAATATTTCTTGCCACTCCCATCTGGCCTGCATCGTTTCTGTTGAGAAATCAGCTGACAGTCGTATGGGTGCTCCCTTGTAGGTAATGAACTGTTTTTCTCTTGCTGCTTTTAATATTCTCTCTTTCTCTTTTGCTCTTGGCATTTTAATAATGATGTGTCTTGGTGTAGTCTTCTTTGGGTTCCTTTTCTTTGGGGTTCTGTGTGCTTCCTCGACTTGTAAGTCTATTTCTTTTACCAGATGTGGGAAGTTTTCAGTCATTATTTCTTTAAACAGGTTTTCAGTATCTTGCTCTCTCTCTTCTTCTGGCACCCCCACAATTCTGATGTTGGTACGCTTGAAGCTGTCCCAGAGGCTCCTTACATTATCTTCACATTTTTGGATTCTTTTCTCTTCTTGCTTTTCCAGTTGAATGTTTTCTGCTTCTTTATATTTCAAATTTTTGACTTGATCCTTGCCTTTCTCTAGTCTGCTGTTAGTACTCTGCATAATAGTTTTTATTTCAGTCAGTGTATCACTAAATTTATCCATCTTTTCTAGCATATTCTTGCAAAACCTTATAAGCGTGGTTTTGAACTCTATATCCAGTCGTTCTTTTTCCTCCATTTCTTTTGCTTGTAATCCCTTCCCTTGTTTCGGCATTTTCACTGTGCCGGGGAAACTTCTGTGCTGGATTCAGCCGAAGAAGCCTCTGCTGAGCTTGGGAGGGGTGGAGTCTCAGGGCTTAAGGGACCGCCTTGCCTTCCAGTCGGCCCCGCCCTCCATGGCCCCTGAGTCTCACGTGACTGGGTAATGGCTGGAGCGGTCCTTGTGCGCTCGTGCACCCGCAGCGCCTCCAACCGCTGCCTTTCCGGCTCCCCTGCGAACCAGGACCACACGAGTCTAGGTCCCCAGGGTTTCGCCCAAAACAGGGGCCCAGTGGACTCAGAAGTGGCGCAGTTGGGAGGGTCTGTCTCCCGCCCACTCGCGAAAGCCAGCGGCACAATCAGCAATCCGTCCTCCTCGTGGTGCCGTGCGTGACCAGACCTCCGATCCTTTGCAACTCCCCTAAATTTCCGTGCACCTCTCCCTTTTCACAGTCCAAACTCCCCCCGTATGAGTCTCGGCTGGATCTGGGGTTTAGTGTCGTAAGATAAGGGGTTCAATGCCATTGGGAGTCTCCGTTTCCCTCCCGCCAGAGAAAGCCAGCCAGGTACTCCGGCACCCGCTCTCTCAGCGTGCTCGTCTCCGTACCTCAGCTTTTTGCAGCTCCTCTGGGTCTCCGTGAGCCCCTCTCTTTCCCTCTAGTTGTAGAACTTCCACTCAGCCAGCTTTCCTGTGGTCCTGGATGATGTCCGTTCTGTCTTTTAGTTGTAGTTTTGAAATTGTTGTGCGAGGCAGCAGTGTAGGTATTTACCTATGCCGCCATCTTGGATTCCTCCGGGTGTTGTATTTTGTCAAATGTTTTTTCCTGCACCCATTGATATGACTATGTGATTTCCTTCATAATACTTTGGATTTATTATTTGTCAATAAAATTAAACAGATCCCTAGTGTGCCCTTCCTGGCAAAATTAATGTTTAATATGTATAAAATGGCAATAATTGAACATTTTCTTTTTTACCATCTATGAAAGTACCCTGGGGCATCAAAACAGTTCTAGCCCAAATTTAGGCAGTAAATAAGTAGTATACTTGAAGTGCTTTGCCAGCACTAAGCTGTCAAATGCTTATCTGTGTGGGTAGTTAACTCGGTCTCCAGAAACAGGGCGATTGTAAGAATTTTCACTCCAGTCTGCATGCAACAGAACTGTCACTTCAGAGTGGGTATGAAGAGCAGTGAAACGAAAGGTAAATTGCTTTACCTTTGACTTATTCAGTTAACTTTAGAAAATATCATATAGTTTTATTTGGAATCACAACTCTTTATCAGCAGTCAATCCTGAATGGAAGTTATTCCACAGTCTCTTCACTCATGGTATGCTTACTTCCTGATAGGCTTATTTTTCATCCCGTGTGACCAAGTGGAAAAATCTTATGTGTGAAATGTTAACTTTTAACCAAAGGAAAATTGTGTGAAAAATTTTACCTCTGATTCTTGGATTGAGTTAATTCACTAATCATTTTTTTAAAAGAATACATTTGTTTGTTAAGTATCAATTATAATACATATTCTAAACAATATATTGTACCTATGACACCAAATACAGAATAAATCCTGCCAATATTGAGCTCAGAATCTAGTGAAAGAAATGTAACTTTATATTATCATTAAAAAATAAATAAAACAAGAGAAAGAACTCATGAACATGGGTTGGAGGTGGGTGGGGAGGGGAAAGGTGACAATGGAAGAGAATATAAGGAGATAAACAGTGATGGAAATAATAGTAATAGAAATAATAATAATAAGCTGATGCAAAAAAAGGAGAGCTAAAGAAAAACAACACAACTTAAAATGACAGTTAATTCTGGATCATAAAAGTTCCACAGATAATAGCCTCAAAGTTTTAAAGTCCCTCCTGAAAGTGCATTTCACTGCTATGGAATTTTTAAAAATATATTTTATTGATTTTTTACAGAGAGGAAAGGAGCAGGATAGAGAGTTAGAAACATTGATGAGAGAGAAACATCAATCAGCTGTCTCCTGCACGCCCCGTACTGGGGATGTGCCCACACCCAAGGTACATGCCCTTGACCAGCCTGGGACCTCTCAGTCCGCAAGCCAATGCTCTGTCCACTGAGCTAAACCGGTTTCGGTACTGCTATGGAATTTTATATAAAGGGAAGATTAGTTCAACCTTAGGTATTGAAACAGAACCTCAAGAAGTACCTTCTAAGAGAGACGGGTTTACATGAATGGAAAAGTGGGCAAGGGCATACTCAGTGAAGAGAAGCATAACAAAGACATAAAGGTAGGAAGATTTATTTGAACTCAGATAAAGGTCATGCTGTCAAACATGTAGTGAGTCCTCCTTTCCTTAGTGAATATAGACAGTAAAGCATTACCTTTGTCTCTTTCATAAATAAACATAAATGCTTTCCTGAGTGATTGTCATCTGCATATGCAGAGACAATACTACCACCCAAATGTGTAGAACTATTGAGGCCAAGCTCTCTGATTATATTAGAGGTTTTCATTTTGTTCTGTGATTATGTGAAGTACCACTAATACTGCTCAGAAGCCTGTCCAAATTATCTCACTGGTCACAGAGGTATCCATAAAGAGGAGTCACAAACCTCCTGCTAAATGAATTAAATCACTCAAATACATGGCCATTGTGTGCAGACTATAGTTCCATACTCACATACAAAGGACATGACATTTAATCCTAGGCTGTGACACAGGACAATAAATTAACTGTCTATAGGTCACTTTATTTGCATTTAGTCTTCCGCAGCGATAAAAAGGCAGTGGTAGCTTAATTCATCAGGAGATTGTTCTGTAAACTCATTGTCTATTGTCATTAGGGTTTGGTCTTGCACATTGTACAAGTTTGCTTCTCCCCAGCTACCTAGGACAGAGTACAATGAATTAAAATAAATTTCTCTCCTATCTTCTTCAAGAATCATTACTTTTTATTTGTCCCTCATAGAGTTATTGAATTTTTAAATATATATTTTTATTGATTTTTTTGCAGAGAGGAAGGGAGAGGGATAGAGAGTCAGAAACATCGATGAGAGAGAGACATCGATCAGCTGCCTCCTGCGCGCCCCACACTGGAGATGTGCCCCCAACCAAGGTACATGCCCCTGACCGGAATCAAACCTGGGACCTTTCAGTCTGCAGGCAGACGCTCTATCCACTGAGCCAA
This sequence comes from Lasiurus cinereus, assembly GCA_011751065.1. Lineage (NCBI taxonomy): Eukaryota > Metazoa > Chordata > Mammalia > Chiroptera > Vespertilionidae > Lasiurus > Lasiurus cinereus. The sequence goes on along the minus strand of JAAGEH010000015.1, from coordinate 8,585,649 downwards.
ACCGGTTTCGGCAGAGTTATTGAATTTTTACTGAAGAAAATATTTTAGTACAGTGCTTTTTCAAAGATAGTGTCATATGTTCTCTTTTTATGATCTAAATTATGTATGCACAATCCAGTCCAACTAAGTCAATTTCTAGGGCTTTATCCCAAGCACTATAGGCTTAACAAGTTTTCTGGATGATTTCATGTAAATAAAATTTTGATAATACCTACTTTTAAAGACTGTCAGACAGATTTTACCATTTTTCAAATCGTTAATCTGCAGTTCAGAAGGGGAAGTGACTTATCCAGATTTAGAAAGTAAATACCCACAGAACTCAGCCTTCTCTAGGCGTCTAAGATCTGAGTCATTGTTCTTTCTGTCACTCTGCAATGTTTATACCTCCTCCCAATCACATACATGGCTATTGTGCAATATATTCAGGAGCAAGAATTTTTAGTGATCAGCTACTGCCAACACAAAAACTTTTTTTGAGTTATATTAACATAGTTTAATGTAGTTGTTTAGAATATGCTCATGGCAATAGTTTCCATGTTCTGGAAAACTGCTGAATTGAGAATGTAGTCTCAACACCAAATCTTTGCATACATAAAACATTAAGGAAAGATAACTGGCAAAGTTATCTTTAGTAGAAGTATGGACTTAGTTTTGTGACAAATCTCTGCACAGGCAAAATGGAATTTCAGAAAATGATGCTGAGAATCTAAACAACACAGATTGAATAACCCACACTCATTGACAACTGAAACTCCTGACAACTTTGTATGTTCTTTTTTTTAGCATTACTTTGCCTAGTGTTTTTGTTCATCTCAGTTACTGTTGTATTGATGAAAGTTAAAAGGACGTTTTGGACTATGCCCACAAGGAATGCCTCAAGAAGTCACTGCTTAATTGCTTTAAAAATCAGTTTAGCCCTGGTCAGTTTTTCAGTGTTTAAAGTGTTGACCCAAGGGCCAAAGAGTCACAGGTTTGATTCATGGTCAAAGGCATGTAACTCAGTTGTAGACTCGATCCCCAGCCCTGGTTGGGGTATGTGCAGGAGGCAACCAATCAATGTGTCTCTCTCACCTCTCTCTCTCTCTCTCTCTCTCTCTCTCTCTCTCTCTCTCTCTCTCTCTCTTTCTCTCCTCTCTCTCTCTATCTCTTCTTACCTCCCTCCCTCTCTTCTTTCCCCTCCACTCTCTAAAAAAAAATGAATGGGAAAAATATCCTTGGTGAGGATTAACAAAATTGGGCCTCTAGTTTTACATAAAAATTAGTTTGAGTGAATAAAACAGCTATGATATATTTATACAAGGAATACTACTGAGCCATGAGAAGGAAGAAAATCTTTTTCCTTTGAAACAGACTAGATGGACCTGGAGGACATTATGCTAAGTGAAATAAGCCAATCAGAGAAAGACAAGTACTATATAATTACAAACATCTATGAAATCGGAACTAACAAGCAAAATAAAGACAGATTTATAGATAGAGAACATGCAAACAGCTCTGGTGTGGGAACTGTGGGGAGCTGTGGAGGGACTGAGCAAAAAAGAAAAAAAGAGAGAATGAATAGATACGGACAACAGTGTGGTGACTGTGTGGGGGGGATGGAGGTGGAAAAGGGTATGGGGGCAAAACATGGTGATGGGAAAAAAAATTAAAAAAAATAGTTCTGGAAAGTTTGTTTCAGTGGATAGAGAGTCGGTCTGCAGACTGAAGAGTCCTGGGTTTGATTCCAGTCAAGGGCATGTACCTCAGTTGCAGGCTTAATACCTGGGGTGCATGTGAGAGGCAACCAGTTAATATGTCTCTCTCACATTGATGCTTCTCTCTTTTTTTCTCTCCCCCTCAGTTCCACTCTCTCTAAAATTCAGTAGAAAAAATATATTTGGGTGAGGATTAACAACAGAAAATAAAAAAAATAAAATAAAATATTTTATGAAATAAAACAAAATAAAGAAAAAGGGCAAGTCTTACCTGGTAGAAATGTATTATTCTTTAAAGTAATTTAACAGAGTGAAATATTTAAGTTAAAAAACAAAAAACAAAAACAAGCAAACATTCACAGGTAGATTGTTTACTTTTTAAGAAAGTGAGTCTACAGAATAAAAATTCCCAGCCAGTTGGATTCAGTGTAGTCTAAGATCTTTTCTTTTTTAAAATGACAAAGTTTTTGAATCTGAGAACTAAAGGTCTGTCTTTATTGGTACTGTCAGTTCTTGCATTCCCTTGTACACCTCATTTGATTTGATAAAATGCTTTCACAGATCCTATAGATGTATTAGGGATTGTGAAAGTATAGTTTGGTAGCTTCACAAATTCAAGACTTGTAATTTGAATTCTCAGATTCACTTCTGGCAATGTTTTAGCTTCATATTGGGATTAGAGAGGAGAAAGAAACACACTTCACCTCAATTATAATACTCCCCACATGCAAAAATAATCTCAGCTGAATATTGAGAAGGGGCTTCAGTAACCATTAAAAATATTAATTAATGTAGCCAGCTATTTTGTAGAAATAGCAGCTCTTTTGATAAGGATTCACCCCATCATCTTCAATTTCCTAATTGTTTAGGTCTTAGGGTCCCTTTATTTTTATGAGCTCTTTCTTAGTTTCCTATTTTGTATCATTAACATACTGTAAAATATGAGGTTAATCATCAAGAGTACATGACTTGATCATTACTCTATGTGACTTTATTTTTAAATAAGGTAACCATTGGCATATAGGCTCAGTCATAGGTAGTGGCCCTTTTCTTTAAAAACACACACACACAACTATGAAAGATTCAATGTTCTTTATGCTATTTTATTTTATTTTATTTTATTTTATTTTATTTTATTATTTTTGTTAATCACCACCTGAGGATATTTTTCCATTGATTTTTAGAGAGAGGGAAATACAGAGAGAAATATCAACATGAAAGAAAAAGATAGGTTGGCTGCCTCCTGCAAGAGCCCCCACCAGGGGCCAATCCCCAGGGAGGAGCCTGCAATCTAGGTACATACCCTGGATCAGAATGGAACCCATTAACCTTTGATCTGCAGGCCGACACTCTATCCACTGAGCAAATTTGGCTAGGGCCTAGGGAACATTTTATTTTATCTTGTCTCTCTCTTTATTTATTTATTTTTTGGTATGTATTTGTAAAAGGGGCATAACTAATAATCTGTGAGTTTAGAAAAGAGCTTTCTGCTTCTGCATTCTCAAGTAAGGATAGTTGATTTCAAGTTAGAACATGTTGCAATCATGCTGCAATAAAAAGACTATTGTAAAAGCTTTTTTGATAATAGGCACCACTAAATGTAATGCATTAGGAGGTATATTATATCTTTGTTTTAACATTTCTCTATGAACAGTGTGTAAAAGACATGTTTCCCATTTGCAAGCTCATCTTGAATACCATTTTATTTTAAGACAGAAATTCAGAAATATAGGTGAAATCAACTACACACTGTTACTATGGTTATTGTCTGTCTAATGGTAGCATTTGAAGAGTATTTATTCTTGACATTTTCTAAATGAAATTCAGTGAATTGTGCACAGGGGAATACAAATGGATGCATTAATCTTGAATTGAAAAAAGTCTCTGGCTTCTTTAAACACTCTTTTAAAACTTCATATTCTCAACCAGACACTAAAATCCAGTTCTGTTATTAAAAAAAAGTGCTGTATGTAAATTTTAAGTCTATATATGAAAATCATCATCAATAAAATTTGAGACACTAAGAATATATGGAACTGGAGAACCTTATGCTAAGTGGAGTAAGCCAGTCAATGAAGGAGAAACACCACATGATATCACTTATTTGTGGATAATAAAGAACATTATAAACAGATGAACAAAAATATAGATACAGAGGCAGTAAAGCATCAGACAGACTGTCAAATTACAGTAGGAAAATGAAGGAGAGGTGGGATAGATAAGAGATCAACCAAAGGACTTGTATGAATGCATATGAGCATAACCAATGCACACAACACACTGGGGGGTTGGGGTATGCCTGGGAGGGGGGGGCAATGGGAAGATATGTATATATGTAACACAATAAAAAATATTTCTGATTTCTTGGGAAAGCATTCCTATATAATAAAATTCTAATATGCTAAGTATCTGACTGTTCAACCATTCGATCAGTTGCTATGATGCACAATGACCACCAGGGGCAGACACTATGACCAGTAGATTAGCTTGCTGCTGGTGTCCAGCTGATCAGGACTGGGAGAGATGAGCTGGACATGCTCTGCAGCCCTCCTGTGGTCCCTCCCCAGCCCCAATAATGCAACAGTGGGGTCTCTCAGCCTGGGCTGCACACTCTCACAATCTCACAGTACCTGCAGGCCAGCCCAAGAGCCCCCACCAGTGCACATGCACTGGGCTTCTTGTATTAAATAAGTAGCTAGGCCGAGACTGGTTTGGCTCAGTGGATAGAGCATAGGTCTGCGGACTGAAAAGTCCCAGGTTCGGTTCCGGTCAGGGGCATGTACCTTGGTTGCGGGCGCATCTCCAGTAGGGGGTGTGCAGGAGACGGCTGATCAATGTCTCTCTCTCATCGATGTTTCTGACTTTCTATCCCTCTCCTTTCCTCTCTGTAAAAAATCAATAAAATATATTTTAAAAAATAAAAAATAAGAAGCTAGATAATATATGCTAGTAATAGGTTGGAGTTGTAATTTGCTATGTAGTATGAGGGACATTATCTCTTCCTCTACCCTTTCTTTTTTTAATTTTATTAAATCTTTATTGTTCAGATTATTACAATTGTTCTTCTTTTTTTCCCCCATATCTCTCATCCACCTGGTTCCCACCCCACCTCTCTGCCTTTACTTCCTCTCCATTGTCCTCATCCATAGGTGTATGATTTTTGTCCAGTCTCTCTCTGCACCATCCCTCACTTCTTTCCCCCTGTGAATTATCAGCCCATTCCCTTTCTATGCTCCTAATTCTATTATATTCACCAGTTTATTCTGTTCATCAGATTTTCAATTCATTTGATTTCTAGATTCACTTGTTGATAGATATGTATTTGTTGTTCATAATTTTTATCTTTACTGTTTTCTTCTTTCTCTTCTTAAGGAATATCTTTCAGCATTTCATGATACTAGTTTGGTGTTGATGAACTCCATTTGTTTTTCCTTATCTATGAAGCTCTTTATCTGCCCTTCAATTTTGAATGATAGCTTTTCTGGGTAATCTTGGTTTTAGGTTCTTGCTATTAATCACTTTGAATATTTCTAGCCACTCCCGTCTGGCCTGCATAGTTTCTGTTGAGAAATCAGATGACAGTCAAATGGGTGCTCCTCTGTAGGTAATTAACTATTTTTCTCTTGCTGCATTTAAGATTCTCTCTTTTTCTTTTGCTCTTGGTATTTTGATTATGATGTGTCTTGGTGTGGTCCTCCTTGGATTCTTTTTGTTTGAGGTTCTGTGCCCTTCCTGGACTTGTAAGTCTCTTTCTTTCACCAGGTGGGGGAAGTTTTCAGTCATTATTTCTTCAAATGGGTTTTCATTATCTTGCTCTCTCTCTTCTTCTGGCACCCCCATAGTTCTGATATTGGTACACTTGAAGTTATCCCAGAGGCTCCTTACACTATCTTCACATTTTCGGATTTATGTTTTCTTTTCCAGTGGAGTGTTTTTTGCTTCATTGTATTTCAAATCTTTGACTTGATCCTTGCGATCCTCTAGTCTGCTTGTAGGGTTCTGTATAATATATTTTATTTCAGTCAGTGTATGTTTAATTTCTAGTTGGTCCTTTTTAATCTCCTTTTGGGTATCACTAAATTTATCCATTTTTTTCTAGGAAATTCTTAAAAAACTTTATAACCATGGTTTTGAACTCTACATCTAATGGTTTGTTTTCCTCCATTTCTTTCATTTCTGATCTGTTCTTTAGTCTCCGCATATTTCGCTGCTTCCCTGAGTTCGTAGAGTAGCTTTGTGTGCTAGCTGTCCTATGTGGCCCAGTAGCTTTGCCTCCCCAGTTACCTGAGGTGGACACTCTTGGTGCACCCCTTTGTGGACTGTGAGTACAGCCTGTTGTAGTTAGTTCTTGATTGTTGTTGGTATCACTGGGGGGGATTGACCTCCAAGCCAATTGGTTGTGAAGATCATCTGTGTCTGCGCATACAGGGTTGCCTCCAGAACTCTGCCTTTTTGGTTCCCCTGAGTTTCTGAGCACTCTAGGGACCCATATGAGTCTGGGTCCCCAGGGTCTCGCCCGAAATTGGGGTTCAGTGTAGTTGGACCTGGACTTCAGTGCTGTTGTGAGGTTCTGTTGTCCTCCCTCTAGAGCAGTGGTTCTCAACCTTCCTAATGCCATGACTCTTTAATACAGTTCCTCATGTTGTGGTGACCCACAACCATAAAATTATTGCTACTTCATAACTGTAATTTTGCTATTATGTATCATAATGTAAGTATCTGTTTTCCGATGGTCTTAGGCGACCCCTGTGAAAGTGTCCTTTGACCCCCAAAGGGGTCGCGACCCACAGGTTGAGAACCAGTGTTCTAGAGGAAACCAGACACAATCAGCAGTTAGCTTTCTGTGTGTGCACTTTCACTTGCACTTTCAGGAGCCCCCAGACTTCTGTCTTTCATGGCTCCCCTAAGTTCCATGCACTCCTTCCTTTTCACAACAGTCCAGACTCCCCCTATGAGTCTTGCCTAGAGTTGGGATTCAGTGCAGTTGGGATTTTCCATTTCCCTACTGCTAGAGGAAGCCAGGCAGACCCTCGTCTGCCCATCCTCTCCACGAGTGTGTTTCCGTACCCCAGCTTTTTACAGCTCCTCTGAGTCTTCATGAGTCCTTCTATTTACTTCTAGTTGTAGAATTTTCACCCAGCCAGCTTTCCTGCAGTTTTGGATGGTGTCTGTTCTGTCTTTTAGCTGTAGTTGTGAAATTGTTGTGCGAGGCAGCAGCTTAGATGTTCACCTATGCTGCCATCTTGGTTTCTCTACCCTTTCTTTTTTAATCTAATAAATCTTTATTGTTCAGATTATTACAATTGTTCCTCTTTTTTCCTCACGTAGCTCCCCTTCACCCCGTTCCCACCCCACCCTCAGCCCTTACCTCCTCCCCATTGTCCTCTTCCATAGGTTTACGATTTTTGTCCAGTTTCTTCTTGCACCCCCCTCACCCCTTTTTCCCTGAGGATTGTCAATCTACTTCTTTTCTATGCCCCTGATTCTATTATATTCACCAGTTTATTCTGTTCATCAGATTTTTAATTCACTTAATTTTTAGATTCACTTGTTGATATGTATTTGTTGTTCATAATTTTTATCTTTACATTTTTCTTCTTCCTCTTCTTAAAGAGTACTTTTCAGCATTTTGTATAGTACTGGTTTGGAGTTGATGAACTCCTTTAGTTTTTTTCTTATCTGTGAACTCTTTATCTGACCTTCAATTCTGAATGATAGATTCACTGGGTAGAGTAATCTTGGTTGCAGGTTCTTTCTATTCATCACTTTGAATATTTCTTGTCACTCCTTTCTGGCCTACATAGTTTCTGTTGAGAAATCAGCCGAAAATCATATGGTTGCTCCCTTGAAGGTAATTAACTGTTTTTCTCTCTTTGTCTTTTGCTTTTGGTATTTTAATTATAATGTGTCCTGGTGTGGTCCTCTTTGGATTCCTTTTGTTTGGGGTTTTGTGCACTTCCTGGACTTGTAAATCTATTTATTTCACTAGGTGGGAGAAATTTTCAGTCATTATTTCTTCAAATAGGTTTTTCTGTATCTTGCTCTCTCTCTTTTTCTGGCACCCCCATAATTCTGATGTTGGTATGTTTAAAGTTGTCCCAGGGGCTCCTTACACTATCTTCAAATTTTTGGATTTTTTTTTCTTTTTGCTTTTCCAGTTGAGTGTTTTCTGCTTCTTTGTATTTCAAATCTTTGACTTGATTCTTGCATTCCTCTAGTCTGCTGTTATTTCTCTCTATAATATTTTTTTATTTCAGTCAGTGTATGTTTAATTTCTAGTTAGATCTTTTTCATATCCTTGAGGGTCTCATTAAATTTAATCGAGCTTTTCTAGGAAATATTTTAAAAACCTTATAACTGTGGTTTTGAACTCTATATCCAGCTGTTTGTTTTCCTCCATTTCTTTTGTTTGTGATATGTTCCTTTGTTCCCACCTTTTCGCTGCTTCCCGGAGTTGGTAGAGTAGCTTTATGTGCTAATTGTCCCATGTGGCCCAGTAGCTCTGCCTCCCCAGTTACCTGAGGTGGACACTCTTGGTGCACCCCTTTGTGGACTGTGTGTACAGCCTTGTAGTTAAGTCTTGATTGTTGTTTGTATCACTGAGGGAAATTGACCTCCATGCCAATTGGTTGTAAGGATCAACTGTGTCTACGCCAGAACTTCTGTGCTGGAGTCAGCCTTATGAGATAAGACTTGCAAGATTGAAAAAGCTTCTGTGTTCAGCTTGGATGGGGTGGAGTCTCAGGGTTGAGCGACAGCCATGGCTCTCTGTCAGCCCTGCCCTATGAAGCTCCTGAGTCTGTCCCTTGGTAATATCTGCAGCCCTCTCTGCGCTCACTCACATGTGCGCCTCCAGCCCTCTGTCTTTCACGGCTCCCCTGAGTTTCCGTGGGCTACGGGGACCCATATAAGTCTGAGTCTCCAGGGGTCTCTCCCGAAACTGAGGTTCAGTGCAGTTAGAACTGGAGTTCAGCACAGTTGGGAGCTTCTGTCTTCCTCCCGCTAGAGAAATCCAGCACCACAATCAGCAGTCAGTCCTCTCTGCATGCACTCACATGCTCACTTCCAGACCTCTGCCTTTTGTGGCTTTCTTAAGTTTCTGTGCATTCCTCCCTTTTCTTGACAGTCCAGACTCCCCACATATGAGTCTCGTGCAGAACTGGGGTTCAGTGTAGTCAGGAGTTTCTGTCTCCCTCCCGCTAGAAGAAGTCAGCCACACACTCAGCTGCCCATCCTCTCCATGCATGTGTCTGTACCTCAGCTTTTTGCAGCTCCTCTGGGTCTCTGTGAGCCCCTCTCTTTCCTTCTATTTGTAGAATTTCCACTTAGCCAGCTTTCCTGTGATTCTGGATGATGTCTGCTCTGTCTTTTATCTGTAGTTTTGAAATTGTTGTGTGAAGCATTAGTGTAGGTGTTCACCTATGCTGCCATCTTGGTTTCCCCCTCCTCTACCCTTTTCTTAATTGACAAATGATATTAGAAACATATGAACAGTTTACCTTTTATGCAGTGTTTTGGATTGTTGAATAGTAAATTGAGGACACATCTATTTTCTAGTTGTCTTTATTAGGATGTCATCCTTTGGGTGCTTTTCAAATCTACCAGTAAATAATAAGCATTGATAGCTCCAGATGGTGAGATTTTATATTATTTTGGTGTTTGAGCATGCTACTACTTTGGGGCCATTAAAGCAAAACAATAATTTTAAAGTCAAATTTGTTTAGATAATTTTATCCAGTAAATTCACTTCTTCAGGTGTGCAGTTCTATGAGTTTTAAGAATTCTACAACCCACTTTACAACATTACCATCACAACAAAATATTCCCTCATGCCTCTTTATTGTCAGTCCTCTCTTCCTATATATTGTCTCTGGCAGTCACTGATCAGTCTATATTCCTATATGTTCACCTTATCTAAAATATCATAAGAATGGAATCATACTATGTACAGTCTTTTGTATCTGATTTTTAATTTAGCATAAGGATGTTTATATTCATTCCTATTGTTGCATATATAACTGTTACAAAAGAAATGATGCTTACAGAAGACTGGGGTAAAACCAAGCAATGACCAGAGAAATATTATAACACTGTTTATTACACCAGCGGGCCCAAAGGGAGATGTCTCCCAAATTTCTGAGCAAAAACATAGAGGAAACATTCCCTATTTATATCTTTCCACTCCCTTTGTCTCACCAAATAAGGGTTTTTCCAGACCTTACATCAGATGAATAGCCTACAAAGTCAGACAATCAAGTTTATATTCCCTATTATTCAAGCAGCTCGAAAGCAAAGTTAATTTACAGAGTAAGGGGCCATCTAAAACTAACAGAGTTGACATAAAGGCAAGGGACCATCTAATGGCAGAGAATTTCAAACAGTAGTTTTTACAAAAAGTAAGGGTTAGCCTTCTCATAACTACTTTTTAGGATAAATAACATACATAGTTTGTAAATGAGTTGTAAATTATGAAGAATTAAAATAACTAACAATTCTACTGTAAAATAACCATCACATTAATTGCTTTTTAAACTTACTTCCAGGATTTTCTTTTTTTACACACATCTGAATCACACATACACATACATATTACATATATCCTTTGACTTCTAATATATATATACAGCATATATATATATGTATATATATATATATGTATACAGCGTGTGTGTATATGTATACAGCGTGTGTATATTTATGTATATACCATATACATACTGTATATATATATATGTATATATATACTGTATATATAGTGTATAAATATACACACTGTATGTATGTATGTATGTGTGTGTGTGTGTATATATATATATATATATATATATACTGTATATATATATTAGAAGTCAAAGGATATATGTAATGTGTATGTGTATGTATATATAGATATATATACACACACTGAGTGGCCAGATTATTATGATCTCTGAATGCATAATAATCTGACCACTCAGTGTATATAAATATTAGAAGCCCGGTGCATGAATTAATGCATGGGTGGGGTCCGGCCAGTCTGGCCTGGGGAGGGCCATGGGTGGTTGGCTAGCCTGCCTGCTCATCAAATTCCTGGTCAAGGGGACAATTTGCGTATTAGCATATTAGTCTTTTATTATATAAGATATATATATATATATATATATCCTACTGGATCAGGCCTAAACAGGCAGTCAGACATCCCTCTCACAATCCAGGACTGTTGGCTCCTAACCGCTCGCCTGCCTATCAGGCTGATCACCCCCTAAACACACCCTGGCCAGCCTGATTTATGCCTAACTGCCCTCCTGCTGGCCCATTTGCCCCTAACTACCCTCCCCTGCTGGCCTGGTCACACCTAACTGTCCTCCCCTGCTGGCCTGGTCACCACTAACTGCCCTTTCTTGCCAACCTTGTCTCCTCTAATTTTCCTCCCCTGCCAGCCTTGTCCCTCCCAACTGCCCTCCCCTGCAGGTCTGGGTCCCCCCCAACTGCCCTCCCATGCTGGCCATCTTGTGGTGGCCATTTGTGTCCACATGGGAGTGGCCATCTTTGACCACATGGGGACAGCCATCTTGTGTGTTGGAGTGTTGTCCAATTTACATATTACCTCTTTATTAAATGAGATATATGCACATATATATGTATATATATATATATGTGTGTGTGTTGTACTTTTTACAAATACATATTATAAAACCTTTTTCATGTCATTACAATCTTCATGTTTCTAATTTTATGTGCAAATGTCATACTGTATATCAGTTATTCAGCTATACCTATATTTTTCAGTATTATGTGTTTGGAAAGAGAGAGAGAAATATTAATTTGCTGTTCCCCTTATTTATGCATTCATTGGTTGCTTCTTATATATGGCCTAACTGGAGATCAATCCAAAAACCTTGGTATATCAGGAAGACATTCTAACCAACTGAGATACCCAGCCAGGCCTAATTTATATCAGTTTTTGCTTCACATGTTTTCCTTTATCATGTAAAGATGTATAAATGTGTATAACTGTTATATCTTTTTGCCGTATTAAACCTTTTATTATTAATAATGTCCTCCTTTGTGTTGGAGTCTATTTTGTTTGATATTAATATATCCACACTTGTTCTCTTTTAGTTACTATTTTAACAGAATGTTTTTTCTTGTCCTTTTACTTCCATCTATTTGTGAATTTGGATCTAAAGTGTATGGCTTAATGACAGCATATAGTTGGATCATGTGTTATCCATTTTGACAATCTATGACTTTTGTTTGGAGATGTCAACCCATTTACATGGAAAGTAATTACTGATAAGATGGAGCTTACTTCTATTATGTTGCTATTTTTTTCATATATCTTATAACTTTTTTTGGCCCTCATTTTCTGTATTTAGTTGACTTTCTTTAGAGTGAAATATTTAAATATCTTTTTTATTTCTTTTGTGTATATTCTCTAGCTAGTTTCTTTGTCCCTTATTCCATATATTTGCTTGATTTTTTTTTTGGTAGGGAAACATTTAAATTATTTTCTCATTTGCTTTTGTATATATTCTATAGCTATTTTTCTTTGTTATTACAATGGGAATCACTCTTAACATCCTAAAGCTATAGTTCATATAGAAGTTTTTATTACCGTAACCTAAATAACATACAAATTCTCTGCTCCTTTATAGTTTTGTCCCCATACCTTTTAGTTGTCACAAAATTACATCTTTATACACAAACTCATAATTTTTTAAAATGCATTACATTTTTAAATGATGCAAAAATTAAAATGTTAAGTTACAAACCAAAGTTACATTAATACTGTTAGACTAGTAATTTAAAATTATAAATATTAATTTCTTAAATCATATACAAAACCAAAAAGACAATTATTAACAATTATTAAAATAAAATTAGTTTGATATAACCCATTTGTTTACCTTTATTGAAATCTTTATTTAGTCATATGACTTTGAGTTTCTGTTTGATATCTTTTTATTTCACCCTGCAGGACTCTCTTGGTATTTTCTTATAGGGCAGGTCTAGTACCAATGAATTTCTTCAGTTTTTGTTTATCTGAGAAAGCTTTAATATTTTTCTTACTCTTGAACAATTTTACCAAGCACAGAATTCTTGGTAGATTTTTTTCTTTTAGTACTTTGAATATATTGCTTTATTGCCTTTGGCCTCCAAAGTTTCTTATGAGAAATCTGCTGATAATCTTATTGAGGATCCCTTGTATGTGACATGTTGCTTCACTATTATTGCTTTCAGGACTTTCACAAGGAGAAAAAGTGGCAGTGGAAAACACCTGCCTATCATGCAACTCATCCCAAAGCCAGACTGGGCACACAACTAAATTGGAGAACATTTACCAGGAATTATCAACTGAGGTCCAACTGAGGAGATTTATATTAAGGAAGGAGAGCAAATACCTGGAGACTGGTAAGAAGGGCAAGGGCATGAGAGGGGTTGACCCAGGTTCCAGGAGTGACAGACCAAGAGTGCAGCAGGAACTATTGGCTACAGGAGAGTCTGTTCTCTAAGAATATACTTAGAGGCCTGGAGCCCAGGTTGAGCTCCACAGCACAGAGAACCAGAGCCAGTAGGAGAGAAAGCCACAGGTTCATGTTTTGTTTTGTTTTAAACCCAGAGTAGAGTAGTTTACATTTGCAGATACTCACCTGAGACTTTGGTACAGGAAGGGAGACTTGGACTAGAGGTGCCTAAGGAGAGGCTAGGGTGGGAAATATTGCAGGGAGACGTGGAAGAGCTATAGCCAGAAGTATTTGGTTGTAGGGCCCCAAAGCAAAATTGCCATTTTTCCTGAGAGGACCTAGCCACTCCCAGTAGCCAGTAGCCATAGGGTAGGAAAAAAAATTCCATAGGTATTACATCCTTTTCCATCCTTGGGAGCCCTGAATGCCACACCCTGCATTTTGACCTTTTCAGAGGAAACAAAAGCAGTCTCAGGAGAGTCAGTGACTGGATTAGGGAAGGGCCATCCATCCCACTATCCTGGGAACCAGGCTGGTACTTTCCCTGCATGGGAAAGCTGATAGAAACTCCAGGTTTCCAGCAGATCCCACTGGTCTCCATACAATGATCTCTGTCCAGCCAAGGATAGAGTAATACTTTGGGCCACTGAAGGAGGAGGGATCACAAGACCAGATATCAAGTTATACTACAAAGCCAATGTAATAAAAAATGCGGGTACTGGCACAATAACAGGAAGATAGATCAATGGAACATAAAAGAGAACCCAGAAATCTATACAAGACATTACGCTCCATTAATATTTGACAGAGGAGGCAAAAGCATACAAAGACAGTCTCTTCAATAAATGGTATTGAGAAAATAGACAGGTACATGCAAAAATATGAAACTAGACCACCAACTTACACCATACACAAGTATAAACTCAAAATGGACAAAAGATTGAAATGTAAGATGTGACAACATAAAAATCCTAGAAGAAACTAAAATCTGAGACATATCTCATCATAGTAATATGTTTGCAAATACATCTCTTAAGGAAAAGAAAACTAAGGAGAAAATAAACAAACAGGGCTACACCAAAATAAAGAACTTCTTTCCAGCAAAAGAAACCATCAATAAACTGAAAAAAGAGCCCACTACATGAGAGAACATATTTGCCAATGATACATCTGGTGAGGGGTTAATTTCTGAAATATATAAGTAACTCATACAACTTAACAAAAGGAAGAGAAACAACCCAATTAAAAAATGGGCAAAGGACCTAAAAAGACACTTCTCCAAAATGCTCAAAGTCACTAATCACAGAGATATGCAAATGAAAATCACAATGAAGTATCACCTCACACCTGTCAGAATCGCTACCATGAACAAATCAACACATGACAAGCACTGGCAAGGATGTGGAAAAAAGCTAATCCTAGTACATTGCTGATGTAAATGTAGACTGGTGCAGCCACTATGGAAAACAGTATGGAGTTTCCTCAAAAAATTAAAAACAGAACTGCCATTTAACCCAGAAATACTACTTTTAGGAATATAGTATAAAAAAACTGAAACACCAATTAGAAAGAACATGTACATACCTATGTTTATAGCAGTGCAATTTATAATAACTAAATCTGGAAACATCCCAATGCCCATCAGTAGATGAGTGGATAATAAACCTGTGGTAAATTTATACCATGGAATACTGTGCAGCAGTAAAAAAGGATCTCTTACCCTTTGAGACAACATGGAGGAAACTAGAGAGTATTATGCTAAGCAAAATAAGCCATTAAGAGAAAGACAAGTATCACATAATTTCACTCATATGTGGAATGTAATGAACAACATAAACTGATGAACAAAATAGATCCAGAGACATAGGAACATGGAACAGACTGTTGAATCTCATAGGGAAGGTGGGGGTGAGTGAGAAGAGATTAAGCAAAGAATTTGTATGCATATATGCATAACCCTCTCACAGATTGTAGTGTGATGAAGTCCTGGGGCAGGAGGTGGGTGTGAGCTAGAAGGGGTCAATAGAAGGAAAAGGGGGGCATCTGTAATACTTTCAACAATAAGGAGACATTAAAAAAATAATGTAATGATTATTTGTTCCCATTTGTACTTATATTTTGCCAAAGGTTTTCACTTTTAGTCTTTTTGAGTCACTTCCCATTAGTTTCTATTTAGCTGTATAAATAGAATATTAATGCTTATTATTATTATTAATTTGCCTAACTATGAGTCTTTCTCATTAACAGAGGGTGGGTGTGATTGGACTTACATGTTTGTCCTTACCCATCATCTCTTTTCACACTTTTCTGATTTTATTTAGCTCCTTTTGTTACATTTCAGGCCCTTCCAAACAATATTGAATGTGTCAACTATTTTTTATTGTGCTAGGTTTAAGTTTTAAACATTTAAAATAGCACATTCAAGTTAAAATTTTCAAGTATTACTTTTTGATGCAAAAGATTTTCATTGAATTCTGCTCTGTGGAATATTAATAGCTACATCTGCTGTCTATTGAGATTTTTTCTTTGTAATTATGTGAGAATTTGTATGCATCATCTCATTTAACCCTCACAATAACCTCATTCTCAATTTGCAGATGAAAATGCTGAGGTTGAGAGGAATCAATCATTGGGCTAGGGCCACATAATTATTTCTTTTTAAAGTTACATTCAAAGTATATTTTGTTTGGTCCTAAAGGCCAAAATTATCATATACTAAAGTGAAGAAATTATTGAACTCTGCCCAGCCAAGGGCAGAGTAATATTTTGGGCCACTCGGTTAATAAGCTTAATTCTAAACCAACTTTTGTAAGTTTGTTGTTTTTTAATATCATGCTATATATTATGTTCATCTGCTGGTCTTTTATTACCCGTGTTATTTCTCATGCCTATACTTAAGGTTACCAACTCAAATATTTTACAGGCTTAATATAGTATCTTATTGCTTCTGATTGATTTTAGAGTTGTAGTTTTACTTTATCCACTTGCAACATATCATCTATGATCTCGTTATCTTTTCAGCTACTGTTATAGAAGCTGGGGGAAAAAAAGCCATTTATCTGCCTTTGCTTTCTGTATTCCTGTTCTCTCCCCCTCTCTATTTTAGAGTATTTTACCCATAGGTCCCATGTTGTTACTTGCCTTTTTCTTACATATTTTGAATTGGGGCCATTTATTCCCATCTCAAAGAGTGTGAATATATTATCCTTCATATCTCGCTGGTTGACATGGCAAGTGCTGGCTTCAACTTTTCTCTCCACTTGGAAGAATGTTTCTCAAACATAGATGTGCAAATACAGTATCAATCCCCATTCTAGACCTACTGAGTCAATCATAAGTTTGGAGCGTATGCATCTAATCTTTTAGCCCACATTCTAAAATTTGTTTGTGGCTCTACATTTATGGACTAGTGTCTTGAAACATGCTCTGAACAACTTTGGGTTTACTGTTTCTATTCTTTATTCAGTCATTCATCTCCTTCGAGTGGGAAGAGTGTGGTGTTGAGGACAGTGAGGGGTATTGAGGGCTATGTGCAATTGCAGTTATTTTTTATTTTTTTGTTAGTTGCTAGTTTCTCTGAATTTGTTGGCATCCTTGTAATGTAGTAAGCTGCTTCATGTTGAAACACACACTTATCTCTTGGTGGAAAATGCTCTTTGTGTTTTATAGCTTTCTTTCTTAGAGTAAGGAATCCATTTTCATTAAAAAAAAGGTGCAAGTTGATGGGATTTTTGCTTTATGTAAAGCTATTGCTTTACCTATCTAGAAAACTATTTGTGGCTCTAGTTCTTAGGAAATTACTTCTATTTCTCTCTGATGTTCTAACTGGCTAAAAGGAAGAGGAAATGTATTATAGATGAGTAGGTAGGTAGGTAGGCAATAACATGGATTGTATACTAGTAGTTTGCATCTCTTTCAGCATTTAACTTTGCAGGGCTGGTTACTTGCAGTGGAGAAATGAGCTCCACATAGTACATTCTACCTTTGTACAGGCCTTCTCAAATTAATTTTCTTGCATCTGCAAACTGTGAGATCTGAATGAAGGTAGTGGTATGGGTCATATATTTATTTCTTGAGTTGTCTTTCAACCTGGGACAACTTTTTTTTATATCTAAATCATACTTCCAGAAGTATATTGAATGAGATCAAGTTTTGTCCAAGTTTAAGCACTGATTAATTATTTCTGTTGTTTTAGTCAGTTATGGCATGAGTTACTCAAGCCTGAACTATTTCTGCTTGTTTTCGTAGAAGGCCTCAGAGTTTATTTACTATTATTAAAGAATCATTAAAGATTTTTCAGAAAAAGCAAGTTATACAGTATTCCTTCTTGAAAGACAAACCTCCACGCTTGACATTCCATTAGAATAAATAAAACATCTTTATAAAAGAAAATACTTAAGGGTAAAAGAAACTTTGTGCACTGTTGGTGGAAATTTAAATTGGCACAGCCACTGTGGAAAATGGTATGGAGATTTCTCACAAAATTAAAAATAGAAAGAGTAGCCGAAACTGGTTTGGCTCATCGGTCTGCAGACAGGAAGGTCCCAGGTTCGATTCTGGTCAAGAGCATGTACCTTTGTTGGTGGCACATCCTCAGTAGGGGGTGTGCAAGAGACAGCTGATTGATGTCTCTCTCTCATCGATATTTCTAACTCTCTATCCCTCTCCCTTCCTCTCTGTAAAAAAATCAATAAAATATATTAAAAAATAATAAAAAAATAGAAAGAGTACCACATTATGATCCAGCAATTCACCATTTGAATATATATCCAAAGGAAATGAATACAGAATCTCAAAGAAGTATCTGCAGTCCCATGTTCATTGTTCATAATAGCCAAGATATGGAAACAACCTAAGTGTTCTTTGACAGATGAATAAAGAAAATGTAATATCTATCTATCTATCTATCTATCTACTAGAGGCCCAGTTCATAAAATTCGTGCACTGTGGGGTTTCTCTAAGCCCAGCCTGGACCCTCTGCAATCTGGGACCCCACAGGGGATATTCAACTGCTGATTAGGCCTAATCCCATTCAAGACTGCTGGCTCCTAACAGCTCTCCTGTCTGCCTGCCTGATTGCCCCTAACCACTTCTGCCTGCCAGCCTGATTGCCTCCTAACTGCTCCCTTGCTGGCCCAATTGCCCCCAACTGCCTTCCCCTCCCAGCTTGATTACCCCCAACTACCCTCCCCTACAGGCCTGGTCCCTCCCAATTGTTCTTTCCTGCAGGCCTGGTCACCCCCAACTGCTCTCCCCTGCCTGCTAGCTTGTGACACTGTGAGGGCGGCCATCTTGTGACAATGTGGCAGAGGCCATCTTGTGGCGGCCATCTCGTGGCAATGTGGGGGCAGCCATTTTGTGACAAAGCGGGGGTGGCCATCTCATGGTGGCCATCTTTGATGATGTGGGGGTAGCCATCTTGTGATAACATGGGGGTGGCTATCTTTTGATGCAATGGGAGCAGCCATCTTGTGATGATGTGGGGATGGCCATCTTGTGATTTGAGGGCATGAGGGTCAATTTGCATATTACCTCTATTTTATAAAATAATGTAATGTTATTTAGACGTGAGAAATAAAAAAATCTTGCCATTTATGACAACATAGATGAATCTGGTAGGATTATGCTAAGTGACATGTGGAATCTAAAAATGCCAAACTCATAAAACAGATAATACAGTGTTGATAACCAGGGGCTTTTTAGTAGTGCAAATCAGGAGATGTTTATCTAAGGTTAGAAATTTCCAGTTATAATATGAATAAAACCTGGGGATCTAATATACAGCATGGTGTTTATAGTTAACAATACTGTACTATATACTTAAAAGTTGCTAAGAGAGTAGATTTTAAATATTCTAATCACAAAAGAGAAATGGTAATTATGTGAGGTGCTGAAGGTGTTAGCTAATACTATGGTAATAAACATTTTGATATATACCAGTAAGTATATCAAATCAATATGTTATGTACCTTAAACTAATACAATGTTATCTCAATTATATAACAATAAACTTGGGGAAATATACATATTTCAGAGCTTCCTGTGAGCTCTGGAGTATAGTCTAATAGTAAGTTTTTGCTCTGCCACTTTTAAATTCTGTAATCTGGAATAATTGTTAACTTTTTCTGAAACTTTTTAAAAACTCTTGTATAATGGAGATAGACAGGGTACTTACCTGATATTGTTTTTAAGTAAAAATTAAATGTATCAATGTAAAGAATGAGCACAGGGCCTGGCACAGAATGAACTCTCCATGATATTAATTTTCTTCTCCTTTCCCTTGCCAACCTATTTATTAATGAAAATGGACCTGCCTTATGACCTAGTGATTCCACTTCTGGGAATATATTCAAATAATCCTGAAACACTAATTTGAAACAATATATGCACTCATAGGTTAATTACAGAATTATTTACAATAGCCAAGATTTGAAAGCAGCCCAAGGGCCCATCAGTAGATGAGTGGATAAAAAAGCTGTGGTGCATTTACACAATGTAGTACTACTCTGTCTAAAAGAAAGGAAGAAAACCTTACCCTTTACAGCAGTATGGATAGACCTGGAGAATATTATGCTAAGTGAAATGAGCCATATGATTTTACTCATATGTGAAATTGAATGAACAAAATAAACTAAAATAAGGGGAAAAAATAGAACCATGGGCATGGTATATGGAATAGGCCAACACATGTCAGAGGGCAGGGTGGAAAAGAACTGGATAAAAGAAGGTAAAAAATATTAGCCAAAGAACATATATGATGACACACGGACAGAGACAACAGTGTGGTAAAGGCCAGGGGAGGGGGTGGCTAGGTAGAGTTGGGCAAAGGGAGGGAAAATGGGGTATATTTTAAATAGCATCAATAAAAATGTGACAAACAAAATAGAAACAGGAGCATAGATAGAGAACAAACTGACAGCTGTCAGAAGGGAGGAGATTGGGAGGGGTTGGGTGAAAAATATGAAAGGATTAAGCAAACAAACAAAAAACCTCATAGATACAGTCAAGTGTATGTTGATTACCAGAGATAATCAGGGGGTGGGATAGATAGAAAAGAGTAAAGAAGGAATAAATTATTATGGAAGGAAAATTGACTTGAGGTGTTGGACACAATCCTATCTAATAAAAAAGTAATAGGCAAATTGACCATACCTCCATTACACCCACAAGCCACACCCACCATCCAATCAGGAGTGAGTATGCAAAATAACCCCACCAAGATGGCCACAGAGAGAGTAGGAGGGAGGCTTGGGTTGTCCCGGCAATGGAGGAAGCCAAGCTTTCCACATACACTGGCCAGCCCAGGCCTCTGCTCAAGGCTACAAAGTTTCAATTATAGAAGATAAATAAATTCCAACAGAAATGGCTGCTGCCACAGAGTGAGCAGAAGGCTTGGCTTTGCTCTAGGCTACAAAGTTTCAATTGTAGAAGATAAATAAATCCCAGATACCAGAGCCTCCACTTGGGTTGCCAGGGTGCATGGCTGGCCTGCAAACCACCACAGGCCCCTAGCCAAGTCTGCCCCATGCTCCAAGGGAACCCCCACCCTGATCTGGGACACCCTTTAGGGCAAACTAGTTGGCCCCCATCCATGCACCAGGCCTCCCTCTATACTATCTAATAAAAGAGTAATATGCAGATTGACCATCACTCCAACACACAAGATGACTTTCCCATGTGGTCAAAGATCCTGCCCCCATGTGGACACAAGATGGCCATCACAAGATGGCCAGCAGGGGAAGGCAGTTTGGGGAGACCCAGGCCTGCAGGGGAGGGCAGTTGTGGGTGATCAGGCCAGCAGGGGAGGGCAGTTGGGAGGGCCCAAGCCTACAAGGGAGGGCACTTGAGAGAGAGCAGGTCTGCAAGGGAGGGCAGTTGGCGGTGACCAAGACTGCATGGAAGGGCACTTGAGCGGGACACAAGCCTTCAGGGGAGAGCAGTTAGGGGGGACCAGGACTGCAGGGGAGGGCAGTTAGGGGTGACCAGGTCTGCAAGGGAGAGCAGGTAGAGGTGACCAGTCTCACAGGAGAGGGCAGTTTGGAGCAAACACGCTGGCAGGGGAGCAGTTTGGGATCAATCAGGCTGTCAGGGGGTGATCAGGCTGGCAGGCAGAATTGGTTAGGGGCAATCAGGAAGGCAGGCAGGCGAGCAGTTGTGAGCCAGCAGTCCTGGATTGTGGCAGGGATGTCTAAACGGGCAGTTGGACGTCCCTTGAGGGGTCTCAAACCGGAGAGGGTGCTGGCTGAGCTGAAGGACACCCCCTTGTGCATGAATTTCATGCACTGGGTCTCTAGTATAATATACGGATAATATATTAAAATTCTACACCTGAAACCTATATAATTTTATTTACTGACTAGGGGCCCAGTGCATGACTTTGTGCACTTTGAAAGGAACTGTGGGCCATGAGGCTGCAGTGGGTACAGGGGCAGGTCTTGGCCCATCCCCTACACCCCTGCCTGGACCCTCCCACTGTGGCCCCTGATACCCTGTCTGCTGGCAGCCCCACTCCTGCTGCTGCTGCTCCGATGCACTGATGGCATGGAATGATTTGGGCCAGTGCCAGCAGCAGGTGCAAGTGGTGGATGCTGCCTCATTCATCCCTCGGAAGCAGGGAAAAGTGGAAAAGCCCTCAGTAGTGATCAGGGCAGCTGCCACTTGTACCCGCTGATGGTGCCAAGCAATCTGGTGCAAGCTGGGTTGGTGCTAGCAGTGGGTGCAAGCGGTGGCTCCAGTATCAATAGCAGGTGTGAGCAGAGGCATCACTGGCAACAGGTGTGTGAGGTGGATGCTGGCCCTGATCACCCCTCAGGATCAGGGGGAGGTAGAGAAGCCCCGAGGGGTGACTGGGGCCAGCTCCAGACATCAGCAGTGAGTGAGAGCAGGGACAGAGCGAGCAGTAGGTGCAGGCATAGGATAAGACTGCAGCACAGGAGAGCAAAGAATTTTCAGTAACCAACAGAGTCTCACCCTGATGACAGTTCTGGCAACCTTGGTCACCTGCTCCACCATCCCACCACACCTGACAACTGCCATGTTCTGTGCATACCCCCTGATGGTCAGCACATGTCATAGCCACAGATTGTTCAGTTGTTTGGTTGTTCCTCAGTTCAGTCTATTTGCATATTACTTATATATATATATAGATATCACCCCCAATAAATTTAATAAAAAAAAGAAAAAGAAAATAATAGACATTACCTTTCTCATTGCCCTGAGTCTGTGAACTGAAATATAAAATAAAATATATAAAATAGAAAGTTTCAGGTTTGATCTTTGATTAAGATTCATATAAGAAGTAACCAATGAATACATAAATAAGTGGAACAACATATCAATACAGTGGTACCTCAAGATACGAGTTTAATTCATTCCGTAACCTTGAGGCATGGTAAACTATGAGACACTCGAGTTGCGGTAAACTGGTGGGTCGTGTGCAGCCGGCCGATCCGCGCGATTACTCCTATCTCAAATGTTGCTAGTATTTCAAAGCAAAAATCGCTTGCTCCACTGCTCGTATCTCAAAAATCTCATATGTTAGGACACTCGTACCTCAAGGTACCACTGTATTTCTCTTGTTCTCTCAAAACTCAACAAAAAAAAGAGAAAGTTTTGCATGTGCTGGAGGATTCAGACATAAAAGAATAGTTCAACTAAATAGTTTAGCCATCACTTAAGGACAGCCTACTAGGTATCAGATCCTATGCCAGGTCTCAAAAAGGAAGACACCTCTGCCCTCATAGAACCCACAACTAAATTAATGCATAAACAATTATAATTTTTTGTGTTAAGATTTGTGATAGGACTCTGGTCATGTAGCTCAGTTGGTTAGATCATCATCCTGACACAACAAGGTTGCAGGTTCAGTCCCTGATCAGGGCACACATAAGAATCAAACAATGAATGCCTAAATTAGTGGAACAACAAACTCTCTCTCTCTCTCTCTCTCTCTCTCTCTCTCTCTCTCTCTCTCTCTTTCTCTTTCTCTCTCTCCAAAATCAATAAATACATTTAAAAAATAATGAAAAATATTTGTCATAGAAAAATGTGCTCAGAGTGATGAGAGCCCAGAAGAGGGACAACAGAGGACCATGAAAGAAGTGGACATAGAAGTGTCCTCATTTCCTGAGGTCAATGTTAAATAATGAGCACTGAGTCCAACATGCACCAAGGCTTAGCAAAGCTCCCATTTTTCGTGAGCCATCCTAGAGGCCAAGTACTATTGTAATGGAAAAACACTGGAGACCTAGGATTGTGAATTATCAAAATTTGGCACTTTGAATTCAGTGTATCTCGGAAAAACGTAAGTTCATTAGTAGCTCAAGGCTAAATGTCTGATTTTGTAGTTAACTAGAAGCCCGGTGCATAACATTCATGCATTGGATGGGGGACCTGTCCTGCACTCTTTCACAGTCTAGGAACACTTGGGGGATGTCTGACTGCTGGCTTAGGCCTGGTACCCTGAGGGGTCCTTAGTGCTGCCACTGAGGTAGCAGAGGCTACCACTACCATCACTGCGCTTCACAGCCATGAGCCCAGCTTCTGGCTGAGCGGTGTTCCTCCTACAGAGGCACACTGTCCACCAGGGGCAGCTCCTGTGTTGAGCGTCTGACCCCTAGTGATCAGTGTGCATCATAGCGACTGGCATTCTCCAGTTTGTCCAATTTGCATATTAGCCTTTCATTATATAGGATTTGTGTAGATTAGTAACACTTTTTTTTTTTTTGGTAACACCCTTTTTAGAATAAATTATTGTGACAGGTCCACACAACTAACCCAGCTGCCTGTGTATGTGTGACAGCCCCCTGAAGCTCAATCGGCCTGGTGTTCTATATTTCACTGTTTCTCATGTAGTAGGCAAATCTGGCAGGGGCACTATTAGTAAGCTGGGATGAAGCCATCCACAGTGACTATCTGACAGGCATAGCTCACAGAGAATGAGGATGATTATAAGTCCCTTTGTAGGCTGCATAGTCTTCACTCTTCTGAGTCCTGACAGTTCTCCTTTTTTCCTTTAAAACATCCCTTTGAAAACCCTTATGTTGTTAGGCTAATTAAACCTCCTCTTTGGGTAGAAAGTATAATGAGTAGCTGGGTATATGTAGCCAGATTTTGTTATTCATCTGGCAAGACTGTGTACTTCCTGGCCTTTGACAATTAGTAATAAGCTAATTATTCTTAGTGTAATAAGGCATCTATATTTATTATCCCTTTCCTAGATCTTTTAGAGCCCAGTGACATGCTGCTTATGCATTGTTTAATGCTACCTACTTTGTTGACTTTACTACACATTTGTGGAGAAATGCTGTGCTTTTTACAGTGTGAATCTGAGTTTTCAAATCTGTGGGCCTTGTAGGGTAAACATACCCAGGGCTTTTCTGAATCATTGGATAATGTTGTTATTGTAGATGGAAAGTAAGCTACAGTATTTATATTACTGAGTAGGTCTTATGTGAGTTCCATAAGTAGGTGTGAATCTTAAGCTAGAATCTTGTAAATGTGTTTTATATTAAAAATTTCCAATTTAAAGAGAAGTTAATGAATCTTTTCTATAATTGCAGTGTAAAAGTTAAGTGTTTTTTTTCTCCTGTTAAATTCATTAAGTATATTCATAACCTACAAAAAGTATTTATTAATTATATATTCTATACTTTTTAAAAAATATGAATTATGTTCATTTCTGGTGTAATAAATGCTGCAATAAAATTTTCATGTCTTTAGAATTCTCTATCCTAGAGAATTATTGACTGTCTTTGACTCAGTAGTTTTCAACTGGGAAAGATTTTGCCAGTTAGGGGACATTTTGAAATATTCTGAGACATCATTGGTTGTCATAATGGGCAGGGGAGATGCTACTGTATTCTATGCTAGAGGCCAGTAATGTTGCTAACCATCCTATAGTACAACAGACAGTTTCCCACAACAAAGAATTATCCTGGCCAAAATGTCAATAATGTCAAAATTGAGAAACCCTAATGTGCTCTGAATTATAAAAATAATTTTATTTTCTCAAAAAATGTGATGTGTGTGTTAATTTGTTTAGAATGTGCATTGTGAAAATTCCTACTAAACAGTTGTGTGGGGAGACATATTCCCTAGCCTGTTACATGATGGGCAGAGATATTGAGATGAAGTTGGCCAAAATGCCACTGCTGTTCAGAAAACAAGAAATACCCTACCTGAAAAATATTTACTCATAACATCATAAACCACTACGGGAAAATGTTCTTTAACCTCTGAGAAAATTAATAGCAAAAACATGGTCTTTTCTAATTAGATTTTAGTTTGTGGTTCAACAATGTTCGAAGTAGAAATTGACCATCAGGTTGTAAAATCTTATTTAATCTTATGAAAATATCTTCATAATACTACCACCATAAAAAGTGATTTTAAAAGTTACATGTAGCATAAGATTTAAAATTTTTCTGTCAAAAGAATATGATATTGGAAAATTACATTTTACTTGAAACTTTTTCTAACTAGCAAATTTATTTTAGGTTTTATAATAACACTTGATAAATTTGGTATCTGCATTTTTAGAATTTTGTGGAAATAATATTTTCTTATGTCTCCAGATGTGGTGAATGCCTCTCCTTACAAAATTACCATATTGAAGTGGTCTCTTCTGTACATGCTGGTTGTAAGTTAGCCTAATATATGATCAGGAGTTCTCATGCAAAATGATTCAGGGTGCAGTCATTCCCATTTAGTCTGCTTTTCATATTAAAAATAACACAGACACAAAAAACGAACATACTCAGTCAATATTTAATGAACAATTCATTATCTTTAAGGGGTTTAACAATGGACCTTGATCTTGGTTATTTGTCTTCTGTTTTTTTCAACATCTTACTTTCTATTGGCCACTTCACTACAGTCTAAGGTTAAGTAAAAATTTTAAAGAGAAGAAGCATCAATAACCATAAACATCCTTGACTCTGCCTTTCCCTCTAGCTTCATTTCATCTTTCTCCTTCCTTTTCAGTTAAGCATCAAGGTTGAACCTTTCTGTTTATTTCTACTCACTTGCCAATCATTCTCTTTTATTAAATCTTTGTTGAAGTATAATTGATATAAAAAGGACTGTACATACTTAATATGCACTATTTGATTGGTTTGAACATGACAACATCACCACAATCAAGGTAATAAACATATCCATTACTAGGGGCTCAGTGTATGACATTCATGCAATTGGGCTGGGGTGGGGGATGGGTGTCCCTCAGCCCAGGGTGCACCCTTTTGCAATCCGGGACTCAGGGGATGTCTGACTGCTGGGTTAGGCCTGCTCTCCATGGAGACCGGGCCTAAGCTGGCAGTCAGACATCCTTTTGGCAGCCTGAGAGTGGGCCTAAGCCAGCAGTTGGACAACCACCAAGGGGTCCTTAGCACTCCTGCAGAGTGGGAATGCACTAACCACCAGGGGAAGCTCCTGCATTGAGCATCTGCCCTTGGTGGCCAGTGCACATCATAGGGATTGGTCATTCCACAGCTCAGTTGATTTGCTTATTAGCCTTTTATTGTATAGGATATTCATATGTTCCCTTGATTTTGGTTGGTTGTTTATAGTAAGTACTCACTATGAGATTTAAGATCTTAGATTGTTCCCTTTAGTATTATGAAATAGCCCTCATGTTATGTCTTTCACTTTGAGATCTAATTTGTCAGATATAAATATAGCTACCCCAGCTTTTTTTTTTTTCATTTCCATTTGCCTGAAAAAACTTTTTCCATCCATTCACCTTCAGTCTGTCTGCGTCTTTTTTTTTTTTTCAGGTGGGTTTCTTGTAAATAGCAGATATATGGGTCCTGTTTTCTTTTTCAATCCGTTACTTTATGTCTTTTGATTGGGGCATTTAATCTATTTACATTTAAAGTTATTATTGATAAGCACTTATTTGTTGCCATTTTTATTCTTTACCCCTGTGTTCCTTCTTTGCTTCCTATTTCTTTCTTTCATCCTTTTTTCTTTTTCTTTTAACAACAGACTCTGTAGCATTTCTTTCATTTCTGGTTTGGTGTTAATAAATTCCCTTAGTCCTTTTTTGTCTGTGAAGCTCCTGATTTCACCTTCAATTTTGATTGATAGCCTTGCTGGGTACAGTATTCTTGGATTCAGTCCCTTCATTTGCATGACTTTGTATATTTCATTCCATTCCCTTCTGGCCTGATGAATTTCTGTTGAGAAATCAGTTGCTAGTCTGATGGCGGTTACTTTGTAGGTAACTTTCTGTCTCTCTCTGGCCACTTTTAAGATTCTTACTTTGACGCTGGTGTTTGCCAATTTAATTATAATGTGCCTTGGCATCGGACTTTTGGGGTTCATTTTGCTTGGGAATCTGTGCGCTTCTTGGATTTGTGTGGGTTTTTTCTTCCCTATATCAGGGACGTTTTCTGTCATCATTTCTTCAAACATGTTTTCTATTCCTTGCTCAGTTTCCTCTCCTTCTGGAACCTCCATAATGGGATGTTGTTTTGTTTTGTGTTGTCCCTAAGTTCCCTTAGGCTCTTCTGCATTTTATTTTATTTTTCTTGAAGCTGCTCAACTTGGGGTATTTTTTCCTACCTTGTTTTCTACCTCACTGATGTGGTCCTCTGCTTCTTCTAGCCTACTATTGATGCTTTCTATTGAGTTTTTTAGAGCAGCAATGTCATTTTTCATTACTTCTTGGTTGTTCTTCAGTTCCTTTTGGCTCTTACTCATATTGTCAAATTTGTCTTCCATTATTTTCAGCCATGTTATGACCATTTTTTTGAATTCTTTCTCTGGCAGGTTTCTTGCCTCCATTTTGTTTACTTCCTTTTCTGATGATGCCTGCTTTAAAAATAAAAATAAAAAATAAAATAATAGAATGTGCAGTAGTGAAGGTCATTCACTTCCTCTATTGTTCTGTTTTGTGTGCCTATTTTCTAGTAGGACAGTATTGCAGTTCCCTGCATTCTCCTGCTCTTCAGTGTTGTAAGCCAGTCCTAATTTTTAAGGAGACGGTGTGTCTTAATTTCTTTTTCCTTTATTTGTGATTACACAAGAGTCAATTTGTGATTCCACCCCTGGGTGGCAGTGTTTCTGGATTGACCTCTACTACTACAGGTCCTCTCTAGCCTGTACTTAGATCCTGCTTTCCCTGTGGTACTCAATACCGTTTTGTGGGAGTGGGCTGTCCCAGAACTGGTTCACCAATGGTCACTCCCTGCTCTGATCCCCAAGATTACAGGAAAACAACTTCCCCCTACAGTCTCCTAGGGTATCTCCAAATATGTATTGGGCTCAGCAATCAGAATCAAGCATCTTAAGAGGAAAGAGCACAAGTCAGTGATCTCCCCTCCCCCTCTTGTCCAAGCAGTTGGCACACTTTTAAAAATCCCAGGCTGTCTCTCTGCGTCTGATCAAAATGGGTTGCTTTCTAGAGATCCCCTCTCTTAGCATCTCTGAGGACCCCCTTCCACATTCACAGATCATGCCAGCCCCAACAGCCACAGATCTCTCCATGAGCAGATTTCCCCTGCTCCTCCAACTCCCACAATGTATATGCTTCTCTGTCCTATGGGACCAGAATCTCACCTCATCCTAGGAAAAATCTGACCTTTCCATAGTGGAGTGTAGAGCTCCTCTGAATCTGCATGCCTGTGCCAGTTGGAGACCAGTATTCTCAGGTTCACAGCTGTTTGGTGGGCGCTATACTTGTAGAGTTTTAAGCTTCTGATAACATCCACTCTCCCCTTCAGGATGGCACGGTCTGCACATCCAAGCTGACAGATCTGGGAGGGAATTCACCACCAGTAGTGGCAGTTCAGTCAGAAGATCCCTGTCTAGCAGTCCCCCACCTACTCCTGGAGTATAGATGTTCCTCGACTCACCAACAAACACTCCCCATGTGACCCTCAGTTGTTCTCTCTCTCTGCTCTGGGACAAGGCTCAGGACACATCCATCTATTCTACCACCATTTTTTTCACTCAATATTTAAGATCTCAATAAAAATTTAACACAATCCTATATTATCCTATGTAATAAAAGACTAATATGCAAATTGATCCAACGGTGGAAAGAACAGTCACTATGATGCACACTGACCACAAGAGGGAAGATGCTCAATGCAGGAACTGCATCTTGGTGGTCAGTGTGCCCCACAGTGGGAACAAAAGCCCTGAGCTGAGCTCATGGCTGGTGAGTGCCGTGGCTGTGGCGGGAGCATCTCCCACTTCTGCAGCAGCACTAAGGATGTCCAACTTCTGGCTTAGGCCCACTTGAGCCTAAGCTATCAGTCAAACATACCCCAAGGGCTCCTGAACTGAGAGAGGATGCAGGTCAAGTTGAGGGACTCACTCCCACTGAATGCATGAATCTCGTGCACTGGGCCTCTAGATTGTTATAATAACTATGTTGAGAAGAGTTCTAGACTTTATTCATCTAGCCTAACTAAAACTTCACACCCATTGAAACACAACTCCCCTATTTCTTCTGACATCTATCCTTAACACCCAACTGAAACTGTACTTTGAAAAATCACCAAAGACCTTCTAATTATCAAATCCAAAGTTCCCTTTGGGATATATAAGCTCTCAAAACAAATGGCACCTTTGTAGCTAGTCCTTTCCTGAACATGTGTGCTAAATCTCAAGACATCCTCAATTTATTTTCTTTGTACCCCTTATTACCTGAATTTATTTCAATATCTTTGTTCACATGTTTATTTCTTTTTAACCCCATTTGAAAAGAGGTTCCCTGAGTGTACAGGCTTAGCCTTGTTCACTACAATATACTAAGACCCTAAACTATGCCTGGCACATAGTAAGCATTCAATAAATATCTGTTTAGGGGGGAACACGAGAGATGGCGGCTAGCAGGATGGAGGTGAGGTAGAGGAAGTGAGTGAGTGAAGGGATGAAAGGAGAGTGTGTGGATGTGTGTGGTTAATGTGTGAGAGTGTAAGGGACAGTTAATTCCCCTAAGGGCCTGCAAGGGCTGGCAGACCAGGCTCTTTTGAATAGGGAGAGACTACCACCACTCTGCACACCTCCCAGACTGCAAGACTCAGGCATGGACCCCACGCCATCTTGATGGGAAGAATGGCCTTTTCTAAGAACTCATCAGCACCACCACCCAGACAGGCCTTGGAACTGCCAACGGCTCAGCAGCCACTCCAGCCAAAATCCTGCTTCCTTAACCACAGAACTGCAGACCCTGAGAACTCTGCCTCTAAACATGCACTGCTCTGGCAGCAGTAGGTGCAACTTCCATCCTCTACAGCAGCATTTCCAGCATGCAGGCATCCAGGGAATACCACTCCATGGGCAGTGCCTGGGAGCCACTGGGATCCCCTGCTGGGTATAATTTTGTACAGACAGGACGTGATGCTCCACAGTAGAAATTCTGAATTCCCTCTTCTTCATCGACACCCCAGCTGTGCAACTTCAGTGCCAGAGCCCCTCAGAGTGTGTCAGAGCTCTGCAATGGCAAATGGACTACCACAGTTATGCATTTCCAATGATCAGGAAACCTAAGCCCATCTCTCCAAATGGCGCTCCTGGGAGCTGTGGGGAGCTCTCACTTGGTGCAATCATGGACAAACAGGGACATACTTCCCTATGGCAGTAGAAATTCTGAATTCACTCATCCTGGATACTTGTCCACAGATGCCTCAATTACATGGCTTCATTGCCAGGGCCTTTCAGAGTGCTTCAGTGTGCTTCACTGGCAAATACATAGCAGGTACCACTGTGAGCTGCCACTGGGAGTGTGCACCTATCTACCACAGGTGCAGCAGCAAAAGCTGAGTTTGCCCAACCCACAACTATACAACTCTAGACATCACAGTCACACCTTTCCAGAGCACAGGCCTACTGAGTCCTATCACCCCAAAAAATGGTTCCTGGGTGCCACTGTGAGTCCCTGCTGGGCACACATGATTTCAATCAAGGGTGCAAGACAGAAAAAATTGGGACACTCCCCTCCACGGCTGCTGACTTCTAGACACCACAGTTACATCTTTCCAGCTCAGAGGGCTACACCAAGAGAACCCAAATAGCTCAAGTTGAGGGCTACACTATATTACCAAGCCTAGGAGATGTGAGAAATCACACCAGTAGCACCATTCCCAAAAGAACCTGTGTAGGAAAGTAATCGTATCTATAATTAAAACATTACAGGAAAACATGACAAGACCAAAAAGCAATCCCCAAAGTAAAGAAAAAGAGGAATTACCAGAAAGGGAGTTAAATGAATTTGAGGCCAACAGCTTATATCAGACAAAGAATTCAGAGTAATGGTTATAAGGATGTTTGACAAATGGCTGGATGACAAATACACACAACTCAATGACAAATATACACAAGTCAATGAGAATTATAAAGAGCTGAATGAGAATATCGCCAGCATGAAAAGGAACCAAAAGGAGATGAAGAACATTATAGTTGCAATAAACAACACAATGGAAGGCTTAAACAGTAGACTGGAGAAGGCTGAGGACTGCATCAGCAAGTTAGAAGACAAGGTAGGAAAAAACACACAAACACAGTAGCAACTGGAAAGAAGATTTAAAAAGCAAGAGGAGAGCTTAAAGGAGCTTTGGAACAACACAAAATGAAACAACATTCGCATAATAAGGGTGCCAAAAGAAAAGGAAGAGGAGCAAGGAATAGAAAACCTGTTTGAAGAAATAATAACAGAAAACTTTCCTGATATTGGCAAGAAAAAAACCATGCAAGTCCAAGAAGCACATAGAGTCCCAAACAAGATGAACTCTAAATAACTGACACCAACATACATCAAAGTTAAATTGAAAAATACCAATGACAAAGTACTTCAAAGGCCACTTGAGAGATACAGAAAGTTACCCAAAAGGGTTCACCTATTAGAATATCAATGGATTTCTCAACAGAAACACACCAGGCCAGAAGGGAATGGAGGGAAAGTTACAAAGTGATGCAAAACAAGGGACTGAACCCAAGAATACTATACCCAGCAAGGCTATCATTGAAACTTGAAAGTGGAATCAGGAGCTTCACAGACAAAATGGGCTAAGAGAATTTATCCCTACCAAGCCATAAATGCAAGAAATAATAAAGGGACTACTGTAAAAAGAAGAAAGAGAAAGGCAAGAAGAAACACAAACATTAAGGAAAAATATGACAACAAAAATGTACTTATCAATAATAATATTAAACTTAAATGGATTAAATACACCAATCAAAAAACATAGGGTAGCTAAATGGATAAGCAAACATGACCCATATTCTTGCTATCTGCAAGAGACCCACTTCAGATCAAAAGATTCACACAGACTGAGAGTGAAGGGATAGAAAAACATTTTTCAGGCAAATAGAAATGAGAAAAAGCTGGGGTTGCAATACTTATCCTATCTAATAAAACAGTGATAGGCAAATTGACCACACCTCAGCAACACACAAACCACACCCATAAGCCATACCCACCATCCAATCAGGAGCAAGTATGCAAATTAACCCAATCAAGATGTCTACGAACACAGAGAGAGCAGGATGGAGTCTTGGGTTGCCCCTGCTGATGGAGTAAGCCAAGCTTTCCACACACCATGGCCAGCCCAGGCCTCCACTTCAGGCAACAAAGTTTCAATAGCTGCTGCCACTGAGTAAGCAGGCTTGGCGCCACTCCAGACTACAAAGTTTCAATTATAGAAGATAAATAAATCCCAGATACCAGGGCCTCCACTTGGGTCACCAGGGGACCTCTCGCCAAGGCCACCCTGTTGTCCAAGATTACCCCCACCCTGATCAGGGACACCCTTTTGGGCAAACCAACTGGCCCATAACCATGCAACATACCTCTATCCTATCTAATAAAAGAATAATATGTAAATTGATTATCACTACAACACACAAGATGACTGTCCCTATATGGTCAAAAGACCCTGCCCTCAAGTGAACACAAGATGGTCACTACAAGATGGCCAACAGGGGTGGGGAGTTGGCAGGGATCAGGACTGCAAGGGAGGGCAGGTTGGGGATGATCAACCCTGCTGGAAAGGGCAGTTAGGGGTGACCAGGCCTGTAGGGGAGGGCAGTTAGGGGCAAACAAGCTGGCAGGGGACCAGTTAGGCATCAATCAGACTGGCATGGGAGTGGTTAGGGGGTGATCGCTGGCAGGCAGAAGTGGTTAGGGGCAATCAGGAAGTCAGGCAGGTGAGCAGTTGGGAGCTAGTAATCCTGCATTATGAGAGGGATGTCCGACTGCCTGTGATCGGGCCTAAATGGGTAATGGGACATCCCTCAAGGGGTCCCTGATTGGAGAGGGAGCAGGTTGGGCTGAAGGACACCACCGGCCCATGCATAAATTTTGTGCACCAGGCCTTTAGTATCTGATAAAATAGACCTCAAAGTGAAGGCCATAATCAGAGATAAGGAAGGCCACCACATAATACTAAAGGGAGCAATTCAACAAGAAGTTATAACTCTGGTAAACATATATTCACCCAGTACAGGAGCACCCAAATACATAAAACAACTTCTGTAAGATATCAAGGGATAGATTTAAAGTAATAGAGTCATATTAGGGGACTTCAATACTCCTCTGACACCACTGGATAAATCATCTAAACAAAAAATCAGCGAAGAAACATCAATCCTAAATGACACACTAGATCAGATGGACTTAGTTGAGATACTTAGAACCTTTCACCCCAAAGCTACAGAATAAACATTCTTCTCCAGTGCACATAGAATATTTTCAAGGATAGACCACATATTAGGACACAGGCAAATTGTCTCCAAATTCAAGAAGTTAGAAATTATATCAAGCATCTTCTAATATCACAATGGCATAAAACTGGAAACCAACCACAATAAAAACAGTCCAAAAAAAATCAAACACCTGGAAACTAAATAGAATTACCAGAGAGATCAAAGAATAAATAAAACACATCATGGCAACAAATGACAATAAAAACACAATCCAAAATCTAGAAGACACAATGAAAGCAGTCTTAAGAGGGAAGTTCATAGCTTTACAAGCCTACTGCAAAAATAAACTAACAAACAAACAAACAACAACAAACAAGAATAAAAAATGGTAAGAAATTACCTAACCATTCAACTCAAAGAGATAGAAAGAAAGCAACAAGGAAAGCTCAATGTAAGCAGAAGGAAGAAAATAATAAAGATCAGAGCAGAGATTACCGACATAGAGACAAAAAAAAAAAACAATACAAAAGATCAACAAAATAAAGAGCTGGTTCTTTGAAAGGATAAAGATTGATGAACCTCTAGCCAGGCTCACCATGAAGCAAAGAGAGAGAACCCAAATAAATAAAATCAGAAATGAAAGAGGTGAAATAACAACAGACCCCACAAAAATACAAAAGATTGTTAAAACGTATTATGAACAACTCTATTCCAACAAACTGGACAACCTGGAGGAAATGGACATATTCCTAGAAAAATACAAACTTCCAAAACTCAATCAGGAAGAATATAAACATCTCAATAGGCCAATAACTATGGAAGAAATTGAAGCAGTCATTAAAAACCTTCCAGCAAACAAAAGCCGAGGGCCAGCTTCACAGAGGAGTTTCACCAAAATTCAAGGAAGAATTAAAACCTATGCTCCTCAGACTATTCCAAAACATTCAAGAGGAAGGAACACCTCCAATTTCATTCTCTGAAGCCAACATCAGTCTAATACCAAAGCCAGATAAAGACAACACAATGAAAGAGAATTACAGGCCAGTATCCCTCATGCACATAGATGCCAAAATCCTCAACAAAATTCTAGCAAATTGGATCCAGCAGTACATATGAAAGATCATACACTATGAACAAGTAGGATTCATCCCAGGAATGCAAGGAAGGTACAATATCCGCAAATCAATAAACGTGTTGCATCACATAAACTAATTGAGAGATAAAAATCACATAGTCATATCAATTGATGCAGAAAAAGCATTTGACAAAATCCAACACCCTTTCTTGATAAAAACTCTCAGCAAAGTAGGAATAGAAGAATCATACCTCAACATCATAAAAGCCATATATGACAAAAACACAGCTAACAACATACTCAATTGGCAAAAACTAAAACCATTTTCCCTAAGAACAGGTACAAGACAGGGATGCTCACTCTCCCCTCTTCTCTTCGACATAGTACTGGAATTATTAGCCATTGCAATTAGACAAGAAGAAGAAATAAAAGGCATCCAAATTGGAAATGAAGAAGTAAAATTGTCATTATTCACAGATGACATGATACTGTACATAGAAAAACCTTAAGACTCCATAAAAAAATATTAGACTTAACAAAAGAATTTGGCAATGTAGAAGGATACAAAATTAATGCCAAAAAATGTATGGCGTTTCTATACACCAACAGAGAACTTACAGAAAGGGAGACTAAGAAAACAAACCCATTTACCATTGCACCAAACAAATTAACATACATATGAATAAACCTAACTAAGGAGGCAAAAGACCTATATGCAGAAAACTACAGGACATTAAAAGAAATAGAGAAAGATATAAATAGATGGGAGAGCACACTGTGTTCATGGATTAGTAGAATTAACATCATTAAAATGTCCATACTACCCAAAGCAATCTGTACATTCAATGCAATTCCCATTAAAATACCAATGGCATATTTTGCAAACCTAGAAAGAACTCTCCAAAAGTTCATCTGGAATAAGAAAAGATCCTGAATAGCCACAGCAATCCTGAGAAACAAGAACAAAGTAGGTGGGAGCTCAATACCAGATTTCAAGCTGTATTATAAGACCACTGTTCTCAAAACAGCCTGGTACTGGCACAGGAACAGACATATAGACCAATGGAATAGAATGGAGAACTCAGATATTGACCCAAGTCACTATGCTCAATTAATATTTGACAAAGGAGGCATGAACACACAATGGAGTCAAGAAAGTCTCTTCGATAAATGGTGTTGGGAAAATTGGACAGATACCTGCAAAAAAAGTGAAACTAGGCCACCAACTTATACCATACACAAAAAAGAAACTCAAAATGGATAAAGAACTTAAACATAAGACAGGAAACTATAAAAATACTAGAGGAATCCACAGGCAGCAAAATCTCAGACATATGCCAAAGCAATTTCTTCACTGATGCCACTCCTATAGTAATGAAAACTAAAGAGAAAATAAACAAATGGGACTACTTCAAAATAAAAAGCTTTTGCACAGCAAAAGAAAACAATAAGAAAGCCCAGTCTATGGTAAAACATATTTGCAAATGTTATCACTGATAAAGGTTTAATCTCCAACATTTACAGGGAACTCCTACAACTTAATAAAAGGAAGATAAACGATCCAATAAAAAATGGCTAATATACCATTTCAAATAGAATCTTTTTGAAAGAAGACAGAAGGAAGGCCAGGAGACATATGAAAACATGTTCAAAGTCACTAATTATCCCGGAGATGCAAAACAAAATGACAATGCAGTACCATTTCACACCTGTCAGAATGGCAATCATCAAGGAATCAACAAAGGGCAAGTGCTAGTGTGGATACAAAGAAAAAGAAACCCTCGTGCACTGCTGGTAGGCATGCAGACTGGTGCAACCACTGTGGAGAACAGTATGGAGTTTTCTTAAAAAAATAAAATGGAACTCACATTTGACCTAGTGATCCCACATCTAGGAATATGTCACAAGAAACTAGAAACAGCAATTAGAAAGGACATATGCACCCCTTTGTTCATAGTGGCACAATTCACCATAGCTAAGATTTGGAAACAGCCTAAGTGCCCATCAGCAGATGAGTGGATCACAAATTTATGGTACATCTACACAATGGAATACTATGCTGCCATAAAAAAGAATGAATTCTTACCATTTGCTGCAGCATGATGGAACTGAAGAGCATTATGTTAACTGAAATAAGCCAGTCAGTGAAAGAAAAATACCACATGATCTCACTCATTTATGACTAATAAAGAACATTATAACTTGATGAACAAAAAGATAGATACAGAGGGAGAAAAGCATTGAACCGACTGTCAAATTACAGCAGGAAGACTGCAGAGGAGGGGACGTAAGCGATCAACCGAAGTACTTCTATGCATGCCTATAAACATACCAATGGATGCAAGACACTGGGAGGTGAGGGCATGTATGGGAGTGGGGTAGGGGGGCACTGAGGTGATATGGATGTATGTAAAAAAAAAATGAAAATAAATAAATAAATATCTGTTTATTTGCTGGGACCAAATCGTTTCCCTTTTAGTTGTCATCTCTGGAACATACTGCTGAACATTCTCTTTTTGGTATAGCCTCCTTGGTTTTCGAGATAGCATCATTCCTTTTCAGCCTTCTTTGCTAACTTTCTAATGGGGTGTGATCTATTTGAGGACAAGAACTGCTATTGGTACATTTGTTGACATAATAAAGTCCAGAGAAATGGTCACAAGAAGTCTCTACAGTTGCATTTCAGTATGAAAGAACTTCACTGAGCTCTGTGTTTAAGATGGCTGAAAACTATTAAAGCAAATGAAGTATTGTTTTCTGACTGGTAACAAAGCTAAATGTGCACAGTGTTATAATTAGGTATTGAATAAAAACTTGAAATCATATATACATATATATGGCTTAGTATTATAGCCTCTAGTTGTGTTTTGATGCTTAGTCTGTTATCTAACAAAAAATGACCTCATAATGGATCAAAAATGGTTAACCTTGCCCTAGCCAGTTTCTCTTAGTGGTGGGAACATTAGCCTTTGGACTGAAAGGTCCTGGGTTTAATTCTGGTTAAGGGCTTGATTCCTGACCCAGTTGGGGTGTGTGCAAGAGGCAACCAATTGATGTGTTTCTCTCACATTGATATTTCTCTCTATCTGTCCCTCCCCCTTCTACTCTGTCTAAAAATCAATGAAAAAAAATATCCTCAGGTGAGGATTGGGAATTTAAAAAAAAGGAAAAAAAAAGGTAACCTTAGAAAAGTCCCTACATAGAGAAATTATTCATGTATGTGACAGTAAATTTGTTAAATATTATGTAGCCATTAAAATCATAAAATTTAATTATAAATATATAAAACTTAAGATATTTGTTATTAGTGAACAAGGAATGGCACAATATTATGTGCACAATGTGAGTAGAGCTTTATAAAATATGTATAACAATGAAAACTAGCAAAGGATAAACAGAAACTGTAACAATAATTGGGCCATTATATGGATAATGGATATTTTGTTCGCACTTTTTCAAACACCCTGTAGCACAATAACTTTTATAGATTTTAAAACCAACAATTCAAACCTGAAAACACTAAACAACCTGTATCTCTGGTGAGATGCACTTGTGATGGAAATGTCACAAGAGAGGTTGGCACTTGTGTCATCTTTTTTTTTCAAGGAAAAAATACACTCTCTATTACTCTTGGGCTTTGATATTTCCTTTGTGTTTAAAGTATTCCACATCTAGTATCTCCTTTCAAGGTATCATGGCTTAGAAATATAAATAAAGACTTAAATTACTGACATAAAAGTGACTTATTCTAGTTCACACCATGAATCACTGGCAGATCTGAAAATTAAACCTCCTCAATTTATACTCTTAGACTTTATAAACATCTTTAAAATACTTCTTCTATCTTAGAGTGGTAGCTATATAAGTGTTTCAAATTTATTAGACTAAAAGTCTTAAATTTTCCATTTCAATGCTACTGCTCTATGTGGCAATGAAAGTCATCCTGATTTCACTTTTAAGAGCCAGATTGGTCTGACACATGCCTTGTGGAGTTTGTTAAATTACTGCCTCTTCTTTCTCATATATAATTTTGAAAATAAATCCATGTTCATGAAATTTATTGCAACAGTATTTGCAGAGGCATAGAGAAACGCAGCAATTGATTCATGAATAGGCTTTATCATGAAATGAATGATAACAAGTGCCTAGTTCATGATATGGTTAGAGTGAGAGAAAACACACTAGTTTCAGCTTTATACTTATGACAGTTTTTTAAAAGCTATGTGATTAGAGGAATACAGTTGGAATGAACTGATTCTGATGTATAAATTCCCTGACCCAGCATGAAGTCTGCCACTCAACAGGGGTTGTTTCATTAATATGGGATGTATGAGCTGCTAGGCAGGAGTCCATTTTTCAGCTCTGCAGACAGGAGTGACTTGCCATCAGCTAATTCAGACAACCCAAATACATTTTTATTGTGGCTGGCTACATACTTTTTGCATTGTTTCATACTTGAATAAATTTATATATATTCATTCTAATGATTGCAACCCTGAGACTAAGAAAAAACTCATATTCCTGGAAGAGTGTCTGAAAAGTTTAGAACCCTGAAATGCCAGATAATAACATAGGATAAGAGGGTGCTACTAGAATAAAACAAAACCATGGTGATTAATGGTAAGTCTAGAGAAAAAGAAATTTTCCTCAACCCTATCTCACTCCATGCACATATTGCTTGATAAGTAGGCATACAAATCCAGAAAAAAAATTAGAAGTTCTCTCAAAAAATTAAATGGCTCAAGAGCAAAATCTTAAATTCCAGTTATAATGTTCCCAACATGTTCCAACCAAAATTATATTTTAGAAATTGAGCCACATGTATGCATGCTACTGTAGTTCATTAATCCTTATTGCTGTTTAGTGTTGAATTGTATGAATATACCTAAAGTTATTTATCATTATTTTTCCCCATGGGTGTTTAGGTTAGTTGGCACCAAATTCTCTCACTTCCTATTTGTCTAAATATGTCATCATTTCACTGTCAGTCTAAAAAAATTTTTGAAGGTGTTATATGATTCTTGTTTGATAGTTTCACTGCCTTCCTATTCCTTTTGCTGATGTTGAAAGTCAGGTCTCTGTCCAATTGAAATAGGTGAATTATTTTTTTCCCCCTGGATGCTTTTAAGATCTGTGTGTCTTTTGGTATTCTCCTCTTTCACTGTGTGTGTCCAATTATTAATTTATTTCCATCTATTTCACTTGAGATTTGTTAGTCTTTCTGGATTTGAATTTTGGTGTCTTCAAAAATTAAGAAAAAAATATCAGTCATTATCTCTGTTACTTGTTTCCTTGATCCCATTTTCTACTACCTATTGAGATTTTAATTCACATATATAAGGGCTTCTTACTCAATATACCATGTATTTTCTTTTCTTTCATATTTATTTTTTTAAATTTCTTTATTGATTAAAGTATTACATATGTGTCCTTATGCCCCCATTGCCTCCCAACCCCCCCACTCATGTCCTCACCCCCTTGTTGTCTGTGTCCTTGTTGTCTGTGAATTGTGCTGCTATATCATTTATAACTGGTGTTTCTAGTTTCTTGGGATATATTCCTAGAAGTGAGATCACTAGGTCAAATGGGAGTTCCATTTTTAGTTTTTTGAGAAAACGCCATACTCTTCTCCATAGTGGCTGCACCAGTCTGCATTCCCACCAGCAGTGCAAGAGGGTTCCTTTTTCTTTGCATCCTCACTAGCACTTGTGAGGATTGATTTGTTGACTTGTTGATTTGTTGACCATAGCATTCTGACAGGTGTGAGATTGTACTGCATCATTTTAATTTGCATCTCTCAGATGATTAGTGATTTTGAGCATGTTGTAATATGTCTCTTGGCCTTTACATCTAAATTTTCATTTTATTAGGCAGCATTTCAGATAAGTTCTTTGAATTATTTTCTTTCTCATTTTAAATGCCTGCATCATATTTGCATCAATGACAAACTTACTTAAAAGTGATATTGATTGATGACATTATAGACAAGGATAAGATTTAAGCTACAAGTAAAGTCTTGTATTCTCCTAATATAATGGGACATTTTTTTAGAGTGCAAACATTTTACACCCATTCTGGGCCATAGTATACATCTAGTGGTGCCATATTTTCTTCATTGATATTTACACTGTGCACTCTACATCAGCATTTTGAGTAATATAAAAAGATAGACTGATGTGCTCTTTCATACTTAGTTTAATAATGTGAAGTTATTATTTATAGTAAATCTTGAAAATAATTTTTCCAAATTGTACATTTAATGTCAAGGACATTTTGTAAATGCACTTATAATTTGATTTAGACACAAATAAAGAATTACATTAAACTAAAGCAGAAAAGTTTATTTCCTTTTGATCACAAAACTGAAAGATTTTGGTTGCCTACAACTATGTTTATGATAATAAATGAGAATAGTTTTTATGATAGTGAGACAAAAAATGTCCAAAATAAAAGCAAAACTTTCAGAAGACTTTAGTATGAAATATAGAGTAACTTATATTTAAGGTCTTATAGGACAATATTAAACTTTTAGTTTTATTGAATAGAAGGTTACAAATAATATCATTGCAGTTCCAGTCATATTTTCAATAAGGAAATTTGTATATTGACAAAACTTAAGTTGTTCCCAGTGAGTATCTTTATTGACACATTTTCTATGCTCTGTTCTTTGAAGACTAACATTTTCAGTTTAGACATATGACTCTTAAGTCAATGCTATGCAGTTATTTTGTATTACTTTTGAGAAACTAATGGAATTAATGTGTCAGAGTTACTTATTTTGTTTTTATTGCATTAAACTTTTATAGGGAGAAGAAACAATTCTGCAAGGTAGAATTATTTAATTTAAAAAAGTATTTATGTTCAATCCTATTTATAATCAAATTCTGGCCCTACTGCTAACTAGCTGAATAACCAAAAATATTTTCTGCACTTCAGTTTCTTCAAATGTAAAGTAGTTGTAAAAATACATATATAAATTAGATGATATATTTAAAGCATCTATTAAAGTGCCTGACATCATACAGGATGGGGGAAAAAGTAAGTTTATAATTTTTCATTGGAAAATAATACAATAATTTGTAAATAATAATACAAGAATAAATTCTGTTTTGTGTATTCACAATTCTAACCTACTTTCGCCACACCCTATATATTAAAACCTTATAATGTTTCAGTTATCATACTAAATGCTGAGATACAAAGAGGACATATAGTTCCCAGAACATAATAGGTGAATCAATTTCTACCTTTTTGATGGTATATGCCCCAGATTCCATTTCAGAACCATATTTATACAGCTTAATCAATATCCAGATCCCAGTTATTTTTAAATCCTTGCTGCTTCCTCACTACTGCTTTCATTAATGTGCTCTGGTTACTTTCAATTTTTATTCCAAATGATGAAATAATGTACTCTTACATTCAGAAATCTGCAATGGTTTCCTTCATGCTTCCTCACTTATGTAACTCCTTGGCCTAAGATGGGAAGTGGGTGAGAACTAACAATGAGTTTCTATTATATGAAAATCTCTATACTTGGCAGTGTTCTCTGAGCCCTGAGACCTTCCTCCCTCCTGCCCCCACCTTTTTTCTTTGCACCCTGCCTTATATTTTTCTACTGGAAAATATGAAAATATACAGTACTATATTCATTTAAGCTGCCTAAATTCTCAGGAGGCTTGGATCATCTTACTTAATCTACTGTCCCAATTTACTGATTTATCTTGCCTTCTCTAGTATTGTTCTGCCTCAGGATCATAAAAGCACTAATTATATCTCATAATATAATTTTATTTATTTGTTCATTTTAAATTTATTGAGGTAGTATTGGTCAACATGAACATATAGTTTTCAGGTGTGGGTTTCTATGTCACAAGGTTGGGATATTGCACTGTATACCTGCAACTCAAAGTCAAATCTTCTCCTGTCACTATATATCAAAACCCCCTTCTCTCTACCTTCTTACCTATGGCAATCACCACACTTCTGTTTGTGATCAAGCATTTCAGTTTTATATCCCACATATAAGTGATATCATATGGTTCTTAGCTTTAACTGACTGACTTATTTCACATAGCATAAGGTCCATTCTTGTTGTTGCAAACGGCACTATTTCATTATTTCTTATGGCTGAGTAGCATTCTATTTGAATATGTAACACATCTTTTATCCAGTTCTCTATCACAGGATACTTTGGTTCTTCCCATGTCTTGACCACCATCAATAATGCTGCAATTAACATAAGGGTGTATATATCTTTGCAAATACATGATTCTGAGTTTTGGGGTATATCCTCAGGAGAGGGATTGCTAAATCCTATGATAGTTCTATTCTTAATTTTTTGAGGAATGATCAGACTGCTTTCCATAGCACTTGTACCAGTCTACATTACTACAAGCAGTGAATGAAGCTTACCTTTTTTCCACAATCTCTCCACCACTTGTTAATGCTTATCTTGTTGATAATGGCCACTCTAACAGGTATGAGGTAGTAACTCATTGTAGTTTTGATTTGCATGTCCCTAAGTGCCAGTGACATTGACTATCTTATCATATATTTATTGGCTATTTGTATATCTTCTTGGAAAAGGTGTATTTTCAGGTCTTCTGCCCACTTTTTGATTGGGTTGTTTATTTATATGTTGTTGAGTTTTATGAGTTATTTGTATGTTTTTGAAAATTAAACCTTTGTCAGTGCTCTTGTTTAGAAATACCTTCTCCCATATGGTTGGCTGCCTCTTTGTTTTATTGTCATTTTCTTTTGCTGTGCAGAAGCTTTTTAGTTTGAAATAGTCCCATTCACTAATTTTTGCCTTTAATTTCCTTGCCTTTGTCATCAAGTTAATAAAATGTTCTCTATGACAAAGGTCCATGAGTTTGGTACCTGTATTTTCTTCTATGTAACTTACTATTTTGTGTCATATATTTAGGTCTTTGATCCATTTTGCTTTAATTTTTGTACATGGGGACAAACTGTAATGCAGTTTGGTTCATTTGCATCTGACTTTCCAGTTTTCCCAGCACCATTTATTGAGGAGACTATCTTTACTCCATTGTGTGTTTCTGGATCCTTTATTGAAAATTATCTGTCCATATACATGAGGTTTTAATCTGGAATCTCTAATCTGTTGCATTGATCCGTGTGTCTGTTTCTCTGCCAATACCATGCTGTGTTGTTCTTTTTTAAAATAAATATTTATTGTTCAGATTATTACAGTTGTTCCTCTTTCCCCCCCCCATAAATCCCTTCTACCCAGTTCCCACCCTACCCCATGCCCTTACCCCCCATTGTCCTCATCCATAGGTGTAAGATTTTTGTCCAATTTCTTCCCACACCCCCCTCACTCCCTTCCCCTCCAGAATTGTCAGTCCACTCCCTTGATTCTATTGTATTCACCAGTTTATTCTGTTCATCAGATTTTTTATTCACTTGATTTTTAGGTTCACTTTTTGATAGATATGTATTTGTTATCACTTTGTTGTTCATAATTTTTATCTTTACCTTTTTCTTCCTCTTCTTAAAGAATACCCTTCAGCATTTCATATAATACTAGTTTGGCAATGATGAACTCCTTTAGCTTTTTCTTGTCTGTGCAGCTCTTTATCTGACCTTCACTTCTAAATGATAACTGTGCT
Organism: Lasiurus cinereus; assembly: GCA_011751065.1. Classification (NCBI taxonomy): domain Eukaryota; kingdom Metazoa; phylum Chordata; class Mammalia; order Chiroptera; family Vespertilionidae; genus Lasiurus; species Lasiurus cinereus. The sequence continues at coordinate 8,541,143 of JAAGEH010000015.1, read as the reverse complement.
GGGTAAAGTAATCTTGTCTGTAGGTACTTGCTTTTCATCACTTTTTATATTTCTTACCACTCCCTTCTGGTCTGCATAGTTTCTGTTGAGAAATCAACTGACAGTCATATGGGTGCTCCTTTGTAGGTAACTGTTTTTCTCTTGCTGCTTTTAAGAGTCTCTCTTTGTCTTTTGCCCTTGGCATTTTAATTATGAAGTGTCTTGGTGTGGTCTTCTTTAGATTCCTCTTGTTTGGGGTTCTCTGTGCTTCCTGGACTTGTAAGTCTACTTCTTTCACCAAGTAGAGGAAGTTTTCTGTCCTTATTTCTTCAAATAGGTTTTCAGTATCTTGCTCTCTCTCTTCTTCTATAACCCACATAATTCGGATGTTGGTACACTTGAAGGTATCTCAGAGGCTCCTTACACTATCTTCATATTTTTGTATTCTTTTTTCTTTTTGCTTTTCTGGTTGGGTGTTTTTTGCTCCTTTGTATTTCAAATCTTTGACTTGATTCTCAGGATCTTCTAGTCTGCTGTTGGATCTCTGTATATTATTCTTTATTTCAGTCAGTGTATGCTTAATTTCTGATTGATTCTTTTTCATATCCTTGAGGATCTCACTAAATTTCTCAGCAGTTTCTAGTATATTCTTGAAAAACCTTATAACCGTGGTTTTGAACTCTACATCCAATATTTTGCTTTCATCCATTTTTTTCATTTGTGACTTATTTCTTTGTCTCCACATTTTGGCTGCTTCCCTGTGTTTGTTTCTATGTATTGAATAGTTGCTAAGTGTCCTTGAGTTGATAGAGTGTCCTTGTGTTCTTGAGTTGATAGAGTGGCCCTCCTATAGAGCCAAGTGTCTCAGCTTCTCCAGTCACCTGTGGTGGATGCTCTTGGTGCACCTTTTGTGGGCTGTTTGCACAGTCTTGTTGCAATTAACCCTTAATTGCTGTTGGTATCACTGGGAGGAATTTACCTCTAGGCCATCTAGCACATCTTGGCTGTGAGGACCAACTGTGTCTACACTGAAAGATCTGTTGTGCAGGAGCCACCTTTATGGGGTATAACTTGCTTCAGTAGGGCTTTGGTGCTCACTGAGTCTTCCCCTTGAGTGTGTCTCTTATGGATGTGAAGAGTTGTAATTTGGTATGGTCTCACTCTGACCATTGGGTACACTGGCTCTTGGATCTTCAAGAAGGTGCAAGGTCAACCACTATATGGGGCTGCCCAGCAGGAGCTACAGAGATATCTACAGATTCCTCCTCTTTGTATGGGGTTTGGAAGTGCCCAGACAAGGCCCAGCTGTGAAACAAGGCTGCTGCTGCTGCCAGGGAGTGGTCCTTCTTTTGAAATCTATGGGGCTCTCTGACCCAGCTGCAGTTTGTTTTAGACAAAATAACAGGCTATTCATATGCAAAAGCTGTTGCTCACAGATTGGAAGTGGTTGTAATTTGGGTGGGGTGGGGTCTCTGGGAATCACCAGGATGAAGAAAACAGTAATGGCTGTTCTGAACCAGAGAACTTCTTGGTTCTCCCTGTCCTGCACCCCCGTGCAGGAATAATGATTGCTGCGAGCACTTCTAAGAGTAAGCTGCCCTCACATTCCTGTCCTGATGCCAGACAGTCCAGTTTTTCCCCATATGTGTCTGGGTCATTCAGAGTCTCTCCCAATACTGGAGTTCAGAGCAAGCGGGAGCTTGTATCTCCCTCCTGGTTTAAAAAGCAGCACATCCAGGTGCAGCATTTTTGGCGCCTCTGCACCACTTACTGGTCTAAATGAGTTTTCTTCACCTCTCTAGTTGTAGAATTTCCACTCAGCCAGTTTTCCTGTGGTTCTGGGTGGTAGTTGTTCTGCCGTTTAGTTATGATTTTGATATGGTTGTGAGAGGCAGCAAGTATAGGTGATTACCTATGCCTCCATCTTGGTTTCTAGCATGTTGTTTTGATTATTTTAGCTCTGTAGTATAATTTAAATTCAGGTACTGTGATACCTTCATCTTCGATCTTTTTTTTTTTTTTTCAGTATTGCTTTGCCTAATCAGGGTCTTTTTTGGTTCTATAGAAATATGATGATTTCTCATTCTACTTCTTTAAAAAATGTCATTGGGATTTTGATGGATATTGCATTAAATCTGTATATTGCTTTAGGTAATATGGCCATTTTAACTATGTTGACTTTTCTAATCCATGAACATGGAATATGTTTCCATTTTTCTCTTTTTTTTCCAATCTCTTTTAATGATGCTTTGTAATTTTTAGTATATGGGTCTTTCATGTCTTTGTTAAGTTTATCCCTAAGTATTTTATTCTTTTGGTTTCAATTGCAAAAGAAATAGGTTTTTTTCATTTCTTTTTCTGAAGTTTTGTTGTTAGTAAACAGAAGGCAATGGATTTAATGGATTTTTGCACATTGATTTTATATCCTGCAACCTGTGTTTGACTATTGTTTCTAATAATTTTTTGGTGGAGTCTTTAAGGTTTTTTATATAGAGAATAATGTCATCTGCAAAAAGTGACAGTTTGGCTTCTTCCTTCCCTATTTGGATGCATTCTATTTCTTTCTCTTGCCTTACTGCTCTGGCTAGGACTCCCAGCACTATCTATATATCTATATATAAAAGCCAAAGCGACCAGCTGACCGGCCAAGTGGCCAGTAGCTATGACTTGAATTGACCACCAAGGGGCAGACACTCCAACCAGTAGCTATGATGCTCATTGACCACCAGAGGCAGATGCTCAACACAGGAGCTGCTAAGCTGTGGTGACTTGGCAGCTGTGGTTCTTGGGTGACACACCCAGAACCAGAGAGGATGGAGCCAAATTCTATAGTTGGTCACCCAAGACCTGCCCTCTTGCAATTGGGACCCTTTGGGGGATGTCAGAGAGCCAGTTTTGGCCCGATCTCCACAGGCCAGGCAAAGGGACCCCACCAGTGCATGAATGTGTGCACATGGCCTCTAGTGTTGAATAAGAGTGGTGAGAGTGGGCATCTAAGTCTTATTCTTGATCTTAGAGGAAAAGTTTTCAGTTCTTTACCTTTGAGTATAATATTAGCTAATGATTTATTAAACATAGTCTTCATTACATTGAGGTACCTACCTTTTATTCTTATTTTATTGAATATTTTAATCATAAGAGGATGTTGTATCTTATCAAATGCTTTATCTGCATCTGTGGATAAGATAATAGATTTTTGCCCTTTTTTTGGTAATGTGATGTATTTCATTGATTGATTTGCCTATGTTGAACCATCCTTGTGCCACTGGAATGAACCCAACTTGAAGGTGATGTATTATTTTTTAGATGTACTGTTGTAATCATTTTGTTAGCATTTTGTTTAGGATTTTTCCATCTGTACTTATCAGAGCTATTGGTCTGTAGTTTTCTTTTTTTGTGTTATCTTTACCAGGTTTTTTATTAGGATTATACTGGCCTCATAGAATGTGTTAGGAAGTATTGACTCATCTTCAATTTTTTGGGAAGAGTTTGAGAAGAATTCTACTTTGAATATTTGATAGAATTTCCTAGTAAAGCAATTTGGTCCTGGACTTTTGTTTTTGGGGAGATTTTTTTTCCATTTTTAAATTAAAGTATTACATGTGTACATATCTTCCAATTGCCCCTCCCCCCTAACTCCACTCCCATACATGCCCTTACCCCCCAGTGTCTTGGTTATGTCATATCAATTGACACAGAAAAAGCATTTGACAAAATCTAACACCCTTTCTTGATAAAAATTCTCAACAAAGTGGGACTAGAAGGATCATACCTCAACATAATAAAAGCCATATATGATAAACTCACAGCTAACATCATACTCAATGGGAAAAACCTAAAACCATATCCCCTAAAAAGAGGAACAAGACAGAGATGCCAGATCTCACCACTCCTGTTCCACATAGTACTGGAAGTATTAGCCATTGAAATTAGACAAGAAGAAGAAATAAAAGGCTTCCAAATTGGAAAAGAAGAAGTAAAACTGTCCTTATTCTCAGATGACATGATACTGTACATAAAAAACCCAAAAGACTCCATCCAAAAACTAATAGATTTAATAAATGAATTTGGAAATGTATCAGGATACAAAATTAATGCAAGTAATCGGTGGCATTTCTATACGCTGTGAACTTACAGAAAGAGAGACTAAAAAAGCAATCCCATTTATCATCATACCAAAAAAAGTAAGATACCTAGGAATAAACTTAACTAAGAAGGTAAAAGACATATATGTGGAAAAATACATGACACTGAAAAAGAGGTAGAGGAAGACATAAACAGATGGAAGAGCATCCCATGCTCATGGATTGAGAGAATCAACATCATTCAAATGTCTATACTACCCAAAGCAATCTACAGATTCAACGCACTACCCATTAATATACCAACGACATATTTCACAGACCTAGAAAGAACTCTCCAAAGATTCATCTGGAACAAAAAATACCATTAGTAGCCACAGCAATCATGAGAAAGAAGAATAAAGTAGGTGGGATCTCAATACCAGATTTCAAGCTATATTACAAAGCCACTGTCCTCAAAATAGCCTGGTATTGTCACAAGAACAGACATATAGACCAATGGAATAGAATAGAGAATCCAGATATCCACCCAAACCACTATGCTCAATTAATATTTGACAAAGGAGGCATGAACATACAATGGATTCAAGACAGTCTCTTCAATAAATGGGGTTGGGAAAATTGGACAGCTATATGCCAAAAAATGAAACTAGACCACCAACTTAAACCATACACAGAAATAAACTCAAAATGGATATAGTACTTAAACATAAGATGGGAAACCATAAAAATACTAGAGGAATCCTCAGGCAGCAAAATTTCAGATATATGCTGAAGGAACTTCTTCACTGATACTGCTCCGAGGGGAGTGGAAGCTAAAGATAAAATAAACAAATGGGTTAGGAATTATTGGGAAAGCAGTGGAGGTATGTGAGTAGGATAATCTGGCCTTATCTTTTTCTTTGTCATTGAGTTGGCATAAGGACTTCCAGTTCACTTTACTACTTGAAGTTTTTTGGTCCATCCTTGCAATTGGGGTCTGATTCTTTATCTAAAGTAGGCTACAGTATTTTCTTAGTAACTTTGGCTTTATTGTAGCAACAGGCCATACTCAGAGCCTCCTGCCCTCTATATATACTCTCCAGGACAAAGAGGAGCCACACCCTTCAGCTCTGATTGGCCAAAAGTCAGTGTTTGCCATGGTGTGGCCTGAAATCAGAAAACCTCAGCTTGACCATAAATAGGAGATGGGTGGGGGTAGAGGATGCAGAAGACTCAGACGGTCTGGTTAGAGGAAGGGGAGCTTCCCCAACATCTCCTAAAATCTTTCCCAAACTGACCTCTCATTCTTAATTTCCTATAGTTAAATTATAGTCCAGCATATGGAATGGAAGTGGTGTTTCCTCTAAATCATATCTCATACCTCCCCTCCATTCAGTCGTTCATTCTACCATCCCCCATATATTATTACCCAGTATCTTGCATGTTATTTTAATGAGTGTTTTCTTTTAAAATAGTTTTGGATTTATAGAAAAATTGTTAAGATAATATCCATAATCCTTATACTCAATTACCCTTATTATTTATAACTTATATTCCTATGGTGCAATTGTAACATATATTGAACCAACAATGAAACTGTTACAGTCAAACCTCAGTTCTTTAACACTTCCGTTATCAAACAAACACGTGTTTGTTTGTTTTTTAATAGTATCAATTGTGGAGAGAATCCAAGATGGAGGCATAGGTAAACACCTACACTGCTACCTCGCACAACAATTTCAAAACTACAACTAAAAGACAGAATGGACAGCATCCAGAACCACAGGAAAGCTGGATGAGTGGAAATATTACAACTAGAAGGAAAGAGAGGGGCTCATGGAGACCCAGAGGAGCTGCAAAAAGCTGAGGTATGGAGACACGCGCATGGAGTATGCCAGAGAACCTGGCTGGCTTTCTCTGGCAGGAGGGAGACAGAGACTCCCAACTGCACTGAACCCCTTATCCTACAGCACTGAACTCCAGGTCCAGCCAAAACTCATATAAAAGGAGTTTGGACTGTGAAAAGGGAGAAGTGCACAGAAATTTGGGGGAGTCGCAGGAGGGCAGAAGTCGGGCCGTACGCACAGCACTGCAAGCAGAGGACTGACTGCTGATTGTGCCTCTGGCTTTCACAAGAAGGCGGGAGACAAAGCATCCCAACTGCCTCACTTCTACCTCCACTAAACCCCAGATTTGGGTGAAACCCTGGGAACCCAGATTTATATGGTCGAGGGGCACAGGGGAGCTAGAAGGGCAGCAGTCTAGAGGCACTAAGAGAGAGCGTGTGTGTACACACAAGGATCACTCCAGCAATTACCCAGTCATGTGAGACTCAGGGGCCATGGAGGGCGGGGCCTACTGGAAGGCAAGACAGTCCATTAAGCACTGAGACTCCACCCATCCCAAGCTCAACAGAGAGGCTTTTGCAGTTTTTCAAGTCTGGTATCATAAGGCTGAATCCAACACAGAAGTTCTCCCAGCATAGTGAAAATGCTGAGACAAGGGAAGAAATCACAAACAAAAGAAAAGGAGGAAAACAAATGACTGGATATAAAGTTCAAAACCACGGTTATAAAGATTTTCAAGAATATCCTAGAAAAGTTGGATAAAGTTAGCGAGACCTAAGAGGAGATGAAAAAGAACCAACTGGAGATGAAAAAAAACCAACTAGAGATGGAAAAGGACCAACTAAAAATTAAACATAGACTGAATGAAATAAAAAATATTATACAGAGACCTAACAACAGACTAGAGGAAGGCAATAATCAAGTCAAAATTTGAAATATAAAGAATCAGAAAACACTCAACTGGAAAAGCAAGAAGAAAAAAGAATCCAAAAATATGAAGATAATGTAAGGAGCCTCTGAGACAGCTTCAAGTGTACCAACATCAGAATTGTGGGGATGCCAAAAGAAGAGAGAGAGCAAGATACTGAAAACCTATTTAAAGAAATAATGACTGAAAACTTCCCACATCTGGTAAAAGAAATAGACTTACAAGTCCAGGAAGCACACAGAACCCATATAAAAGGGATCCAAAGAGGACTACACCAAGACACATCATAATTAAAATACCAAGAGCAAAAGACAAAGAGTGAATATTAAAAGCAGAAAGAGAAAAATATTTAATTACCTACAAGGGAGTACCCATACGACTGTCAGCTGATTTCTCAACAGAAATGATGCAGGCCAGACAGGATTGGCAAGAAATATTCAATGTGATGAATAGCAAGAACCTACAGCCAAGAATACTCTATCCAGCAGAGTTATCATTCAGAATTGAAGGGCAGATAAAGAGCTTTACAGAAAAGAAAAAGCTAAAGGAGTTCATCAACTCCAAACCAGTATTACATGAAATGCTGAAAGGTACTCTTTTAGTAGAGGAAGAAGAAAAAGGTAAAAGATAAAAAATTATGAACAACAAATACATATCTATCAACAAGTGAATCTAAAAATTAAGTGAATTAAAAATTTGATCAACAGAATAAACTGGTGAATATAATAGAATCAGGAGCACAGAAAGGGAGTGGACTGATAATTCTCAGAGTGAAAGGGGTGAGGGGTGTACAGGGAAAGACTGGACAAAAATCATGCACCTATGGATGAGGTCAACAGGAGGGAGGTAAGGGTAGAGGGAAGGTTGGGAGCCTGGTGGAGGGGAGCTATGGAGGGGAAAAAAGAGAAAGAAATATAATAATCTGAATAATAAAGATTTAATTTTTTAAAAAAATAGTATCAGTTGTGGAACAAAACTTCAGTTCTTGATCTGACAACCCTTTCTTGCTGATACCTCTGCATGACTCAAAGTATCTCTTGTGCAACAAACAAAGGAAAAATTTTTTTCGTTGCTGGCAATTTCTGATCAGCACAATTTTAAAACATAAAGGGGCCATCCAGAGCACCAATGTTGCTAAGGGTGTGAAAATGCTCATAAAACAACAATCACTGGCAATTGAAGAGGTAGAAAAATTGTTGATTTGGATAAATGAAAAGCAATTCCCCAGTGATAGCATTTAGGAGGCAATGATATGTGAAAAGGTGAAGATGGTGCCCTCTGAGTACCTGAAGGATATTACTGAAAGGAGTGCTGAATGTGATTCATTTAAGGCTAGCAGGGTGTGGTTCCATAAATGTAAGAAAACAAGTGTTTCTTCTTAGATTAAACAATAAATTAGACATATACTGTATATAAGCAAGTTAAAACAGGGTGTGGGAAACCAATCATTGTCTCACTAATTAGAAAAATGTGGACAAGGAACCTGGAAGGATGGTCAACCTTGAAGCTCTGAAAGGTCAGAGCCAACCACTCCCTATCTAATTGAGACAATGGTAGCTGAAGCAACTTCCCCACCAAACAATCATGTAAATCCTTACTGATGAGATAATTTGCCTGTTACTGAATTGCCTGCCTCAGGGCAATGAGTGTATCCCAAACTGAAAAAAAGGGATGGCAAGGCCAAAAGCAAAGCATAGTCCTCTCTTGGGCTTCCACGTGGTCCCCATTTCCCAAATTAATGCTTTTCTAGTCTCTTTTCATTTGTGTGTGGCCTTCTCCGGAACTCGAATCTGGAACCGGGACCCTGAACCACACGGATGTAAAAGGGGTTCCCACATCTGGCGCCTGACCGAGGGATGTCTGGAGAAGATGTTATTTTTTGCCTAAGAGCAAAGGAGGAAAAATACACCTAGCAAAGGTGTGGAAAATTCAGGGAGAAAAAGATGAGGGAAATTCACTCCACCCAAAGTCCAGGGCCAGCTACAGAGTCACCAAATGTAAGTAGGGTAGAAACGTCTTTTTCAGCCAGGCTAATGGGGAAGAATTAGAATTTTGATTTGTTTGCTTAAGGAATTAAAAGTTTCCGAAGGTATTCTTTTATAGTTTTTGTTTGTTGTTATGGAACATAACCCTTGGTTTCCTGAAGAAGGTACATTAGATCTTGAGTGTTTGGCAAAAAGTTGGTCAAAATTTGAAGAGAAAAAAAAAAAAACTTTCTCCATGGGGAACACAATATTGCATTTGCTAGAGTATTTTAGAGAGGATGAGGAGGATCCTCCTCCCCTGTTTCCTTCCACTCCTCCTAGAGTGAGGAGAAAGAAGAAAAATGGAAGGAATGGCCTTTATGGCCCCCTCCACCTCCATGCCCTAATCCTGAAACATTTAATTCACCATCAATAGGATCATCTATACAGAGAGTCATCAGAAAAGGAATGAAGAACATGTCTGTGGAAGAAAGTCTTGCTTTTCCTGTTATACTAGTAGCTGACCCACAGCTCCCAAATCAGATAATAAGACAATATGAACGAATTGATTTTAAAGTGATAAAAGCTTTTTGAGAAAGCGTATTCAAAACAGTCCAACGGCTCCTTTTAGATGAGAAATTATGAATAATATTTCTGAAGCATTCTTAGCTCCTTGTGATTGGTTTTCTCTGGCTCATGCAACTCTGGATGGAGGAGATTATTTACTATAGAAGGGAGAATATTTGGACTAATTTTAAGAGCAAGCCCATGCAAACGGATGGACAAATGCTCAAATAACTTATGAAATGTTGGCAGGACTGGGACAGTATATGGATGTACAAAATGCACTACATTATGTGCAACAGGCATATGAGCAAATTAGACTTTATGGAAAGAAAGGTTGGGGGGCTTTACCAGCAAAAGGGGACCCTCAGGGAGCTTTTAGTAAATGTATGCAGGGACCTACAGAATCATTTTCTGATTATGTGGCTCATCTCACTCGAGCAGTGAAATGACAGATTCAATTTGAGACAGCAGGAGATATTTTAATTCAGCAATTAGCTTGTGAAAATGCCAATGCTGATTGTAAGTGTCTAATGCCTCTGAGAAGAAATAGTACCATTACAGAGATGGTTCGAGCCTGTCAGAATGTGGGATCAGGCACTTTTCAAGTGAATTTACTCACTGCTGCAGTAACAATGGGAAATAAAAGATGTTATAGGTGTGGAAAAGCAGGACATTTCCAAAAGGAATGTAGGCAGCTGAGAAGGACACAAGGTAGCGCTCTAGGGAGAGGTGTAAACACTCAGCCTCTGAGAGATTAAATCTCTCCCTGTCCTAGATATCAGAAAGGGAACCACTGGGCCAGCCTGTGTAGATATAAATTTCATAGAAACGGGCAGCCTCTAGATCAAGATAGAGGGCATGGTCAACTGCTGGGATACGGCCAGAGGGGTCCCACCAGCCCCGTTATCAATAGGGGAAATCTGCCCTGCAAGGCCCACAGTGGATTCCCTCATCCAAGCAACTCCAGAAAGCGCAGGCCTGGATCTTAACAGCACTATAGCAGTCACTTTGACTGCTATATTGCTCGGCAAGCTATTCCTACAGGAATTTGGGGACCTGTGCCACCAGGAATTTTAGGATTAATTTTAGGGAAGAGTGGAAACACTCTGAAAGGATTAACTGTTCTGCCTGGAGTCATTGATTCAGATTACGAAGGAGAAAGTTGTACTAGAATGTAATCATATTATGCAAATTACCCCAAGACAAAGTATTACTCAGATACTACTTCTACCTTATGTTCAGCAAGGTGAGGCCATAAATAGGAAAAGAGGAATGCAAGGATTTGGAAGTTCAGACATCTATTGGAACAGGAAATTGGCCAAACCCATCCTATGATTAATTTAAGAACAGGGGGAAAACAATTTAGTGGTCTAGTGAACACTGGAGCAGATGTTAGTGCTATCAGCAAAAAATTCTGGCCCCCAAGTTGGTCCACAATAAAAGCTATGGGCTCAGTTAAGGGGGTAGGAGTTCCTCATACACAACGTGGTGCTGCAGTGTTAAGATGGCAAGATGAGGAGGGACAGACAGGATGGTATCAGCCCTACATCATCTCTAGAATTGCAGTCAATTTATGGGGCCGGGATGTTTTAGGTTTACAGGAATGTATTGTTACTGGCAAAGGACAGCAGTTAATGACTCAGGTGGCATATCAACCTTTTTAGGAGCGGTCACTGCTCAGTCTCCTCACCCTCATGCTGATCCTATACAATAGAAAGATGATAAACCTGTATGAGTGAATCAGTGGCCACTAACCAAGTAGAAATTAAGTCAGATTCATGAATTAATACAAGAACAAATAGAAGTTGGCCACATAGAGCCTTCCAATAGTCCTTGGAATATGCCTATATTTACAATCCCTAAAAAGGCGACAGGAAAATGGTGATTGTTACATGATCATAGAGCAATTAATGCTACTATGCATACCACGAGAGCTTTACAACCTGGATTCCCAGCGCCTTCACAAATCCCTTTAAATTGGTGTCTTATAGTGGTAGATCTTAAAGATTGTTTTTTTCACCATTCCCTTGGCACCCCAAGATAAACAGATTTGTATTTTCAGTGCCATTTATTAATAATATCGAACCCATGAAAAGATATCAATGGAAGGTTTTACCTCAAGGGAAGGCCAACAGCCCTACTTGGTGTCAAAAATATGTGGCTCAAGCTGGTCAGCCTTTAAGAGACAAATACTCCCAATGTTACATTATCCATTACATGGATGACTTGCTTTTAGCTAGCCCCCCGGGAAGAGCAGACCTTAGCCATGTTTTCCCAATTAGAAGAGGAGCTCCCTAAATGGGGCTTAAGAATTGCTCCAGAAAAGGTACAGAAAGAAACACCTTTCCAATATTTGGGAACCATAATTGAAAACCAATGCATTAGGCCTCAGAAGGTGGAGATAAGAAAAGATTGCTTTCTTTTTTTTAATGACTTTCAGAAATTATTAGGCGACATTAACTGGTTAAGACCTTCTCTGAAGATCTCTACAGGATAAATGAAAAAATTATTTAATTTGCTTAGAGGTGACTTTAGTCTTTCCTCTCCCTGAACATTAACAAATGAAGCTAGGAATGAGTTGCTAAGAGTTGAGCAGGCAATTTCTTCAGCCCAAGTAGCGCAGGTACAGCCTGAATTACCTTTATTGGGACAAATTAACCCTACTGCAAATAGTCACACTGGAGTCATCTTTCAAAATAAGAACTCTCTTGCTATTATTGAATGGATCCACCTAGGGCATCAATCCTCTAAAACTGCAGTTACATATGTAGAACTAATGGCCCAATTAATATTTCAAATTAGAAAACGTTGTAAACAGCTTAGAGGGGAAGAGTCCCAGTGTATCTACCTCCCTCTCACTGGGAAGCAATTAGAAATGTTATTTCAGACTGATATAAACTGGCAAATTGGGTTAAGTGGATATTCAGGGGAACTTAGCTGTCACCTATTAAAACATAAATTACTACAATTTTTATATAATACCTCCATCATTATACCAAAAAATACTAGGCAGGAACCTATTCCTAGAGCTTTAACTGTTTTCACTGATGGATCATCTAATGGGAAAGCTGCCTATCATACAATAAATTCAGACCGAGTCATACTGACCAGTCATATTTCTGTACAAAGAATTGAACTAGAAGCTATTAAGGCTGCATTGCAGGATTTCCAAGAGTCTCTTAATATCATCTCTGATTCCTTTTATGCTGTGAACTTAGTGAATAGAATTAAAACTGCCTGGTTGAAATGGCTCAGTGACCAAAGTTTATTTTTACTATTTAAACAAGTTTAGCAGATTGTACAACAGAGACAATATCCTTTTTATATCACTCACATTAGGGCTCATAGTGTCTTACCTGGTCCTTTAACTAAAGGAAATGCACATGCTGATCAATTGGTTGCTTTATTAAAAGAAGCCTTAGAATCTCATCAGCTTTTACATCAGCCAGCCAAAATGCTGTCTAAACAATTCTCAATCACTGGACAACAAGCAAAACAGATTATGAAGGAATGTCCCCCTTGCATGTTACATCTACCCCAAGGGCCTAACACAGGAGTCAACCCTAAAGGTTTGCTAAGAGACCATATCTGGCAAATGGATGTAACGCATTACACTTCCTTTGGACGCCTTGGGGCATTACATGTCTCAGACACCTTTTCAAAAGTAATATGGGCTACTGCATCTACAGGAGAAACGACAAAACAGGTTATTCATCATTGCCTAGCTGCTTTTGCCATCATGGGAGTTCCAAAAATTATTAAAACTGATAATGGGCCTGCTTACACAAGCTGTCAATTCCAGGAATTTTGTAAAGGGTGGAAAATTCAGCACATTACAGGACTACCATATAATTCTCAAGGACAGGCCATTATTGAACAACAGCATCAGCCGCTAAAATCCCAACTGGACAACAGGCAAAACAGATTATTAAGGAATATCCCACTTGCATGTTACATCTACCTCAAGGTAGGCTGCTCTAAGCCTTAATTACTTTAAAATTTTTTCACTTGTGATGCTGATGGAAGGACACCTATGGAGCTACATTGGTGTCAGAATCAAACAAAAGAAAATGGTCTAGTTAAACAGAAAGATCCCGAATCTGGTTTTATGGAAGGGACCCGATCCATTATTAACCTCTGGCAGAAGGTATGCTTATATATTTCCAGAGAATTTTTCCAAACCTGTGTGGATTCCTGCTAGAAATATTAAACTGCAACAGGGATCCAAGAGAGAAACTAGCCAGACTAATGAGGACCTTGCGCCTGGAGCCACACCATGCAGCTGCAGACAATCAACTATCTCAGTCACAGAGATCAGCGACTCCAAGCAATCCACTGAAGATGAGGAGCAGGAGGAGGATGAGCCAGACAACAAACAGTCTGGAGACAACCAGGGGCATAGTAAAGATGTTACAGGTGCCTGAGAACATCTTTCTTGCCATGCTAGCAATAATCAGATGTACAGTAATATTACCTGGGGGCAAATGGGGAAGTATTTTGGACTTATGTTCCTGACCCTACATGGGTAAGAACCCTTATGTGGGCTGATTCCCCTGCCTATTGTAGTCACCAATAATACCAAACACTTTGGTTCATCCAGGAGGAATATGGATTGGGCAAGGAAGTATAATTACACAGGTGTCGCTACTCAGCTTCCCTTTTTTGTATGACACAAAATCAAACCACTGCTCCTTTGTGTGTAAAATTAAAGAAAGGTTTCTGGCTTGCGTGGACACCAAAGAAGGGGAGACAAAAGCAAAATGCGTTTACTATCACTACTTGCTCCTAGGAGAGGTGCAAAAAAATGTAACTAAGACATTCTCTATACAAAAAGAAATTGACAGCCAGTTTGAAATTCCATGGCCTAGAACAAAGAATATCGTTACATGATATTATTCTACAATGTCATTATAATCTTAGATATTTTACAACAGCATATTGTACAATTCTCCCAAACAAACTTACAATCTAATTCTTTGAATGTTTGGCAGCAACTTTAAAAAGAACATGAAAGGAATTAAGGGAGTGGGAAGGCACTTGAGCACCTATATTGGCCCTTTTGCCCTTTTTGCCAAGAGGGACCCTCCCACAGCTGTTGCCTGAGCTTTCTGTTCATGCTGAGGTTGAAGCCTCATGGTGGCTGGTACCATGGATCTGTCTCTCACCCAATGGTGTGAGCTGGGCCTTCCCTGGAGAAGAAACCTGGGTTCCCAAAGATATGTGATCAGTGCCAGGGCCCCACCAGCAGGCAAGGGAATCCCAAGGTAGGTGCTGGGCATGGAGGCTATGGGGACATAGGCTACCAAGGAGACAGAACTGAACCTCACAACACCTTATTTGGCCCCGCAGGATGGCTGGTTAGCCAGAGATGGGTAAGATTCCTCAGGGAAGGAACAACCTAAGACAAGCACAGTCGCAGAGGGGCCATTAGGGGAGAACTTTCGATCAACAGAGGTGAGGCATAGACCCTCATCCCCCAACGTTGCAGAGACTTGAACCCTTGCCCCTTCTGAGGGAGGTCTCCTGTCCCATGGCTGCTTTGCTTTCCACGCCCAGCAAAGATTGGGACCCAGGTAACAGATAGAGATTTGACCAACAGCAGCTGTCCTATATCTAAATTCAGCCTAGCACCAGGAATGCTCAGGGCCTATTCAAGAATGCAAATAACCCTTTTCAAAAATATTTACAGAGCAAACTAAGATTGTTGTTAAGAGTATTAAATTTGAGAGTAAAATAGTAGTCAAGTTTTTAGATTAATTTAAATTTGCTAAATGAAATAAGTGAATATTCAAGAAAATTTAATTGTACTGGACAAAAAGTTCTCCATAAAGTATAAACTAAAATTTCTATGGGTAGTTCATCTCATGGTAAAATTGCTTAATATGCAATGAACCTAAAGCAGTCATATTTTTATGCAAAAAATTAAAATATAAAGTTATCAAGACTGCATTATGAAAATTTCTAAAAGCCTCCATTAACTGAAAAAGGGGGGGGGTAGTAGGGTGATATCAAGTAAGAAAAAATAGCCTATAAGTAAATTACATCTAGAAAAAAATTTTACTTTTAAAATTAATTTTCATTTGTAATGCTAACAGCAAGACACCCATTGAAAACACACATAGTGTCAAAATAAGCCAAAGGAAAATCATTTTGGGCAAAAAATAAAAAGGATCCCAAGACAAATTTATAGAAAAGATTACTTTATTAACTTTTGGTCAAGAATATGTTTATATATTTTTTAGAAGACAACTCCAAGACCATGTGGATTCCTACAACAAAGAGGAATTGACAGGTCTGCTGCAACCATGAGCAGTCCAGAGATGGAAGACTCTGATGATGCCCTGCCATGCTAGCAGTCAGAAGCTGAGCATCATTGCAGGTTGCCTATGACCAAACCAGAGAGGGTTGGACCTGCATTGCCACCATTTGTCCACCATCCGGATATCGTTGCTAGCATGTACACATAAGGAACTGTTTGACATTAAAATTGGGACTCAAACATTTTTTGTTCTTATATGTTTATTTCTAGTCTGCAGATGCAAGATTTTTTAAAGAAAAGAAAAGGGTGACATGCTGGAAACCAATCATTGTCTCACTAATTGGAAAGGTGTGGAGAAGGAGCCTCAGAAGGCTGGTCAACCTTGAAGCTCTGAAAGGTCAGAGCCAACCACTCCCTATCTAATTGAGACAATGGTAGCTGAAGCAACTTCCCTACCAAATAATCATGTAAATCCTTACTGATAAGATAATTTGCCTGTTACTGAATTGCCTTCCTCAGGGCAATGAGTGTATCCCAAACTGAATAAAAGGGATGGCAAGGCCAAAAGCAAAGCATAGTTCTCTCTTGGGCTTCCACCTGGCCCCCATTTCCCAAATTAATGCTTTTCTAGTCTCTTTTCTTTTGTATGTGGCCTTCTCCAGAACCCAAACCCTGAACCACACGGGATGTGAAAGGGGTTCTCACAACAGGGAACCCTTTGTGTGTCTGGGATGGATTCATTCCATTTAAATATATGTCTAATGGGAAAAATTATTTATTTTTCTTATTTATATTTCTATTGATTTCAAAAGAGGAAAGGATAGGGACAGAAAGAAACATCCATCATGCTAGGGAATAATTGCCTGGCTGCCTCCTGCATCCCACCCCCACCTACTGGGGATTGAGAGCACAACCAAGGCATGTGCCTTTGCCCAGAATATAAACCAAGAACCTTCATCCACAGGCTGATGCTCTATCCACTGAGACAAACTATCTAGGACTGATTTGGGTTTTGAACAAATCACTTCTCAGAGAGCCCCCAAAATAAATTAAGTTCAAGAAGTGAGGTTCTACCTTATTGATATCTTTATTAAGATTTCCTTAGTTTTTATTCAATGTGATTTTTCTGCCCAAAGATCCCATTCAGGATACCATATAAATTTTAGTCACCATGTCATGCCTCATTGAGATGCTGGATGTACAGTTTTCTAGACTGTTTGAGAGAACCTTCATCTTTTGGTTAGTTTGTATTTTACATTAAATCCTCAGATGTTATTGATGTTATAATTGAAGGTTTATAGCCTTTAACCAAGTTCTTCCTATTTCCTCTACCCCTCAGCTGCTGGCAAACACTTTTCTACTGTGTTGCAATGAGCTTGACTTTTTCTATTTTTAATATTCCACATAAGTGATATGATGCAGTGGAGGGCCTGAGTATGTGTGTGTGCATACATCTTCTTCATCCATTCATCTATTGATGAACACTTATATTACTTACTTTGGGCATTGTGAATAATGAAGCATATTACCTAGTATTTTGGATGTCTTACCCGCAGAAATAAATACCCATTTATATGTTTCAATCAAGATATAAATTATCACACGTCTCTATAACACTTGGCTGTTCCAGGCAACCTTCCCAGGTTGCATGTGTGGTATGTATCATTACTGGATATACCTCACTAATTTTCTCCACTCTATTCCTCCTATTGATTTATTTTTCTTCAGGAGAACCTCAAACCAAGTCAGTACAATCAGGGTTAGGTAATTTCCCATAACCATGGCTGAATTAATCAGTTGGCTTTGTCACAGGGGTGTCATGAATAGTTCTCTGTAGAACCCAGAGGATCAAGATCCTGTCTGTATGTGGAAGAGATAGAGAGAAGGAGAAAGAGATGGGCAGCGACAGAAGAAACATTTTGCAAGGTCTTAGTGACTCTTCTGCTTTCAAGTATGTGACATTAGTACCCCACATAATAACCGTTATTCCTCCATGTATGACTACCCAATGGACTTGTATATTGAATAGACTATCCAACCCAACTCTATATAGATAGGGAACCAACATCTGCTTAAGACAACAAATGTTCACAAGGTAAAAGTTATTCCCTTAGGCACAGTGTTAGGCACATCTTACTTTGGTTCAATATTAGACTCACAAAAAGGTCCAGGTTGAGAAATATGATTGAGTACTACTTTAAGAAGCCTTCTGATATTCTATGTTAATTTGCTAAACTGACTAATTTGCTAAGCTAGATGTGACAAAGATACTGTCTGTAAAGATAATGAAAGATAACAGGATGGGAGAGGTGCCCTACTGAGTACCCAAGTAAAGGTGTATTAAGTCTAAAGGTGAAGATGAACTGAAGTTAAGTCTGTTGAAATATTCACTGAAGAGAACATGTCAGTCAAATATTCTGCTAATACTGATAATTATTTACCAATTTTTTTATGTATAATCTTTAATTTTAATAATACTATATATGGAGCCCTAATTGGTGGGACCATGACATTAATAATCTGAAAATTCACACTGAGGCACCAATTATGATTATCAGTTTTAAAAGCAAGTCAAACTTGGCTATTAAATTCAGAAACAGTAGGGATGATTATACTTTCACTAACTAGGTCTTATATAATGTATGTCTATCTGTGAAGGTCCTGTTTTCATTTATGTTGGGTCCTTTTTTAACAAGGGTGAAAGATGTTATTTTATAATTATGAAGAAAGGTTCATTGGGGATGCTTTTTTCAAACTGATTATAAGGTCAAAAGATTTATTTTACTACTCATTGGATCAGATTGTCATTATGCACTAATGGACATAAAATATTTTAGGACAATAGGTGATTTGACTTTGGGAAACTGAGGCAATACAATAGTACTAATGGTTAAGTTTAGACATATTTGTTTCTATTTTATGATAAGACACTCCCTTTCTTTTAGCTTATGCAAATGTTAGCTGGACAAGGAAGAGAAAGAAATGGGGCTTAAAGCTGTCACTAGTATTAACATCTAAAATGGAAATCAGATTTATTATTACAACTGGCAACCCTCACACAATCCCCTGCTCCTCATTTCCTCTACCATCTCTCCCTACCTCTGCCCTCAACACCAAACACAAGCAGAAACAACTTCTTTTCTGCTTTGCCAGTATGATAGTGTTAAGGAAAAAAAAATTTAGTCTTCACGTTGTCTTTATTCTCAGTGTCTAACTTGTGATGGACTGGCTGGTCTGGTACCCACACTTTTTGAATTCTATGTCCCTCCCTTCTCACGTACCTATCTCCTCATTTTTTCCCTTCTCATCATCAGAGCACAGAGATATACAAACATTTCTTTTATGCACATGCTAGTATTTCTTCAAGGACAAAATTTATATATATAATGACCAATTCTGAAGGATTTTCTCTAGAGAGACAACACATACGTAAAGGTCTTCCTCTTTGAGGTATACCCTGGCATCACTTGTGGTAGAACTCACTTCTTGGTTATCTCCTTTTCCTTTTCCTTTACCTTCTCCTTCTCCTTCTCCTTCATCTTCATCTTCATCATCTTCTCCTTCATAATCTTATTCTCCTTCTCCTTCCCATTCTTCCTTATCTCCTCCTTCATCTTCTCCTTCTCCTTCTCCTTCCCCTTTCCCCTTCATCATTATCTTTTTTTGTCGTCTTCATTCTCTTGGTCCTCCTCATCCTCATCTTCCTCAATTGGCTGCTTTATTGTGGGTCTCTTATTTTTCCAGTAGTAAAATATGAGTATCTGCCTATTTATTTTTCTCTCATTTTATCCACTCTAATGAAGGACTGAATTTGCATTGTCCATTATCTTCATTATCTAGTGGGTAAATAAGAGAAACACAGAAAAAATTGGTTTGTGGGGAAGATTGGGAAATGTGTGGGAAGTGGGATTATAATAGAATGATCATGGACTGATTGATGAAGTCTTTGTGCCAGACAAGGGCATGATCAGAATCTATGGTGGGGAATCAATAGAGAAGATGAGGCATATGAGTAGCATAGTCTGACATTAGCCTTGTCTTTGTCATTCAGTTCCAAAACCCATATCATATTCTCTTCACCACTTGAAGATTCTTGGTCTATCCTTGTGGTTGGAGTGTGTGATCCAGTAAAATAAGCTTCCATACTTTCTTAGTAATCTTGTTTTTTATGTAAACACTGTGTCCTACTCCAGGCCTCCTGGTCTCAATAAATATTCACCAGGACAATGAGGAGCCACACCTTTCAGCTCTGATTGGCCAAGTCAGTGGTTTCCATGGTGTGGCTTGACATCAGAAAGCCTCAGTTTGACCATCTATTGGGGGTTGAGTTTGGGGAAGAGGATGCAGAGCAGTGAGATGCTCTGGATAGAGAAAGGGGAGCTTCCTCAATATATCATAAAATATTTCCCAAACTGACCTCTCACTGCTTCATCTCCTCTAGTTCAATTATGCTCCAGCACATGGCATGGAAGGGTTGTTTCCAGATATTTCCTATACCACCCTCTCCATTCATTGGTACATTCTACTATTCTCTAGGTCTTATCATTACTGAGTATTTCAAGTGTTTCTTTTTTTATTGTTTAAAGTATTATAATAGTAGTATATATGTCTCCTTTTTTCCCCTATTGATCCCCCCAGGCTGCCCTCACCTGCCCCCACCCCACCCCGCAGTGTCTTGTATCCATTGGTTATGCTTATATACATGCATACAAATCTTTCGATTGATCTCTTACAACCCTCCCAAACCTCCCCTTCCTTCTCGCTATAGTACGACAGTCTGTTAATTGCTTCTTTGCCTCTGTATTTGTTTTTCTCCCCCAATCTCCCTGATTCTATTCTAGTCTTTAAAAATATCTTGCATTTGCAGGACAGAGATAAACTGATAAGGACAAAAAATGTTTGAGACCCAACTTCAATGTCCAATAAGTCTGAGTCCCAGTTCAATGTCAAATACTTCCTTATGTGTACACATCAGCAATTGTATCTGGATGGTGGACAAATGGTGGCAATGCAGGTTCAACCCTCTCCGGTTTGGTCCTAGGCATCCTGATAGGACACAGAGCTGCTGACTGTTAGCATGGCAAGGCGTCATCAATGTCTTCCATCTCTGGAAGCAAAGCAGCCATGGGGACAGGGGATCTCCCTCAAAAGGGGTTAGGAGTTTAGACCCCTGCAAGGTTGGGGTGGATGAGGGTTTGTACCCCACCTCTGTTGACCTCCCAGTTCTCTCCTGATGGCCCCTCTGCTACAGTGCCTGTCTTAGGTTGTTCCTTCCCTGAGGAATCTTACTCATCTCTGGCTAACCAACCATCCTCTGGGGCCAAGCAGGGTGTTATGAGGTTCAGTTCTGTCTCCTTGGTAGCCTATGTCCCCAGGGCCTCCATGCCCAGCATCTGCCTTTGGATCCCCTCGCCTGCTGGTGGGGCCCTGGCACTGATCACATATCTCAGGGAACTCAGGTTCCTTCTCCAGGGACGGCCCAGCTCACACCATTGGGCAAGAGACAGATCTATTATACCAGCCACCTCGAGACTTCAATCTTATCATGAATAGAAAGCTAAGGCAACAACTGAAGGCAATTGAATTGTGAGAAGAGGGTCCCTCTTGGCAAAAGAGGAAAGAGGGGCCAGTATAGAATGTTCATGTGCCTTCCCAATGCATTAATTCCTTCTGAAAGGGATTAAATCCTTTCATGTCCTTTTTTAAATTGCTGCCAAACTTTCAAAAAATTAATTTGTAATTTTGTTTGGGATAATTGTACAATATGCTGTTGTGAAAGATCAAGAATTATACTGACATTGTAGAATGATATCATGCAAGGATATTCTTTGCTCTAGGCCATGGCAATTCAATTTCAAACATTGTCAATTTCTTTTTGTAACTTAATATACTTTGTCAGGAAGGCAAAAACACAAATTACTTACTTTAGTTCAAGAGGCCAAATATATTGAGTTTCAAATACAGTCCTTAAGACATTTGAAAGGAAATTCTCTTTATTTCCTTCCAAAATAATTTTTAGGCTACAGGGAGTATCATTTAAAAATCTTTGTCACATGAAACAATTTCTCTTAAGGTTATGACAACCAATAGTATGGATTAGATTTAATATTTAATTTTAAATTTTTTTCTTACATATTTTTTTAATTTTTATTTTTTACATGTGTCCTTATTGCCCATTACTCCCCCGCCCCCACTCATGCCCCACCTCCCTGTTTTCTGTGCCCATTGATTAAGGTCATATGCATGTATGCAAATCCCCTGTTAATGTCTCCCCCTTACTCCCACAGACCCCCACATTCCCTGAGGTTTAATGTTCTGATCAACATTTCTCAGTCTCTGGATCTGTTATTGTTTATCAGTCTCTGTCATTCATTATATTCCACAAATGAGTGAGATCATGTGATATTTTCTTTCTCTGCCTGGCTTATTTCACTTAGCATAATGCTCTCCATCTCCATCCATGTTGTTGTAAATGGTAGCAGCTCCTCCTCTTTTAACCGCAGCGTAGTATTCCATTGTGAAGATGTACCACAGTTTTTTAATCCATTCATCTGCTGATGGGCTCTTAAGCTGTTTCCAATCTTAGATATGGTTAATTGTGCTGCTATGAGCATAAGGGCGTGTGTCCTTTCTGATTGGACTTTCTAGTTTCTTGGGATATATTCCTAGAAGGGGGATCACTGGGTCAAATGGGAGTACCATTTTCAGTTTTTTGAGGAGACTCCATAGTGTTCTCCACAGTGGCTGCACCAGTCTGCATTCCTACCAGCAGTGCAAAAGAGATCCTTTTTCCCTGCATCCTCACCAACACTTGTTACTTGTTGATTTGTTGATGATAGCCATTCGGACAGGTGTGAGATGGTACCGCATTGTTGTTTTGATTTGCATCTCTCTGATGATTAGTGACTGTGAGCAGCTTTTCATATGTCTCTTGGCATTCCTTGTGTCTTCTTTTGAAAAGTGCCTATTTAGATCAGTTGCCCATTTTTTTACTGGGTTGTTTATCTTTTTTTGTGTGTGAAGTTGTATGAGTTCTCTGTAAATGTTGGAGATTAAACCCTTATCATTGATATAATTGGTAAATATGTTCTTCCATGCAGTAGGCTTTCCTGGTTTTTTTTTATGGTTTCCTTTGCTGTGCAAAAGCTTTTTATTTTGATGTAGTCCCATTTGTTTATTTTATCTTTAGCTTCCATTGCACTAGGAGCAGTATCAGTGAATAAGTTCCTTTGGCAAATGTTGGAGATTTGCTGCCTATGGATTCCTCTAGTATTTTTATGGTTTCCCATCTTATGTTTAAATCCTTTATCCATTTTGAGTTTATTTTTGTGTATGGTGTAAGTTGGTGGCCTAGTTTCATTTTTGTGCATGTATCTGTCCAATTTTCCCAACACCATTTGTTGAAGAGACTGTTTTGACTCCATTGTATGTTCACACCTCCTTTGTCAAAGATTAATTGAGCATAATTGTTTGGGTCAATTTCTGAGTTCTCTATTTTATTCCATTGATCTATATATCTGTTCTTATGCCAGTACCACGATGTTTTGGGAACAGTGGCATTAAAATACAGCTTGAAATCTGCTATTGAGCTCCCACCAACTTTGTTCTTCTTTCTCAGGATTGCTGCAGCTATTCAGGGTCTTTTTTTATTCCAGTTGAATTTTTGGAAAGTTCATTCTATGTCACTGAAAAATGCCATTGGTGTTTTAATGGGATTGCATTGAATTTATAGATTGCTTTGGGTAGTATGGACATTTTGATGATGTTGATTCTACCAATCCATGAACATGGTATGTTCTTCCATCTGTTTATATCTTCCTCTATCTCTTTTTTCAGTATTCTGTTGTTTTATGTGCATAGATCTTTTACTTCCTTAGTTAAGTTCATTCCTAGGTATCTTAATTTTTTTGGTGCGATGGGAAATGGAATTGCTTTTTTAGTATCTCTTTCTGTACATTCATTATTGATATATAGAAATGCCATAGATTTCTTGGCATTAATTTTGTATCCTGCAACATTGTTGAATTCATTTATCAAGTCTAATAATTTTTTGATGGAGTTTTTAGGGTTTTCTATGTAAAGTATCATGTCATCTGCAAATAAGGACAGTTTTATTTCTTCTTTTTCAATTTGGATGCCTATTATTTCTTCTTTTTGTCTGATCACAATGGCTAGTACTTCCAGCACTATGTTGAATAGGAGTGGTGAGAGTGGGCATCTCTGTCTTGTTCCTGTTTTTAGGGGATATGGTTTTAGATTTTGCCAATTGAGTATGTTGTTGGCTGTGGGTTTGTCATATATGGCTTATATTATGTTGAGGTATGATCCTTCTATTCCCACCTTGCTGAGAGTTTTTTTCAAGAAAGGGTATTGGATTTTGTCAAATGCTTTTTCTGCATCAATTGATATAACTATGTGATTTTAATCTCTCAGTTTGTTTATGTGATATATCACATTTATTGATTTGTGAATATTGTACCATCCTTGCACTCCTGGGATAAATCCTACTTGGTCATGGTGTATGATCTCTCTGATGTACTGCTGGATTCAATTTGCTAGAATTTTGTTGAGGATTTGGGCATCTATATTCATTAGGGATATTGGCCTGTAATTCTCTTTCATTGTGTTATCTTTATCTGGTTTTGGTATGAGGGTGATGCTGGCTTTATAGAAGGAGTTTTGAAGTGTTCCTTTGTCTTGAATTGTTTGAAATGATCTGTGGAGGATAGGTTTTAGTTTTTTCATGAATGTTTGGTAAAATTGCCCTCTGAAGCCATCTGGTCCTGGGATTTTGTTTGCTGGAAGCTTTTTGATGACTGCTTCAAGTTCTTCCATAGTTATCAGCATATTGAAATTTTTAGAATCTTCCTGAGTTTTGGAAGGTTTTTTTTTGGGGGACGGGGGGAATGTGTCCATTTCCTCTAGGTTGTGTAATTTCTTAGAATGAGTTGTTCATAATATTTTTTGACAATCCTTTGTATTTCTTTGGGGTCTCTTTTTAATTCCCCTCTATCATTTCTGATTTTGTTTATTTGGGTCCGCTCTCTTTGCTTCTTGGTGAGCCTGGCTAGAAGTTTGTCAATCTTATTTATTCTTTCAAAGAATCAGCTCTTGGTTTTGTTGATCTTTAGTATTTCCATCCTTCTGCTCACTATGGGCTTTTCTTGTTGTTCTCTTTCTAATTATTTCAGTTGTTGAGTTAGGTGATTCATTACCATTTTTTATTGTTTTTTTGAGGTAGGCCTCTAAAGCTATAAACTTCCCTCTCAGGACTGCTTTCATTGTGTCCCATAGCATTTTTGTTGTTGTGTTTTATTGTCATTAGTCTCTAAGTTGTTTTTTAATTTGTTCTTTGAGCTCATTGATAACCCAATCAATGTTTAATAACATGCTATTCAGATTCCAAGTGTTTGAACTTTTTAGAATGTTTTTATTGTAGTTTATTTCTAATATTATGCCATTGTAGTCTGAGAAAATGCTTTATATGACTTCAGTCTTTTTGAATTTGGCAAGACTTTGCTTGTGACCCAATATGTGTTCTATTTTTGAAAATGTCCCATGTGCACTTGAGAAAAATGTATATTCTGTGGCTTTTGGGTGACACACTATGAAGATGTCAACTGGGTCAATCTGATCGTGTGACTTATTTAGAATTGCTGTTTCTTTGCTGATTTTTTGTCTAGAGGATTTATCAAGTTTTGTAAGTGGTGTATTAAAGTCCTCCACTATGGGCGTGGGACAGGACACTGAACAGAACCGGCAGAGAGGGCTGACTGGCAGCCATTGCTGTTTTCCATGCCCTAGCTTAGTGAATCCCTGAGACCACCCCCCACCCCATCCAATTTACAAACCCACCCAGCTGTGCAGCAACTTTTGCATATGAAGGGCCTGCCCTCTGGCAGCTTAACCTAACAAATTGCAGTTGGGTCAGACAACTCCAAAACTTCCAAACTCCAAGCAAAAAGGAGAAATCAACTCCAAATCTTCCAAACTCCAAGCAAAGAAGAGAAATCTGCAGAGTTCCCTGTAGCTTCTGCTGGGTGGCCTCAGACACTAGATGACTTGCACCTCCTTGGAAATCCAGGAACCAGTGTACCTAGAGGTCACTATGAGACAACACCACATTTCAAGTCTCACATACATCAGTGACACACTCAAGAGGCAGACTTGGTGAGCACCAAAGCCCCACTGAAGCAAGTTTTGCCCAATAGGGGTGTCTCCAGGACAGCAGTTCTTCCATTAATAGACACAGCTAATCCTCACAGTCAATTGGCCTGCAGATCAATTCCTCCCATTGTACTAATAGCAATCAAGGCTTAACTACAACAAGACTGTGAACCCAGCCCACAAAGGAGTTCACCAAGAGTGTTTGCCTCAGGTGATTGGGGAGGCAGAGCTACTGGGCCCTAAGGACAACTAGCACACAAAGACACTCCATCAACACTGGGAAGCAGCCAAAATATGGAGACTAAGAAACATGTCATGAATGAAATAAATGGAGGAAAGCAAACGACTGGACATAGAGTTCAAAACCACATTTATAAGGTTATTCAAGACTCTTCTACAAACCACCGACAAACTTATTGAGAACTCTGAGAAACTTAGTGAGTCCTTCAAAGATCTTAATAAGAATGTCAAAAAATGGAAAAGGACCAGTCAGAAATTAAGCATGCACTGTCTAAAATAAAGATTAATATACACAAATCCAACAGCAGACTAGTGGAACCCAAGAATCAAATCAAAGGTCTAAAATATGAGGAAGCAAAAAACACCCTAACAGAAAAACAAAAAGAAAAAAGATTCCAAAAATGTGAAGATAGTGTAAGGAGCCTCTGGGACAACTTCAAGTGTACAAACATCAGAATTATGGGAGTGCCAGAAGAGAGAGAGCAAAAAACTGAAAACCTATTTGAAGAAATAATGACTGAAAACTTTCCCTATCTGGTGAAAGAAATGGACTTACAAGTCCAAGAAGCATACAGAACCCCAAACAAAAAGAATACAAAGAGGACCACACCAAGACACATCATAATTAAAATGCCAAGGACAAAATACAAAGAGAATCTTGAAAGCAGCAAGAGAAAAACAGTTACCTACAAAGAAGTACCCATACGACTGTCAGCTGATTTCTCAACAGACTATGCAAACCATAAGGGAGTGGCAAGAAATATTCAAAGTGATGAAGATCAAGAACCTACAACCAAGAGTGCTTTACCCAGAAAAGCTATCATTCATAATTGAATACTAGATAAAGAGCTTCAGAGATAAGAAAAAGCTAAAGGAGTTCATCACCACCAAACCAGGATTATATGAAATGCTGAAGGGTTTTCTTTAAGAAGAGGAAAAAGAATAAAAAGGTAAAGATAAAAATTATGAACAACAAAGTGATAACAAATACATACCTATCAACAAATGAATCTAAAAATCAAGTGAATAAAAAAATCCAATAAACTGAATAAACTGGTGAATAATAGAATTAGGGGCATAGAAAGGGAATGGACTAACAATTCTCAGGGGGAAAGGAGGAGTGAGATGTGCAGAAAGAGACTGAACAAAAATCTTACACTTATGGATGAGGACAGTGGCAGGGAGTAAGGGCATGGGGTGGGGTGGGGGAATCAGGTAGAGGGGAGCTATGGGAGGGAAAAAAAGAGGAACATCTGTAATAAACTGAACAAGAAAGATTTATTAAAACAATAAGTAAAATAATAAATAAAATCCTCCACTATGATTGTATTGTTGTCAATCTCTCCCTTGATATATTCCAGGAGGTTTCTTGTTTTTTTTTTTTTTTTAAATCTATTTAGGTGCTCCTGTATTGGGTGCATATATGTTTACCAGAGTTATATCTTCTTATTGAATCCGTCCTTTTAGTATTATTTAGTGGCCTTTCTTATCTCTTGTTAATGCCTTGATTTTGAGGTCTATTTTATCAGATAGAAGTATCACCACCCCAGATTTTTTCTAATTTCTATTTGTCTGAAAAATGTTTTTACATCCCTTTATCCCTTCCCTCTCAGTCTGTGTGAATCCTTTGCTCTGAAGTGGGTCTCCTGTAGACAGCAAATATAGGGGTCATGTTTTCTTACCCATTCAGCTACCCAATGCCTTTGATTGGTTTATTTATCCCATTTACATTTAATGTTATTATTGACAAGTTCATGTTTGTTGTCATATTTTCCCTTAGTGTTTGTGTTTCTTCTTGCCTTTCTCTTTCTTTCTTTTCTTTTTGTTTCCTTCCTTCCTTCCTTCTTTTCTTTCTTTCTTCTTTCTTTCTTTCTTTCTTTCTTTCTTTCTTTCTTTCTTTCTTTCCTTCTTTCTGTTTTTTTTTTTTTTTTACAGCAGTCCCTGTAGCATTTCTTGTATTGTTGGCTTGGTAGTGCTAAACTCTCTTAGCCCTTTTTTGTCTGTGAAGCTCCTGATTCCACCTTCAATTTTGAATGATAGGCTTGCTGGGTATAGTATTCTTGGGTTTCAGACTGTTGCTTTTCATCACTTTATATATTTCATTCTATTCCCTTCTGGCCTGGTGTGTTTCTGTTGAGAAATTCATTGATATTCTAAAAGGAGAACCCTTGTAGGTAGCTTTCTGTCTCTCTCCGGCATCCTTTAAGATTCTTACTTTTTCTTTAGTGTTCGCTAATTTAATTATGATGTGTCTTGGTGTCGGTCTTTTGGGGTTCAACTTGTTTGGGACTCTGAGTACTTCTTGGACTTGCATAGTATTTTTCTTGCCAATATCAGGGAAATTTTCTGTCATTATTTCTTCAAATAGGTTTTCTATTCCTTGCTTCTATTCCACTCCTTCTGATATCCCTATTAAGCAAATGTTGTTTCATTTAGTGTTATTGCAAAACTCGCTTAGGCTCTCTTATTATTATTATTATTATTTTTTTTTTTTAATCTTTCCAGTTGCTGCTGTGTTGGTATGTTTTTTCCCCACTTTGTCTTCTAATTTGCTGATGCGATCCTCAGTCCCTTGTACTCTATTGTTTAGGCTTTCCATTGTGTTCCTTATTGCTGCTATGTCATTCTTCATCTCCTTTTGGCTTCTTTTCATGTTCATGACATTCTCATTCAGCTCCTTATAGTTCTCATTGAGTTGTGTGTCTTTGTCATTGAGTTGTGTGTATTTGTCATCCAGCCATTTAAATATCCTTAAACCTATTACTCTGAATACTTTCTCTGATAAGCTGCTGGCATCAATTTTATTTAACTCCCTTTCTGGTGATTCATCTTTTTCTTTCCTTTGGGAATTGCTTTTTTGTCTTCCCATGTTTTCCTGTAATGTTTTTTTTTAATATATTTTATTTTATTTTATTTACAGAGAAGGGAGAGGTATAGAGAGTTAGAAACATCGATGAGAGAGAGACATTGATCAGCTGTCTGCTGCACACTCCTCACAGAACGATGCTCTATCCACTGAGCCAAACAAGTTTCTGCTCCTGTAATGTTTTAATTGTAGATCCAATTGATTTTCTATCCAGGTTCTTTTGGGAATGATGATACTGGTGTATTCTCTCAGTTCTTCTGTGCTTGTTAATCTATTGTAGGTCCCTACTTGAGCTCTTTGGGTTCTCTTGATGTAGGTCTGCATGCTTGAGCTGCACAAGTGTGGTGTTTAGAAGTTGGCAGCCATGGAGAAGAGTGTCCCTATTTTTGCTGTTTTGCACCCTTAATTGAGATCATGCTTGCTCAGCAGGGACTCACAGTGGCACAAAGGACCGTCTGTTAGGGTGATGTGGCTCAGGGGGCATACGCTCTGGAGAGGCATGACTCTGGTGCCCAGAGTTCTGTAGTTGTGGGGTGGGCAGACTCAGCGTTTGCTGTTGTACCTGTGGTGTATAGGCACTTACCCTTGTGGGGGCTCTGGTAAGTTTGCCAGCAAGGCACACTGAAGTGCTCTGAAGGGCCCTGTCAGTGTAACCATGTAATTGCAGTGTCTGTGGGCAGGTATCCAGGATAAGTGATTTCAAAATTTCTACTGGTGGGGAGAGTGTGCCCCTGTTTGTTTGAGGTCTCACCCAGGGAGAACTCACAGTGGTTCCCAAGATCCCCCTGTGGGTAGATGGGCTCAGGGTGCCTGCCTGTTGGAAGTTTGCATCTGTGGAGGTAAGTTTGCTGGGCGCAGTGCTCTAAGGTACTCTGTGGGGTCCTGCGCTGGGGTAGGTGTGGGTAGTTATTCAGAAAGGGGGAATTCATAAATTCTACTGCGGGGCAAGGCACCCTTTTGTGCTGAATCCCACCAAGCAGAGACTCACAGCTGCCTCCAGAGTGCCCTGTGGATAGATGAGCTCAGATATCCTGTTCCATTGTGGAGGATCCTTTGTCTGCACAGCCCTCTAATAACGTGCCCTGAGATATCCTGACACTGAGATTGAGCAGGTAGGGTAAATGGAAGTTATTTAGGAAGAGGGAATTCAGAATTTCTACTGTGGAGTTGTGTGCCCTTGTCTGTACAAAATCACACCCGCGAGGGCACCCAGTGGCTCCCAACCTCTGCCTAGGGAGTACAGTGCTCTGGCGTCCTGAGTGCTGGAAATGTGCTCATGTAAGCACATAGGAAACGTGATGTGAGTGTGCTGGAAACGAGCTAATGTGGATAAGAGTTCTGCCACTGGGTAGGAGGAGGTTGCACTTACTGCTTTGGAGGTGGAGGTCCCAGAGTCCATGAGTCTGCTGCTGTGGCAGCAGCATTTTAGCTGGAGAGGCTGCTGGGTTGCAGGGCAGTTCCAAAGACTATCTGGTTGGTGGTGTTGATGAGTTCCTAAAGAAAGGCTGTTATCCCATTCAAGATGGCGTGGGCTCCTTGCCTGAGTCCCACAATCCAGGGAATGCCCGCAGCAGTGGTAGTCTCTCCTTGTCCAAGAGAGCCTGGACTGCTAGCTTCTGCTGCTTCTGTGAGATTTAACTGTCCCTTAGTCACACATGCACACCACATATATCCACACACTCTTGTTTCATCCCCTCACTCACGCATTTTTTTTTAATCTCATGTGTTGTTTTAATGGGTGTTTTATTTTAGAATAGTTTTATATTTACAGAAAAATAGTAATTATAATTTCCATATACCCCATAACTAATTTCCCATATTATTATTAATTTATACTGGTATTGTGCAAATTTTACATGTAGTGAACTATAACTGAAACAGTTACTTTCAAACCTCAGTTCTTGAACATCGCCAATATCGAACAATTTGGTTCTAGACCAAGTAGTTCAAGAAAAAAATGTATTAATTGTGGAACAACACTTCAGTTCTTGACCTGATAACTCTTTCATGCTGATACCTCAGCATGACACAAAGCCTCTCTCATGCAACAAAGAATAGAATGTTTTGTTGCTGGAAAACTCTATAATTAGGACAATTTTAACAGATAAGGAGGACATCAATAATTCTAACGAATCCAGAAGCAGTAGGGATAAGTATTCCTTCTCAAACTAGGTTTTATATAATGGATGTCTACTACTGAAGGTCCTGTTTTCATGGACATTGGATCCTTTTTCAACATGGATGAAAAGAGTAATTTTACAAATAGGGAGGAAGGTCACAAGGTAACATTTTCTCAAGCTGAGTATTAGGGCAAAAGATTTATTTTACTATTCATTAGTTCAGATGGTCATTATGCACTAGAAAATATTTTATGACATTAACTGCTTGGCTAAGGGAAGTTGATGCAATACAATAGTTCCAATGGTTAAGTTCAGACTTATTTGTTTCTATTTTATGATAATAAAGTCCTTTTTTATCTGTTTGTCCAAATAGGAAGAGAAGAGAATGGAATGAGGCTTAAATCTATCAATAGTCTAACATCTAAAATTGAAATCAGATTGACAACTTCATATAAAACCCTATTCCCCTTCTCCTCTACCAAGACCACCACCCTTCAGTGCCAAACACAAGCAGGTACAACAACTTCTTTTCTTCCTTACCAGTATGACAAAGTGTTAAGGAAAAAATAATCTTCAGTCTTAACCTTGTCCTTATTCTCAGTGTCTGGCTATCTTTCAAATGGCTGATCTTGTGCCCAAACTTGGAGAATTCTATGTCTCTCCATACCTGCCCCCTCTTTTGACCCCACCTCATCATCAGAGAAAACATATAGATACAAATATATTTCCTTTATACATATGCTAGTATTTATTCTAGGACACCATTTAGGTTTTGATGCATACATATTGACCAATTCTCGAGGATTTTCTCCAGAGAGGAAACACATACTTAAATGTCTTCTTCTTCAGGTAGACTTTTCTCATCAATTATGGAAGAACTCCTATTTCTTCATCATCTCCTTCTCCTTCTCCTTCTTCTATTTCTTCTGCTTCCCCATCTGCTTCTCCTTCTCCTTCTTCATTTACCCCTTCACTTTCCTCTTCCCCATCTTCTTCTCTTCCTTCGACTTCTTCTTCATCATCATCATCATAATCATCATCATCATCATCTTCTTTATCACCATCATAATCTTCTTCTTCTCCTGCTTCTGATCCTTCTCCTTCAACATCTTCATCATCATATTCTTCATCTTCTCCTACAGCTTCTCCTTCTTCAACACCATCTTCTTCATCATAATCTTCTCCTTCATTATCTTCGTTTTCTTCTTCATCATAATCTTCTCCTTCTACATTTTCTTCTCCTTCATCTTCATCATCTGCTTCTTCATCATAATCTTCGTCTTCGTCATCGTCGTCATCTTCTCCATCGCTTTCTCCTCCTTCCTCTTCTTCTACTCCATCTCCTTCTCCTCCTTCTTCTCCTCTTTCTCCTTCACCTTCATCATTAATTTCTTCATTGTCCTCATCCTCAGAGTCCTCCTCATCCTCAGAGTCCTCAATTGGCAGGTTTATTGTGGGTCTCTTACCTTTCCTGTAGTGAAATATGAATATATGCCTCTTTCTTTTTCTCTCATTTTCTCCATTCAATTGAAGGACTGAATTTGCATTTCCCAATATATTTATTATCTATTAGGGAAACAAGAGAAACACAAAAAGAAATTGGTTTGGGGAAAGAAATTGGGAACCTAGTGGAAAGTGGAATTGTAATAGAATGACAGTGGATTGATTGAGGAGGTGTTTGTGCTATACAAGAGTAGGGTCAAAGTCTATGGTGGGCAATCAGTGGGAGAAGAGGGAGCATATGAGTAGGGTATTCTCACCTTATCCTTGTCTTTGTCATTGAATTCAGAGACAGACATCTTTTTCTCTTCACTACTTGAAGATTGTTGGCCCATTCTTTCTGCTGGAATCTGTGATCCAGTATCTTAACTAAACTTTGATTTTTTTTTAGTAACCTTGGCTTTTTATAGAGACTGTGCCCTAATACAGGGCTTCTGACCTTTATATATTCTCTCCAAGACAATGAGGAGCCACGCCCTTCAACTCTGATTGGCCAAGTCATTGGTTGCCATGGTGTGGCTTGACATCACAAAGCCTCAGCTTGACCATCCATTGTGGGGTGAGGCGGTGAAGAGGCTGAGGAGTAGTCAGATGCTCTGGGGAGAGAAAGGGGAGCTTCCTCAATATATCTTAAAATATTTGCCAAACTGACCTTTCACTCCTTCATTTCCTCTAGTTCAATTATTGTCCAGTCCATGGCAAGGAAGGGGTGTTTCAAGATATTTTCAATACCCTCCCTATCGATTCAGTGGTGCATTCCACTATTCTCCAGCTCTTATCATTACTTAGTATTTCATGTATTGTTTTAATGGGTGTTTTATTGTAAAATAGTGTTATGTTAACAGAAAAGTAGTGATGAAAATTTCCATATATCGCATACCTAATTTCCCATATTATTAATATTTAACAGCGGTATGGTGCAAATTTTACATGCAGTAAACTATCAGTGAAACAGTTCCTTTCAAACCGCAGTTCTTGAACATCCCCAATATCAAACAATTTGGTTCTAGACAAAGTTGTTCAAGGAAAAAAAAATGTATTAGTTGTGGACATCACTTCATTTCTTGACCTGATAACTCTTTCATGATGATACCTCAGCAGCACCCAAAGCCTCTCTCATGCAACTAGTAAGACAGTGTTTTTTGTAGCTGGCACACTCTATAATTAGGACACTTTTAACAAAAAAAGAGGCCATCAAGAATACTCATGAAGCCAGAAGCTGAAGGAATAAGTATACCTTCTCAAACTAGGTCTTATATAATGGTGTCTACCAGTGAAGGTCCTGTTTTCATGTACATTGGATCCTTTTTCAACAAGGATGAAATATGTTATTTTAAAAATAGGGAGCAAGGTCACAGGGTAACATTTTCTGAAGCTCATTATAAGGACAAAATATTTATTTCTCTACTCATTGGATCAGACTATTATTATTCACTAGAATATATTTTAGGACAATAAGTGCTTTGGCTATGG
>JAAGEH010000015.1:8484996-8507159 GCA_011751065.1 Lasiurus cinereus | reverse complement strand
CTTTGGCTATGGGAAGTTGAGGCAATACACTAGTTCCAATTATTAAGTTCAGACTTATTTGTTTCTATTTTATGATCAGAAAGTCCTTTTTTATCAGTTTTTCCAAATGTTGGCTGGACAGGGAAGATAATGGAATGAGACTGAAAGCTGTCAATAGTCTAACATCTAAAATTGAAATCATTCCCCCTTATTCACAGAAGGAATTTTGTACATGCATATGAGCATAATCATTGGACACAGACAATGGTGGGGTGGGGCATGAGAGGGAGCGGGGTCGGGGGCTAATGAGAGAATAAAGACACAAGTAAAAAAAATTCAATTAAAATTATTTCAAGAAAACTAAATCTAATCCATACAGTGGTCACCATAACCTTAAGAGAAATTTTTTCATGTGACAAAGATTTTTAAATGAAATAATTTTGGGAGGAAATAAAGAGAAGTTTCCTTCAAATGTTGAAAGGATTGTAATCGAAACTCAATATATTTGGCATCTTAAGCTAAGGTAAGTAATCTGTGTTTTTGCCTCCCTGAAAAAGTTTATATAAGGTTACAAAAAGAAATTAACAGCCAGTTTGATATTGAATTGCCATGGCCTAGAGCAAAGAATATCCTTACATGATATTTTTCTACAATGTCATTTAATTTTTGATATTTCACAACAGCATATTGTACAATTATCACAAACAAAATTACAAACTAATTCTTTGAATGTTTAGCTGCAATTTAAAAAAGGACATGAAAGGATATAAGCCCTTTCAGAAGGAATTAAGGCACTGGGAAGGCACTTGAGCATTCTATACTGGTCCCTCTTTCCACTTTTGCCAAGAGGGACCCTCTTCTCACAAGCCAATTGCCATCAGCTGTAGCCTGAACTTTCTATTCATGCTGAGGTTGAAGCCTAGAAGTGGCTGATATAATGGATCTGTCTCTCGCCAAATGGTGTGAGCTGGGCTGTCCCTGGAGAAGGAACTTGAATTCCCCGAGATAAGTGATCAGTGCCAGGGTCACCGCCAGCAGGCGAGGTTATCCCAATGCAGGTTCTGGGTGTGGAGGCCACGGGGGCATAGGCTACCATGGAGACAGAACTAAACCTCACAACACCCTGCTTGGCCCTGGAGGATGACTGGTTAGCCAGAGAAGAGTAAGATTCCTCAGGGAAGCATCAATGTAAGACAGGCATTCTCACAGAGAGGCCATCAGGAGAGAACTTGGAGGTCAACAGTGGTAGGGCATAGACACTCATTCCCCCCACTCCCCAAACCTTGCAAGGGTCTGAACCCTCACCCCTTCTGAGGGAGGTCTGCTGCTCCCTTGGCTACTTTGCTTCCCATGCTCAGCACAGATCAAAACTCAGGTAACAGGCAGAGATTGGGCTCAACTCAGATCCGGACCCAGGTAACAGACCGAAACTTGCCAACAGCAGCTGCCCTTTATCTAAATTCAGCCTAGCTCTAGGAATGTTCAGTGCCTACTCAAGTATGCAAATAAGCCTTTCCACTGATATTTACATGGTAATCTAAAACTGTTGGTAGAGTATTAAATTTGACAGTAAAAGAATAATCAAGCTTTCACATTAATTAAAATTGGCAAATTGAAATAAGTGAATACCCAAGAAAATTTAAGTATACTGGACAAAAAGTTGTTTCTAAAGTATTGACTAAAATTTCTATTGGTGGTTCATCTCATGATAAAATTGCTTAACATGCAATGAACATAAAACAGGCATATTTGTGTGCAAAAAATTAAAATTTAAAGTTTTCAAATTGCATTAAAAATTTACAAAAGTCTCCATTAATCAAATAAAATAAAGGGGGATAGTAGGATAATATCTTGTAAGGAAAAATATCTGGTAAGTAAATTTCATCTAGAAAATTTTTACTTTAGAAAATTAATTTTCATTTGTAATACTAACAGCAAGACACCCATGAAAAACACACATGGTGTCAAAATAAGCCAAAGGAAAATTGTTTCGGCAAAAATAAAAAGGACCCCAAGTCAATTTTATAGAAAAGATTCCTTTATTAACTTTTGGTTGAGAATATGTTTATATACTTTCAGAAAACAACTCTAAGACCAAGTGGACTCCTGCAACAGAGAGGAACTGACAGGTCTGCTCCTACCATGAAGATAAGAGGAGAAACAGTCCAGAGATGGAAGATGCTGATGACGCCTTGGCATGTGAGCAGTCAGCAGTTGTGCATCACTACAGGATGCCCCGGACCAAACCAAAGATGGTCAGACCTGCATTGCCACCATTTGTCCACTATCCAGATACCATTGATTTACACATAAAAAACTGTTTGATATTGTAACTGGGACTTATAACTATTGGACACTGAAATTGGGACTCAAACATTTTTCATTCTTATAAGTTTATTTCTAGCCTACAAAGGCAATATGTTTTTTAAAAAAAGAATCGGGGTGGGGAACAGATATAGAGGAAAAGAAGCAATGAACAGACTGTCATGCTATAGTGGGAAGGCAGGAAAGGTTGTGGGGGGCTGTAAGAGATCAACCAAGGAACTTGTATGCATGTATGTTAGCATAGTCAATGGATACAGGACATTGGGGTGGGGACAGGTGAGGGCATGTATTGGGTGGTGGGGAAGGCTGTGGGGAGGTCAATAGGGGGAAAAAAAGAGACATATGTATTACAATTTGTAATACTTTAAACAATAAAAAATAAATATCAAAAAAATAAAATAAAATTGAAATCAGGAGAAACCCAGATGGTGGCATAGAGAAACAACTAAACTGCTGCCTGGCACAACAATTTCAAAACTACAACTAAAAGACAGAACTGACATCATCTAGAACCATAGGAAAGCTGGCTGAGTGGAAATTCTACTAGAAGGAAAGAGAGCGGCTCATGGAGACTCAGAAAAGCTGCAAAAAGCTGATGTACAGAGACTCGCACGTGGAGGGAGCAGGCTGGGGGAATGCCTGGCTGGCTTCCTCTGGTGGAAGAGAGACGGAGACTCCTGACTACCACCCCTTATGTGACTGCACTGAGCCCCATTTCAGGGAAAGACTCATACAGGGGGAGTCTGGACTGTTGTGAAAAGGGAGGAGTGGACAGAAATTTAGGGGAGCCGCAAAAGGGCAGAAGTCTGGGGGCACACACACCACTGCACACAGAGAGGATGGACTGCTGATTGTGCCACTGGCTTTATCTAGTGGGCGGGAGACAGTGACTCCCAACTGCGCTGTACTCCACTTCTGACTGCACTGAACCGATGTTTTGGGCGAGACCCTGGGGACCCAGACTCATACAGGTTCCAAAGCACAAGGGAAAGGCAGAGGTCTAGAGGCACACATGCGTGCATGTGCACACAGAGAGGGCTGCAGCGTTTAGTGAGACTCTTAAGACTCAGAGGTCCTGTAGGGTGGTGTTGACTGCAAGCCAAGACTGTGCTCAACCATGAGATTCCACCCCACCCAAGATCAACAGAAAGGCTTTTGAAGTTTTACAAGTCTTATATCATAAGGCTGACCCCAGCACAGTTCTCCTGGCATAGCAAAAATGTGGAGTGAAAGGAACAGATCACAAACAAAAGAAATGGAGGAAAACAAATGTCTGGATATAGATTTCAAAACCATAGTTAAAAGGTTTTTCAAGAATTTCCTAGAAAAGATTGATAAATTTCACGAGACCCAAGAGGAGATGAAAAAGTACCAACTAGAAATTAAACATACACTGAGTGAAATAAAAAATATTATACAGAGACCCAACAGCAGACTAGAGGAATGCAAGAATCAAGTAAGAGATTTGAAATACAAAGAAGAAAAAACACTCCACTGGAAAAGCAAAAAGCAAAAAGAACCCCAAAATGTGAGGATATTGTAAAGAGCCTCTGTGATAACTTTAAGCATACCAACATCAGATTTATGGGAGTGCCAGAAGAAGAGGGAGAGTAAGATACTGAAAACCTATTTGAAGAAATAATGACTGAAAACTTCCCCCACCTGGTGAAAGAAATAGACTTACAAGTCCAGGAAGCACACAGAACCCCAGACAAAAGGAATCCAAAGAGGACCACATCAAGACACATCATAAATGAAATACCAAGAGCAGAAGACAAAGAGAGAATATTAAAAGCAGCAAGAGAAAAACAGTTTATTACCTACAAGGGAGCACTCATATGATTTTCAGCTGATTTCTCAACAGAAACTATGCAGGCCACACAGATGTGGCAAGAAATATTCAAAGTGATGAATAGCAAGAACCTACAACAAAGATTACCCAGAAAAGCTATCATTTAAAATTGAAGGTGAGATAAAGAACTTCACAGATAAGAAAAAGCTAAAGGAGTTCATCATCACAAAACCAGTATTATATGAAATGCTGAGAGATATTCTTTAAGAAGAGGAAGAAAAAGAAAATGGTAAAGATAAAAATTATGAACAACAAATACATATCTATCAACAAGTGAATTTAAAAATCAAGTGAATAAAAAATCTGATAAAGAAAATACACTGGTGAATATAATAGAATCAGGGGCATAGAAAGAGAGTACACTGACAATTCTCAGGGGAAAAGGGTGGGGAAGTGCAGTGAGACAGGACAAAAATTATATATCTATGGATGAGGACAATGCAGGGGGGGAGTAAGGTCAGAGGGAAGGGGGAGCCAGGTAGAGGGGGAGCTATGGGTAGAAAAAACAGCAACATGTGAAATAACCTAAATATTAAAGATTTATTGAATAATAAAATAGAATAAAATAAAACGAAATGAAATGAAACAAAACAAAATAAAATAAAATTGAAATCAGATTCATTATTACACATTGCAAACCTCACATAACACCCTATTCCCCATCTCCCCTACCACGACCATCACCCCCCACTGCCAAACAGAAGCAGGCACAACTTCTTTTCTTCCTTACCAGTATGATAAAGTGTTAAGGAAAAATTCATCTTCAGTCTTCAACTTGTCCTTATTCTCCGTGTCTGGCAATCTTTGGAATGGCTGTTCTTAAGCCCAAACTTGTAGAATTCTATGTCTCTCCCTTTTCACATACCTGCCCCCTCCTGTGACCCCACCCCATCATCAGAGAAAACACAGAGATACAAACACATTTCCTTTTATACATATGCTAGTATTTATCCTAGGACACCATTTAGGTTTTGATACATACATAATGACCAATTCTCAAGGATTCTCTCCAGAGAGGCAACACATACTTAAATGTCTTCCTCTTCAGGTAGACCCTATGCATCACTTATGGTAGAACTACTATTTCTTCATCATCTCCTTTTCCTTCTCCTTCTCCTCCTCATATCCCTGCTCCTTTTTTCCCTTCTCCTCCTTCTCCTTCTCCTTCTTCTTCTACCCCTTCACTTTACTCTTCCCCTTCCTCTTCTCCTCCTGCAACTTCTCTCCCTTTTACTTCATCTTCCTCATCATCTCCTTCTCCCGATCCTTCTCCTTCATGATCTTCATCATGTTCTTCATCATAATCTCCTTTTAGAGCTTCTCCTCCATCTTCTCTTTCTTCATCACCATCTTCTTCATCATAATCTTCTTCTTCTCCTTCTTTCTCCTTATATTTTTTCTGCTCCTTCATCTTCATCATTTGCTTCTTCATCATCTTCTTCATCAGCATCTTCTACTCCATCTTTTTCTCCTTTCTCTTCTTCTACTTCATCTCCTTCTCCTTCTTCTTCTCCTCTTTCTCCTTTCCCTTCATCATTAATTTCTTCATTGTCTTCTCCTCGTAGTCCTCCTGATCCTCGTCATCCTCTCTTGGCTGGTTTATTGTGGGTCTCTTACCTTTCCTGTAGTGAAATATGAATATTTGCCTCTTTCTTTTTCTCTCATTTTCTCCATTCAATTGAAGGACTGAATTTGCATTACCCAGTATCTTCATT
Source organism: Lasiurus cinereus (assembly GCA_011751065.1). Taxonomy (NCBI): domain Eukaryota; kingdom Metazoa; phylum Chordata; class Mammalia; order Chiroptera; family Vespertilionidae; genus Lasiurus; species Lasiurus cinereus. The sequence goes on along the minus strand of JAAGEH010000015.1, from coordinate 8,501,288 downwards.
ATCTATTAGGGAAACAAGAGAAACACATAAAGAAATTGGTTTGGGGGAAAGAAAATGGAAACTGAGTGGAAAGTGGGATTGTAATAGAATGACAGTGGATTGATTGAGGAAGTATTTGTGCTACACAAGGGGAGGGTCAGAATCTATGGTGGGGAATCAATGGGGAAGAAGAGGAGGCATATGAGTACGGGATTCATACCTTATCCTTGTCTTTGCCATCGAATTGAGAGCCAGACATCTTATCCTCTTCTCTACTTGAAGATTTTTGGCCCATCCTTGTGGTTGGACTCTGTGGTCCAGTATGTTAACTAATATAGTGGTACCTCGAGATACGAGTGCCCTAACATATGAGATTTTTGAGATATGAGCCGTCGAGTGAGCAATTTTTGCTTTGAAATACGAGCAACATTTGAGATAGGAGTAATCGTGCGGATCGGCCAGCTGCACATGACGCACCAGTGTACCGAGACTCGAGCATCTCATAGTTTCCCACGCCTCAAGGTTACGGAAGGAATTAAACTCATATCTCGAGGTACCACTGTATTTGGTATTTTCTTAGTAACCTTGGCTTCATTGTAGAGACTGTGCCCTAATACAGAGCTCCTGACCTCTATATATACTCTCCAGGACAGGACAATGAGGACTGACACCCTTCAACTCTGATTGGCCAAGTCAGTGGCTGCCATGGTGTAGCTTGACATCACAATGCCTCAGCTTGACCATCCATTGGTAGAGGGGTGGGAAAGAAGATGTGGATAAGTCAGATACTTTGCATAGAGAAAGGGGAGCTTCCTCAATATCTCCTAAATTATTTCCCAAACTGACCTCCCATTCCTTCATTTACTCTAGTTCAATTATATTGCAGCCCATGCCATGGAATGGGTGTTTCAAGAAATTTCCCATACCCCCCTATTCATTCTGGGGTGCATTCTACTGTTCTCCAGCTCTTTTAATTACTTGGTATTTTATGTATTGTTTTAATAGGTTTTTTTATTTTAGAACAGTTTTATTATATTTATAGAAAAATCGTGATGATATTTCCCATACACCACATACTTAATTTCCCATGTTATTAATATTTTACACTGATATGGTGCAAATTTTACATGTAGTGAACTATCAGTGGAACAGTTCCTTTCCAACCTCAGTTCTTGAACATCTCCAATATCAAATAATTTGGTTCTAGACTAAGTTGTTCAAGGGAAAAAATGTATTAATTGTGGAACAACACCTCAGTTCTTGACCTGATAACTCTTTCATGCTGTCTTTCCATGACACAAAGCCTCTCTCATGCAACAAAGAGAAGGTTTTTGTTGCCTGGAAACTCCATAATTATGTCAATTTTAACAGATAAGGTGGCCATCAAGAATCCTTAAGTACATCTTCTCAAACTAGGTCTTATATAATGGGTGTCTACTAGTAAAGGTCATGTTTTCATGTACATTGAATCCTTTTTCAACAAGGATGAAAGGTGTTATTTTACAAATAGGGAGGAAGGTCACAGGGTAATATTTTCTCAAGCTGATTATAAGGGCAAAAGATTTATTTTACTATTCATTGGTTCAGATTGTCATTATTCACTAGAAAATATTTTATGACAATAAGTGCTTTGGCTATGGGAAGTTGAGGCAATACAATAGTTCCAATGGCTAAGTTCAGACTTATTTGTTTCTATTTTATGATCAGAAAGTCCTTTTTTATCAGTTTGTACAAATGTTGGCTGGACAGGGAATATAATGGAATGAGGCTTAAAAGCTGTCAATAGTCTAACATCTAAAATTGAAATCAGATTCATTATTACACATTGACAACCTCACATAAAACCCTATTCCCCATCTCTCCTACCATGACCACCCCCCCCCAATGCCAAACAGAAGCAGGCACATCAACTTCTTTACTTCCTTACCAGTATGATAAAGTGTTAAGGTAAAATTCATCTTCAGTCTTCACCGTGTCCTTATTCTCAGTGTCTGGCTATCTTTCAAAAGGCTATTCTTATCCCCAAACTTGTAGAATACGATGTCCCTCCTTTTTCACATACCTGCCCCCTTTTTTGACCCCACCCCATCATCAGAGAAAATACAGAGATACAAATATTTTTCCTTTATACATATGCTAGTATTTATTCTAGGACACCATTTAGGTTTTGATGCATACATAATGACCAATTCTCAAGGATTTTCTCCAGAGAGGCAACACATATTTAAATGTCTTCCTCTTCAGGTAGACCCTTTGTATCACTTATGGTAGAACTCCTATTTCTTCATCGTCTCCTTCTCCTTCTCCTTCTTCTCCTTCTTCTTCTCCGCCTTCACTTTCATCTTCCCCATCCTCTTCTCCTCCTTCGACTTCTCCCTCTTCTTCTTCATCTTCATCGTTGTCATTGTCATAGTCGTCGTCGTCATCGTCGTCATCGTCGTCGTCATCATCATCATCATCATCTCCTTCTCCTGATCCTTCTCCATCATCATTTTCATCATCTTCTGCTTCATCATAATCTTCTCCTTCTAAAGCTTCTCCTTCTTCATCACCATCTTCTTCATCATAATCTTCTTCTTCTCCTTCATTATCTTCATCGTCCTCTTCTTCATCATAATCCCCTTCTCCTTCTCCATCTTCTTCTCCTTCATCTTCATCATCTGCTTCTTCATCATCATCTTCTTCATCTTCGTCGTCGTCATCATCTTCTTCTTCTCCATCGCTTTCTCCTTCTTCCTCTTCTTCTATTCCATCTCCTTCTCCTCCTTCTTCTCCTCTTTCTCCTTCACCTTCATCATTAATTTCTTCATTGTCCTCATCCTCAGAGTCCTCTTCATCCTCAGATTCCTCAATTGGCTGGTTTATTGTGGGTCTCTTACCTTTCCTGTAGTGAAATATAAATATCTGCCTCTTTCTTTTTCTCTCATTTTCTCCATTCAATTGAAGGACTGAATTTGTATTTCCCAATATATTTATTATCTAGTAGGGAAACAAGAGAAACATATACTGAAATTGGTTTGGGGAAAGAAAATGGAAACTGAGTGGAAAGTGGAATTGTAATAGAATGACAGTGGATTGGGGGGAATCCAAGATGGCAGCATAGGTAAACACCTACACTGCTGCCTCGCACAACAATTTCAAAACTACAACTAAAAGACAGAACGGACATCATCCAGAACCACAGGAAAGCTGGCTGAGTGGAAGTTTTACAACTAGAAGGAAAGAGAGGGGCTCACGGAGACCCCGAGGAGCTGCAAAAAGCTGAGGTACTGAGACGCGTGCGTGGTGCCGGAGTACCTGGCTGGCTTTCTCTGGCGGGAGGGAAACGGAGACTCTCAAAGACATTGAACCCCTTATCCTACGACACTAAACCCCAGATCCAGCCGAAACTCATATGGGGGGAGTTTGGACTGTGAAAAGGGAGAAGTGCACGGAAACTTAGGGGAGTCGCAAAAGATCAAAGGCCTGGTGCAGCGCACGGCACTGCACGCAGGGCAGATTGCTGATTGTGCTGCTGGCTTTCGCGAGTGGGTGGGAGATAGACCCTCCCAACTGTGCCACTTCTGACTCCACTAAGCCTCTGTTTCGGACGAAACCCTGGAGACCTAGACTCGTGTGGTCCTGGTGCGCAGGGGAGCTGGAAAGGCAGCGGTTAGAGGCACAAGGACGGCTCCAGCCATTACCCAGGCACGTGAGACTCAGGGGCCATGGAAGGCAGGGCCAACTGGAAGGCAAGGCAGTCCCTTAAGCCCTGAGACTCCACCCATCCCAAACTCAATAGAGGCTTCTTCGGTTTTGTGTCTGGTATCAAAAGGCTGAATTCAACACAGAAGTTTCCCCGGCATAGTGAAAATGCCGAGACAAGGGAAGGGATCACAAACAAAAGAAATGGAGGGAAAAAAAACGACTGGATATAGAGTTCAAAACCACACTTATAAGGTTTTTCAAGAATATGCTAGAAAAGATGGATAAATTTAGTGAGACCCAAGAGGAGATTAAAAAGGTCCAACTAAAGATGATAAAGGACCAAATAGAAATTAAACATACACTGACTGAAATAAAAAATATTATACAGAGTCCTAACAGCAGACTAGAGAAAGGCAAAGATCAAGTCAAAAATTTGAAATATAAAGAAGCAGAAAACATTCAACTGGAAAAGCAAGAAGAGAAAAGAATCCAAAAATGTGAAGATAATGTAAGGAGCCTCTGGGACAGCTTCAAGCGTACCAACATTAGAATTGTGGGGGTGCCAGAAGAAGAGAGAGAGCAAGATACTGAAAACCTATTTAAAGAAATAATGACTGAAAACTTCCCACATCTGGTAAAAGAAATGGACTTACAAGTCCAGGACGCACACAGAACCCCAAATAAAAGGAATCCAAAGAGGACCACACCAAGACACATCATAATTAAAATACCAAGAGCAAAAGACAGAGAGAGAATATTAAAAGCAGCAAGAGAAAAACAGTTCATTACCTACAAGGGAGCACCCATACGACTGTCAGCTGATTTCTCAACAGAAACGATGCAGGCCAGACGGGAGTGGCAAAAAATATTCAATGTGATGAACAGCAAGAACCTACAACCAAGAATAATCTATCCAGCAAAGTTATCATTCAGAATTGAAGGGCAGATAAAGACCTTCACAGAGAAGAAAAAGCTAAAGGAGTTCATCCACTCCAAACCAGTATTATATGAAATGCTGAAAGGTACTCTTTTAGAAGAGGAAGAAGAAAAAGGTAAAAGACAAAAAATTATGAACAAATACATATCTGTCAACAAGTGAATCTAAAAATTAAGTGAATTAAAAATATGATCAACAGAATAAACTGATGAATATAATAGAATCAGGAGCACAGAAAGGGAGTAGACTGATAATTCTCAGGAGGACAAAAATCATAAAGCATCAAACACTGTGAAATTACAGCAGAAAGATTAAAGTTAGGTGAGGTAGATAAGTGATCAATCAAAGGACTTGTATGCATGCATATAAGCATAACCAATGATCACAGACACTGGGGGGTTGGGGTATGCCTGGGAGGGAGGGGGGGCAATGGGAAGATATGTATAAAAATTAATAAAAATTAATTAAAAAAAAAAGAATGACAGTGGATTGATTAAGGAGGTGTTTGTGCTACCTAAGGGCAGGGTCAGAGTCTATAGTGGAGAATCAATGGTGAAGAAGAGGAGGCATATGAGTAGGGGATTCTCACCTTATCATTGTCTTTATCATCAAATTCAGAGCCGGACATCTTAGTGTCTTCATTACTTGAAGATTCTTGGCCCATCCTTGTGGTTGGAATCTGTGATCCAGTATGTTAAGTATTATGTTGTATATTCTTAGTTACCTTGGCTTTGCTGTAGAGACTGTACCTTAATACAGAGCTCCTCACCTCTATATATACTCTCCAGGACAATGAGGAGCCACACCCTTCAACTCTGATTGGCTAACTCACTGGTTGCCATGGTGTGGCATGACATCACAAAGCCTCAGCTTGACCATGTATTGGGGTGTGGTGTGGGGAAGAGGATGTGGAGGAGTCAGATGCTCTGGATAGAGAAAGGGGAGCTTCCTCAATATCTCCTAAAATATTTCCCAAACTAACCTCTCACTCCTTCATTTCCTCTACTTCAATTATTTTCTAGCACATGGCAGGGAGTGGGGGTTTCAAGACATTTCTCATACCCCCTCTATGTATTCAGTGGTTCAGTCTACTATTCCCCAGCTATTATCATTATCTAGTATTTTATGTGCTGTTTTACTGTGTATTTTATTTTAGAATAGTTTTAGATTTACAGAAAAATTGTGATGATAATACCCACACCCCCCATACCCAATATCCCTTATTATTAATATCTTACAGTGGTATGGTGTGATTTTTCCATGTGATGAACTATCAGTGAAACAGTTATATTCAAACCTCAGTTCACGAACATCTCCAATGTGGAACAATTTGTTTCCAAACCAAGTTGATCACGGAATAAAATGTATTAGTTGTGGAACAAAACTTCACTTCTTGACCTTACAAATCTTTCATGCTGATACCTCTACATGAGCAAAGCATCTCTAGTGCAACAAACAAAGAAAAGAATATTTTTGTTGCAGGAAACCTCTATGGTTAGCACAATTTTAAAACATTAGGAAGTCATCAAGAATGCTAATGTAGCCAAGGGTGTGAAAGTGCTCACAAAACAACAATCTCAAGCAAATGAACAGTTAGAAAAATTGTTGTTGATTTGGAAAAATGAAAAGCAGTTAGCCAGTGATAACATTTAGGAAGCAATGATATGTGGAAAGGTGAAGATGGTGCCTTCTGGACCTTCTGAAGGATACCCATGAAAGGAATTCTGAATGTGATTCATGTAAGGCTAATAGGGAGAGGTTCTGTAACTTTAAGAAAATAAGCATTTCTTTTTAGATTAAACAGTACTTAAGACATGTACCATACATAAAAAAGTTAAAACAGGGAATCAGTTGTGTGAATGGGATGGATTCATTCAAATTACATTTATATCTAATTGGAAAAATTATTTGGATTTCTTTTTTTATATTTTGACTAGCAGCCTGTTGCATGAAACCAGTGCATGGGAGGCTTTCCTAGGCCTTGCCTGCAATCAGGGCCAATCGTGGCTAGGCTATCTGGGTCTGCTGGTGTCGGGAGGAGGGATGGGACATGGGAGCTTGGCCACCAGCCCTGAGAATGGAGCTGGCCCTTGGCCCCCCTGTGAAAGGGGCCACATCTGCTGCCACCCACCTAAGGTTCTCCTTCTCAGCCTGGGGCCAGAAGGCTCCAGTGCATTCAGGAATGAAGGTAATAGGTTCTGGGACAGGCGTGGAAGGAACAGATACCAACGCCACTGATGGTGCCCCACCACCACAGGGTTACCCGCCTACGGACCTCCTCTTTCCCTCCCTGCTGAGCTGCTACTACAGAAGGCATGTGGCAGGCTGATCAGACCTGCTGGCAAGGGTGTGAATCGGGATTGAGAGATTAGCTGCCGGCCCAGGGAGGGAGCCAGCCCTTGGCCCCCCTGGGAGAGGGGCCATGTCCACCAGCACCCTTTTGCAGTTCCCTGTCCCAGCCAGGGATCCAGCCCCATCAGGTGATTGTAGCCTGCAGGCGGTGGGGCGGAACTGTGAGAGATTAGCTGGCCAGTGGAGGTTGTCTGGGGGAGTGCACTGACCACCAGGGGGCAGCCCCTGCATTGAGGGTCTGCCTCTTGGTGGTCAGTGAACTTCATAAAGATAGATCTTTCCAGACATCATTCTGATACTTCAGTCTCAAAGGTTGCATATGTATGTATATATATAATTTTAAAACAGGAAGTCACAATGAGAGGGATATAGAAACATTAGTGATGCCAGTGAATCATTGATTGGCTGCCTCCTGCACACCCACTACTGGGGATCGAGTCCACAACCCAGGCATGTACCTTTGACAAGAAATAAATCTGGGAACCTTCAGTCCACTAACTCAAACTGGCTATGGATGATTTGGTTTTTGAACAAATCACTTCTCATCCTTCTGAAACAAATTAAGTTCAAGAAGTGAGGTTCGACAGTATTAAGTTCTTTATTGTATTATGATTTCCATAGTTTTTACTTAATGTGCTTTTTCTGCCTCAGGATCCCATCCAGGATACCATACTGAAATTTAGTTAGTCATCATGTCATACCTCATTGTGATCCTCATGGTTGTAAAGTATTCAAGACTTCTTGTTTTAGTGAACCTTAAACTTTTGGTTTGTTGGTTTTTTACATTAAATCCACAGATGTCATTCATGTTACAGGTGAAGGTTTACCAAGCTGTTCCTTATTCCTCCACCTCTCAGCCCCATGGCAAACACTTTTCCACTCTGTTCTCAGTGTTGCAATGAGTTTGACTCTTTCTATTTTTAATAATTCACACATAAGTGATATGGTGCAATGTGAGGGCTATGTATGTGTGTGTGCATAACATCTTCTTTATTCTTTCATCTATTAATGAACACTTATATTACTTACCTTGGTTATTGTGAAAAATGCAGCACATTGCCTACTATTTTGGATCTCTTACCTAAAACTCCCAAACAACTAAATACCCATTTCTATGTATCAATAAAGACATGAATTATTGCCCCCTCCAACATTTGGCTCTTCCAGGCAGCTTTCCCAGGTTGCATGTAGGGTATATATTTTTACTGGTTATACTTCACTGATTTTCTCCACTAGCATCTTCATAATTACTTTTTTTTTCTGGATAACTTCAAACCAAGTCATTACCATCAATATCATGGAACACTCCATTACAGTGGTGAATTAATCCCCTAGCTTTGTCACAGGGGTGTCATGGATGTTTTTCTCTAGAAACCTGAAGGTCAGGATCCTCTGTGTGTGTGTGTGTGTGTGTGTGTGTGTGTGTGTATAAGATGAGAGAGAGAAACAGACAGAGAGAGGCAGAAACATTTTGCAAGGTCCTAGTGAGTCTTCTGCTTTCAGGTGTGTGACATTAACATCCCATATAGTACCTGCATTTCTCCATGAGACTGACTACCCAATGGACTTGTATATTGAACAGAATATCCAGCCAAACTCTATATAGAAAGGGGACCAACATCTTGTTAAGAAACAACAAATGTTCACAAGATAAAAGTAATTCCCTTAGGCACAGTGTCCGTCACATCTTATTTTGGAACTGAGACAGATGATTCAACATGAGACTCACAAATAGGTCCAGGTTGAGACACATTATTGAGGACTATTTTAAGGAGGCTTCCTGTCACTCTATGTTAATTTGCTCACTGACTTATGCAGGTCAAGTCTTTAGTAGATGCTTGGTAAGACTCACTAATGCAGTGCAAAGAATAGCAGTTGAAAGCATAAGCTTGCACCAGGCAATGGCTCAAAGTGTATGCCTACCAGCATGTAGCAGAGTCAATTAGGAAGTCAAAGCAAGATAAGAAATATCTCTAGCAGTATGGACAGTACCTTTATTTCCTCCTCACATTGCCATTTGTTGTGATCACTCCACAGACACGATGGATCCTACATCTAAAATTTCTTCTGGATGTCAAGACTGATATCCTAGCCACCTGTGCAGGAGAGTATGAAACAATTTATTACTCTCATAATGAAGCTTTCTGGAGGCATTAGGGAAGGCTCTCAAGTATATTCAAGAATGTACGTATACAACTGAAACTAATGTAAAATAATATTGATTTTCGCCTGTATTTTCAAATTATTTTAATAGAATGGAGAGAGAGATAGATGAGAGAGAGAGAAGGGAGAGAGAGAGAGAGAGAGAGAGAGAGAGAGAGAGAGAGGGAGGGAGAGGAGACTTGTCTTTTGTGATAGTAAGAGGATGAATCAAGAATGAATATTCCATTTAGGTTAGGGTTTGCATGTTTTGAACCTCCTGCTGGCCCCACAGAAAGGTGTACCTGGGCTTTCTTATCAGACTCTTTTATAGAATAATGTTTTGTAAATGCAAGATGTGGTAGCACAATTTAGTATTCTCATAACCCACATAACCAATCTTCTATTGTTTTTGCTTGGTTGCTTCTCACAGCTAAATATTTATCAAATTATTATTCTTTATATGTTTTTAAAGTACCTTAGAATTATTTTCATTCAACAGAGAAATTGTGTAGAAAGAGAAAAGACTGCTAGCATCAACAAGTCTGACACTCTGCCTACAAGAGTGCAGACTTAGTTATACTATTTGCTGAATTATGTAGGGTTACTTACATTTTTCCTATTCTAGGTGATTACTATAACATACAAGAATTTTAATATTTATAATAATAGAAACTAACATTTATTGACCACTGACTGTATGTAGAAATTATAATAAATATCCATGTCCCTATTTAATCTTCAGAAAACCCGATTAAAGCAGGTGACAAAACAATATTTTCTGGCAGATTTGCTGGGACTCCAGTGATTATCTCCATTCCAATACTGAAAAAGAAAAGAGTATGGTGTAGGGTAATGGTTGGCAAACAGCGGCTCGTGAGCCAGATGTGGTTCTTTGGCCCCCTGAGTGTGTCTCTTCCACAAAATACCATACCTGGGCAAGTCTAATTTTTAAGAAGTGGCTTTAGAAGAAGTTTGAGTTTAAAAAATTGGGCTCTCAAAAAAAAAAATTTCAGTCGTTGTACTGTTGATATTTGGCTCTTTTGAGTAATGGGTTTGCTGACCACTGCTGTAGGGCACATTGCAACATATATTGGCTCGACGCAGTATAGTGAGGCATGCATTGCTCCTGCTCACATTTCATTGGAAAAAAAATTCACATAGCCACATACGCAGGCACACTCATCCCAGACAGGAATAATCTAAAGGTTATTATTGCTGACATCATTAAGAATGATTGTAGCACTGTTGTGTGGCTTATTTGTTTATAGCATTATCCTGTGCACTATAAGGTTCTATTCAAGGTCAGGGCAAATACCTCAGTTGTGGCTTTGATCCTGGGTCAGGGTGCATAAGGAATGCAATTGATCAATATTTATCTCTCACATCGATGTTTCTCTATCTCTCCCTCTTCCCTTGTCTATTTCTGTTTTTAAAAAAATCAATAAACACATATGCTCATGTCAGGATTAAGCAAAAATGTTGTGGTCTGTATTTGGATTTCCTTCTGGGCTTTCTATTCAGTTCCATTGAAATATGTGTCTATTCTCAATTTATAACATTTTTGTCTTGATTACTGTAGCAATATAGTGAATTGAACAGTATGATTCTTTTAATTTTATTTTAGTATTAAAATTTGGTTTAGAGAGAGACAAAATGCCAAGCCTTGTCCCAGAGCAAATAGAATGAGCAGCTGAAACAAATAACATATAACTCAAATTGGCAAAGGAGACTCAGCTGATGAGACAGCTGGTAACCTGGAAGGGCAGAAGACCCAAGGAGAAAAGTCAAATCAAGAATCTGTGCAGGAGAGTCTGCCAGGCCTCTCAGCCCAGAGGGTCAGAAGGAATCTGCATAGCTCCAAGCTGCATCCCTGCGGAAAGACTTTGGAAAGAAGATCCACAGGACTGCTGAACTGCAGGGGATTCTAGATCTGGGTCCACAGCCTTGAAAGGCTGTTCCCAGATGGGGAAGCCTGAAGGCCTGACCAGACCGCACAGTACCAGCAGGAGAGGAGCATGCAGGGGCTCAATCTTTCCCCTCTCTGTGGTTTGTGCCTTTCTTCACTGAATCTAGTTCATAGGACCTTTTGGATACAGACAGTTACCTGTGGCTGGGGTTGCTGGAGAAAGTGCAGACTTGTGGAATCAAATGAGAGGAGGGGGTCCAGGAGAAGTTGTCAGTGAGTCTGGCGCTGAGTCAGACCTGAGACGGGGCCTGGGCAGCCATTTTGTCCTGAAGAGATGGCCGCTTCTTCCAGTTTCCAGGCAACCAATACAGCCACACCCAGATTCCACCCTGAATGGTACCAAGCATTAAAAAAAAAAAATCTAAATAGTCCCTGAGAATCAAAAGAGACTGGCCTAAAGAGAGACCTTCAGTCCCAGCAATAGGAAAATGAGCAGCAGTACAGTACAGAAGACTGGGATCTTAATCCAGCCAAAGGAATGACACTTTATTTTTTCATTTTTATTTTTTATTATTATTTTGTTATCTATTTTTTTCTTCTTTTTTCTTTATTTTACTGTTTTTCTTTGTTGCTTTATTTTCTATTTCTTTTCACATTATCTCCCTATCACTCTATTTTATTTTATTTTTACTTGCTATTTTATACCATTTTTGAAATAATCTTTTGTAAATTATTATTATTATTATTTTCTCATTCTCTTTCTTCTTATCCAATCATTCCCTTTCTTCCTCATCTATACTACACTGAGATCCTCCCCATATTCATCCAATTCTTAACTTTATTTCCTGTATATAAGTTCAGCCTCTACAGATTCTGCCCCCACCTTCTTTGCTGGGTATTTGGTGTTTGCATTTTTTGGGTTTATCTATTGGTTCTGTGGTGTTTTACATGTATATATATTCTCCTTTCTCTTCCTTTTTATTTTCTCTCTTATCTTTTTCTCTCTCTTCAATGTCATTTGTGCTCTCTTTTCCCTTTCCTAATACTCCTTTCTCAGGTGGTCACTTTTAGTGGGATCATTGGTATTGTGAGTATATTCATGCTTTATTCCCTTTCTGTTGTGTCTTTTTGAGGTGATTTTTATCCTGTCTGGCCAGGTGTTAGAGAGAGAGCCACATAACCAGACATCTGGAGAGGAAACTCTATCCATGAATTGGTCAATAACACCCCAGACCCAACTACAAAGGTAGGAAGAAGGCAGCAGTGAGGTAGAGAGTGTGAGTGAGAGAATAAAAGAAGAATGTGAGGTCATGTGGCAGGGGTGTGTGTGAAGTACAGTTAGATCCCGCAGGTCCTTTGGGGACAGGCTAACCAGGCTCACCTAACTAGGCAGCCTCTGCTACCATTGTAAAAAGTTCCAGGAAGCCAGCTTATCCTCAGAGACCTAGGCTTCTTGAAAGAGCCCAGACTCAGCTCCACCCAGGGTGCCCTCAGAGAACACTTGGGACACTATAGCCACCCCTACCAGGGACCTTTTACCTCGGCTGTGGTCCCATGGTCAATGAGTCTCCAGCTACCCTGGGCACAGGCTCCTGTGAGTTCTGAAGCACGCTCCCCTCTGACCAGTCCAACACTGTAGCCCAGGTAACTGAAACCACGTGAGCAGTAGACACAAGAGCAACCCACTCCTGTCCAAGGAGCAGAAGCTCTGGGAGCAACCCACCCCAGGCCTAAGAGCAGCAGCCTCACATAGCCTGGCCCTGTCCAAGGAGCAGTAGCTGTGTGAGTGGTCTACTCCCTTGTCTAAGAAGCAGCAACCACGTGAGCAGCCCACCTCATCTGAGGAGCAGCAGCCGCACCAGCACCCTGCCCATGATTGAGGAGCAGCATCCCACCCCCATCCGAGGAGAAGAAGTTGCGTGCAGCCTGCACCATACATCTGTTCGAGGAGCAGCAGCCACATGAGCAGCCTGCCCCCATGCAAGGAGCAGCAGCTGTGTGAATAGCAACCATCCTGGTCCAAGGACTAGCAGCCACACAAGCAGACCACCCATATCTGAGGAGCGGCAGCCCTGTGCAGTCCACACTGGTTTGAGGAGCAGCAGTCAAATGCAGCCTGCACCTGTCCAATGAGCAGCAGCTGTGTGAGCAGTCCACCCTCGTCCTAGGAGCTGCAGCCACATGTGCAACTCACTCCTGCTTGAGGAGCAGCAGTCATGCAAGCAGACCACACATGTCTGAGTAGCAGCAGCCCTGTGCAGTACATACTGGTTTGAGAAGCAGCAGCCACAAGCAGCCTACACCTGTCCAATGAGCAGCAGCTATGTGAGGAGTCCGCCCTCATCCAAGGAGCAGCAGCCACATGTGCAACTCATTCCTGCCCAAGGAGCAGCAGTCACACAAGCAGCCTACCCCCTGTTCGAGAAGCAGCAGTCGCCGTAAAACTCACCCGGTCCAAGCAGCAAAAGCCACAGGAGTAGACCACCTACATCTGAGGAGCTGAAGCCCTGCACAGCCAGCACTGGGTTGAGGAGCAGCAGCTACATGCAACCTGTACCTGTCCGATGAGCAGCATCACGGTGAGCTGCCCACCCCCATCCAAGGAGAAGCAACCGCACATGCAGCTCACTGGTCCGAGGAGTAGCAGCAATGAAAGCAATCATTCCCCAATCCAAGCAGCAGCAGCTGTGCAAGCAGCATGCACCCGTAGGAGGAGCAGCAGCCCTGCAAACAACCCGCCCCTGTCCAAGAAGCGGCAGCCTCACAAGCAGCCCACCCCATCTGAGGAACATCAGCACTGTGAAGTCAGCCCCAATCAAAGAAGCAGCAGCCATGTGAGCAGCCCACCCCCATCTAAGGAGCAGCAGCCTAGTGGACAGCCCAACCCCATCCCAGGAACAGCAGCTGTGCAAGCAGTCTCCCACACCAGCCAGAAGAGACACCACTGCTGCGAAGAGCAGTTAGGGGCAACCAGGCTGGAAAAGAAGAGAAGTTAGGGGTGACTGGGCCAACAGGGGAGGGTGGTCGGGGAGGATCAGGCCTGCAAGGGAGGACAGTTTGGAGCAATCAGCATGGCAGGGGAGGGCACCTAGGGGTGTCCAGGCCAGCAAGGGAGGGAATTTAGGGACAATTGGGCTGACAGCGGAGCAGTTAGGCTTCAATCTGGCCAGCAGGGGAGTGGTTAGAGGGTGATTAGCCTGGCATGCAGAAGTGGTTAGGGACAATCAGGCAGGCAGGCAGGTTAGTGGTTGATAGCCAGCAGTCCTGGATTATGAGAGGGAAGTCCTACTGTGTGTTTAGGGCATAAACCAGCAGTTGGACATCACTTGAGAGGTCCCAGATTGGAGAGGGTGTAGATTGGGCTGAGGGAAACACATCCCCCCACCCATGCACAAATTTTGTGCACTGGGCCTCTAGTATTGGGAATCAATTCCAATTAAAACATGCTATTAAACAGTGATTGGATTACCAAAGAGATCAAAGAAGAAATTAAAAACATCTTGGAAACTAATGGCAATAAAAACACAACAATCCAAAATCTATGGGACACAATGAAAGCAGTCCTGAGAGGGAATATCATAGCTCTACAAGTCTACCTCAAAAACAAACAAACAAACAAAAAAAAAAAACACAAGAAAAAATGGTAATAAGTCAACTAACTCTACAACTCAAAGAATTAGCATAATTTCTTCTTTGATCTCTTTGGTAATCCAATCACTGTTTAATAGCATGATATTCAGCTTCCAAGTGTTTGAATTATTTTGGCTGTTTTATTGGAATTTATTCCCAATACTAAGGGCCCAGTGCACAAAATTTGTGCATGGGTGGGGTGATGTGTTTCCCTCAGCCCAATTTATGGTTTTCTATACACCAATAATGAATTTACAGAAAGAGAGACTAAAAAAGCAATCCTATTTACCATAGCACCAAAATATATATATATATATATATATATATATAATACCTAGAAATAAACTTAACTAAGGACATAAAGGACCTATATGCAGAAAACTACAGGACACTGAAAAAAGTGATAGAGGAAGACATAAACAGATGGAAGAACATACTGTGTTCATAAATTGGTAGAATCACCATGATCAAAAGGTCCATACTACCCAAAGCAATCTATAGATTCAATGTACTCCCCATTAAAATATCAATGGCATATTTCACAGACTTAGAACTAACATTCTACAAATTCATCTGGAATAAAAAAAACAAAAAACAAAAACAAATAGCTGTAGCAATCTTGAGAAAGAAGAACAAAGTAGGTGGGATCTCAATACCAGATATCAAGCTGTATTACAAAGCCACTCTTCTTAAAACAGCCTGGTACTGGCACAAGAACAGATATATAGATCAATAGAATAAACTAAAGAATTCAGAAATCAACCCAAACCAGTATGCTCACTTAATATTCAACAAAGGAGGCATGAACATATAAAGGAGTCAAGACAGCCTCTTCAATAAATGGTGTTGGGAAAATTGGACAGATACATGCAAAAAATGAAACTAGACCACCCAGCTACACCATACAAAAAAGTAAACTCAAAATGGATAAAGGACTTAATCATAAAATGGGAAACCATAAAAATACCAGAGTAATCCACAGGCAACAAAATTTCAGTCATTTGCCGAAGCAATCTCCTCACTAATACCTGATTGATACCATCGTCAGAATGGCTATCATCAGTAAAGTACTGGCAAGGATGTGGAGAAAAAGGAACCCTCGTTCACTGCTAGTGGGAATGCAGACTAGTGCAGCCACTGTGGAGAACAGTATGGAGTTTCCTCAAAAAACTAACAATGGAACTCCCATTTGACCCAGTGATCCCACTTCTAGGAATATATCCCAAGAAACTAGAAACACCAACTAGAAAGGATGTATGCACCCCTATATTCATAGCAGAGCAATTCCCCATAGCTAAGATTTGGAAATAGCCTAAGTGACCACTAGCAGATGATTGGATTAAAAACTGTGGTACATTAATGCAATGGAACACTACTCTGCAGTAAAATGAGTTCTTACCATTTACAACAGCATGGATGGAACTGGAGAGCATTATGCTAGTACTTTATTGATGATAGCCATTCTGACAGGTGTGAGATGGTACCACGTTGTCATTTTGATTTGCATCACTCAAATGAATAGTGACTTTGAGCATGTTTTCATATGTTTCTTGTTCTTCCTTGTGTCTTCTATCAAAAAGGATCTATTTAGGTCTGTTGTCCAGTTTTTGATTGGGTTATTTATCTTTCTTTTATTAAGTTGTATGAGTTCCCTGAAAC
>JAAGEH010000015.1:8470835-8484896 GCA_011751065.1 Lasiurus cinereus | reverse complement strand
GTGTGTGTGGGGGGATGGTGAACAATGGGGGGATAAGTACACATATGTAATACCTGAATCAATAAAGATGTTAAAAAATTTGTTTAGAAACTTAAAATAAGTACAAGGTCTATGTGAGGAATACTATAAATTTGTAATTAATGAAATCAAATAAATTTTCCATGTGCATGAAAGACTCAATATTGTTAAGATATTTACTCTCCTCAACTTGATATGTATAGATTACATGCAATCATAATAAAAATACCAGCAGATTATTTTCTGGATATGAAAAACCTGATTAAAGAGTTTATGTAGAGAGGCAATATTTATGTAGAGAATGTATAGATATCTTTTATCTATTCATCCATCTAAGGATATTTGAGAGTTTCATCTATTGTCAAATATGTATGGAGCTATAACAGAAAATCATGTATAGATTTGTGTATAAACATTAGTTTTTATTTTTGGCAGGCATGTGATTGATTAGACAAATTATATATATATATTAGACAAAATATATATATAATTCTTGCACTGTGGAGGGTGTCCCTAAACCCAGCCTGCACACCTCGCGAATCTGGGACTCAGGCCTAAACCTGCAGTCAGACATCTCTCTTAAAATCTGGGACCACTGGCTCCTAGCCACTCGCCTTCCTGCCTGAGTGCCCCCTAACTGTTCCTCTGCTGGCCTGATTGCCCCCAAATACTCTCTTCTGCTGGCCTCTTTGCCAACAAGGCTTTTATTAGTATAGATATGACCCTTCACAGAGTAACCCTTCTTTAAAATAAGGGCTTGATGATTGAATCATTGGGACCAGACACCAAGATTTTCTTTCTTTCTATAGTGGATCAAATAATTATCTTGTCTTTAAGTTGCCCTGAAATTAAAATGAGATAATGACTTAGAAAAGTATAAAAGCACCATATAAAGACAACTGTCTTTTTCATGTACTGAAAAGACAATAAGGTGGTAAAATGAAAAACACAATTTTTATTCTCCCCTTTCCTTTCTTTCTTCCTTTATAGCCTTTATTTAAACTTTGAAATTTATAAAAAATTCACTCCAAGGTTTATTTCTTTACATTCAATATTATTTTGTATTGGTTTCAGGTTTTAAATTAGTTACAGAATAGTGGTTAGACAATCATATAGTTTAGAAAGTGTTCCCAGACATTTCTAGTACCCATCTGGTATCATACCTTCATTACAACACTATTGACTATATTCCCTATTTATTTTTTTGAAATTAAATCTTTATTATTCAGATTATTTCATTTCTTTTTCTTTTTTCCCCTCTGTAGCTCCCCTCCACCCAGCTCCCAACCCTCCCTCTACCCTTACCTCCCTCCTATTGACCTCATCCATAGGTGTATGATTTTGTCCAGTCTCTCCCTGTACCCCCCTCACCCCTTTCACTCTGAGAATTATCAGTCCACTACCTTTCTGTGCTCCTGATCCTATTATATTCACCAGTTTATTCTGTTGATCAAATTTTTAATTCACTTAATTTTTAGATTCACTTGTTGATAGATATGTATTTGTTGTTCATAATTTTTTATCTTTTACCTTTTTCTTCTTTCTCTACTAAAAGAGTACCTTTCAGCATTTCATGTAATACTGGTTTGGAGTTGATGAACTCCTTTAGCTTTTTCTTTTCTGTGAAACTCTTTATCTGCCCTTCAATTATGAATGATAGCTTTGCTGGATAGAGTATTCTTAGTTGTAGGTTCTTGCAACCTATAACATTAGATATTTTTTGCCACTCCCATCTGGACTGCATAGTTTCTGTTGAGAAATCAGCTGACAGTCGTATGGGTGCTCCCTTGTAGGTAATGAACTGTTTTTCTCTTGCTGCTTTTAATATTCTCTCTTTGTCTTTTGCTCTTGGTATTTTAATTATGATGTGTCTTGGTGTAGTCCTCTTTAGATTCCTTTTATATGGGGTTCTGTGTGCTTCCTGGACTTGTAAGTCTATTTTTTTTACCAGATGTGGGAAGTTTTCAGTCATTATTTCTTTAAATAGGTTTTCAGTATCTTGCTCTCTCTCTTCTTCTGGCACACCCACGATTTGATGTTGGTACACTTGAAGCTGTCCCAGAAGCTCCTTACATTATCTTCACATTTTTGGATTCTTTTCTCTTCTTGCTTTTCCAATTGAGTGTTTTCTGCTTCTTTATATTTCAAATTTTTGACTTGATTCTTGCCTTCCTCTAGTTTGCTGTTAGGACTCTGTATAATATTTTTTATTTCATTCAGTGTATGTTTAATTTCTAGTTGGTCCTTTTTCAGCTCTAGTTGGTCCTTTTCCATCTCTAATTGGATCTTTTCCATCTCTAGTTCGTTCTTTTTCATTTCCTCTTGGGTCTCACTAACTTTGTCCAACTTTTCTAGGATATTCTTGAAAAACCTTATAAGCATGGTTTTGAACTTTATATCCAGTCTTTTGTTTTCCTCCATTTCTTTTGTTCGTGATCCCTTCCCTTGTCTCTGCATTTTCACTATGCTGGGAGAACTCTGTTGGATTCAGCCTTATGATACAAGAGTTGCAAAACTGGAAAAGCCTATCTGTTGAGCTTGGGATGGGTGGAGTTTCAGGGCTTAAGGGACCACCTTGCCTTCCAGTCATCCCCTCCCTCCACGGCCCCTGAGTCTCACGTGACTGGGTAATCGCCGGAGCAGTCCCCGTGTGCCTAAACCCAGCCTGGTATTACACATATGTAATGTGTGCTTGTATGCTCTCTCACAGTTCCTCTAGACTGCTGCCCCTCCGGCTCCCCTGCGCTCTGGGATCATATGAGTCTGGGTCCCCAGGGTTTCACCTGAAACTGGGGTTTAGTGGAGTTAGATGTGGCACAGTTGGGAGGGTCTGTCTCCCGCCCTCTCGGGAAAGCCAGTGGCACAATCAGCAGTGGGTCCTCTGTGCACAGTGCTGTGTGAGCCACCTGGCTTCTGATCTTTTGCGACACCCCCCCGACCTAAATTTCCGTGCACGTCTCCCTTTTCACAGTCCAAACTCGCCCAGTATGAGTTTTGGCTGGATTTGGGGTTTAGTGTCATAGGATGAGGGGTTCAATGCCTTTGAGAGTCTCCGTCTTTCTCCTGCCAGAGAAAGCCAGCCAGGTTCTCTGACACCCACTCTCTCCATGCGCGCGTCTCTGTACCTCAGCTTTTTGCAGTTCCTCTGGGTTTCTGTGAGCCCCTCTCTTTCCTTCTAGTTGTAAAATTTCCACTCAGCCAGCTTTCCTGTGGTTCTGGATGATGTCCACTCTGTCTTTTAGTTGTAGTTTTGAAATTGTTATGCGAGGCAGCACTGTAGGTGTTTACCTATATCTATATTCCCTATTTAAGTGACAATGGATTTACAGCTTCCTTCCAGTCTTTCTTTTGTATTGTTCGCCTTTACTTTTCTTTCTCACTTCTTCCCTCATTTTCCTTATTTAGTATCTCAATTGGCCATCATAGCTCAGTGAAAGCACTGGGACATGCCGGTTAGCACTGGAAGTTTCTCTGAATCACGTTAGTCACTCCAGTACCCTGCAGTGTGGCACCCCTCCACTGAGGTGGCACTGCCCCTCACCTCCCACCTCACGGCTGTGGGTCCTTGCCCCTCCACCCTGGTGTCCTTCCATGCTCCTTGATCCCTGGCCGGGCCCATCTGCCTCTTGGGGCCAATGCAGAAACTCTCTCTGTAGGAGAGACAGATCCCTGCCTGCTGATCCCCTGTCCCAGCCCCAGTTCCTCTGGTGCACCTTGCCTTGCAAGGTTTTTGCCTTTGATCTATGGTATTGGTGACAGCAAACTCCTAGCAAGCCTGATACTCAGAGGAGCAAAGGGTCAGTTCTTTGCTCAGAATGCTGGATGTTGCAGTAGCATTTGCAGATGTTGCCCAGAGCCTGATGGTAAAGGCAGCACCTGTGTGGGGTGTCCTCATAGTGGGATGGTGAGGCACTGGTCAGCACCCCTTGGAACACCTGCCTCTTGGCCAGCCACTTTGAAAAAGCTGTGGGACTAACTCTAGAGCCACTCCCCAGGCAGCATCCCAGTCAGGCCTTGGGCCTCTTCTTCCACATTTGGCCTTCATCCATCCCTCTCTTCCGCAGTGCTTGGGCTCCAGGCCTGAAAGAAAAAAAACAAGACCAAGAAGGACAAAGCCCAAAGGAAGTGAGTCATGAACCCCCACATCCCATTCTCTGGATTTCCTGCCATACCTCCTCTCTGTGTCACATCTTGAATGGGCACCATGTGGCCCAGCCACATGGCCACTGGGCTGCCTGGTAGAGTCAGTCTCCATAACACTGTGAATCTGTGGCCAGAGTTACTGTCTGGGTCTTAGCAATCCCATATCTGCGATGTTCCCAGGGCCCCATGGCAGTGGCTAAGTAGGCCCAGCTGCTCCTCCACAGGGCAACGATGTTCCTGGAGTCCCAACAGGAGTGGCTAGGCAGGCTGGCCATGCCTCAGCTGGGTTGCAATGTTCCCAGAGCCCCACAGGAATGTCTAGGCAGGCAGGACATGCCTCCCCTGGACTGTGATATTCCCAGGGCTCCATGTAAGTGGCTAAGGAGGCCCAGGTACTCTGCCCTGGGGCAGTAATGTTCCCAAGGCCCCACAGATATGGCCTGCAATGGACCTGGACCTCATGGATGGTGTCTGGTGCTGCCCACCCCACCTCCCAGGGCCCTGATGGACTGGTACCTTGCCAGCGATATCTGGCACTGCCTGCCAGGCCTTCCCTGTCCCCAAAGAACCTGGTCCCTAGGGGCGGGCCATGGTTCTGCCTGCCTGACCTTTGTATGCAAATTTACCCACCATCTTTGATGGGTTAATTTGCATACTCGTTCTGATTGGCTGGTGGGCATGGCTTGGTGTAGCGAAGTGATGGTTAATTTGCATGTTTCTCTTTTATTACTGTACACACACACACACACACACACACACACACACACACATACACACATACACACTAGAGGCCTGGTGCATGAAATTCTTGCACAGGGGGTGTGTCCTTCAGCCAAGCCTGCACCCTCTCCAATTTGGGACCCCTTGAGGGATGTCCAATGTGCAGTCAGACATCCCTCTCACAATCCAGAGCTACTGGATCCCAACTGCTTGCTCGCTTGCTTTCTTGATTGCCCCTAACCGATCTGCCTGCCAGCCTGATCACCCCCTAACAACTCTCCTGACAACCTGATTGATGCCTAACTTCTCCTCTGCCAGCCTGTTTGCCCCTAACTGCCTTCCTCTGCAGGCCTTGTCATCCCTAACTGCCCTCCCCTGCAGGCCTGGTCCTGCTCAACTGCTCTCCCCAGCAGGCCTGTGTCCCCCCCAACTTCCCTGCCCTGTAGGCCCAGTCACCCCCAACTTCCCTTCTCTGCTGGCCTGGTCACCCATAACTTCCCTCCCCTGCAGGCTTGATTGACCCCAACTGCCCTCCTTTGTAGGCCTGGTCTCTCCCAACTGCCCTCCCCTGCTGACCATCTTGTGACAACCATCTTGTATCCATATGGGTGCATCCATCTTTGACCACATGGTGGCAGCCATCTTCTGTGTTGGATTGATGATCGATTTGCACATTACTTTCTTATTAGATAGGATAGAGGCCTGTTGATAGGATGAGGGCCTGCTGGTTTGCCTTAAAAGGTGTCCTGGATCAGGGTGGGGGTTCCCTTGGGGGGTGGAACAGCCTGGGCGAGGGTTCTGTAGTGGTTTGCAAGCTGGCCACATTCCCATGGAGACCCAAGTGGAGGCCCTGGTATCTAGGATTTATTTATCTTCTATAATTGAAACTTTGTAGCCTTGAGCAGACCCAAGCTTCTTGCTTGCTCTGTGGCTGCAGCCATTTTTGTTGAGATTTATTTATCTTCTATAATTAAAACTTTGTAGCCTTAAGTGGAGGCCAAGGCAGGCCAGGACTGCAGGAGCCTGGCTTCCTACATTGCTAGGGACAACTCAAGTCTCCTGCTCTCTCCAGCTCCATGGCTGCTGCCATTTGTGTTGGGATTTACTTATCTTCTATAATTGAAACTTTATAGCCTTGAGTGGATGCCTGGGCCTGCCAGGGTGTATGGAAAGCTGAGCTTCCTCCATTTCCAGGGAAACCCAAGCCTCCTGCTTGCTCTGTGGCTGCAGCCATCTTGGTTTGGTTAATTTGCATACTCGCTCCTGATTGGCTGGTGGGCATGACTGGTGGGTGTAGTGGAGAGATGGTTAATTTGAATATTACTCTTTTATTAGATAGGATACATACATACATATATGTGTGTGTGTGTGTGTGTGTGTATGAAACTACAATAATTTCCCATAGTGAGTGCTCAGCTTTATAAACATAGTGGCATTGCATGAGTGTTCAAATTGTACCTCATCTTTGCTAGAACTTAATAATGTCAGTATTATTTTTTTAAATCTAGTCTCAAAAGTAAGTTTCACCTTAGTGTGATTTTAATTGACTTTTCTCTAATTATTAATGGTGTAGAAAATTTTTTCAAGGACTCATTAACAAGCTTATCTTAATTTTAGTGATATACATTCTTCCCACTTTTAAAATTTTGTAGTTTCTTTTTTGAAAAACTTGAGAGACTTTTTTGTATTTTGGATACAGATCTTTAGTTAATTTGCAAAGATTTTTCTCTAGTCCATAGCTTTAACTCCTCTGGTCATAATTGTATCTTTCTCAGAGAAATATTTTCAGGAATATATTAGAGATGTCCGATTTAGTATTTTTAACAAAGTTTAGACTTTCTTCCCTTCTTAGAAGTCATTAGATTTTCCACTAGGCTTTTTTATTCAGGGTTTATACTTTTCCATTTGCCCTGTTTTCTTTTTTCTTGACAAGTCATCAGAGGCGAATATTAAGGAAGAACTGAGGAAACCTGCAACCTCAGATGAAGGAGCCCAAGCCCCTTCTGATCCTACTGTTAGGTCAGAACAACACGAAGCCCCCAGTGTGAATCTTGAAATCCTTTGAAGGGACTTGATGCAGGTCAGTAGAGAAAGGAGTCCAGGTTTCTCTTAGGTTTCAAAATAGGGCCTCTGAAAAGGAACAGAAGGGACCTTTGACCACAGATATGATGAGCTTCAGTTCCACTCAACCTCTGATATCAACCTCAAAAAGTTCCAGGCAAGACCCTGGATGTGTTGTCTCTGTATTTCTATGTAGGAAGCTTGAGGAACCAGATGGAAAGCTTCCTCTGCAAGATGTGGCTTCAAGTCAGCAGATGAGAATTCTCATCCAGCCAGGCTTCAAGTTGAGGATTCTGAGGGAGGACTGAGGGACCTCTCTGAGGGATAGTGCCACAGCTCAGTCCTGCCTCTGATGATTGCTTTGGGGAGTCCCAAGCAATTTCCAGATATATGGTATATCTTAGGAGATAAGGCATTTTCTGACGTGTATGACCTCAGTTCCACAGAGGGAGGAGTCCTGAGTATCGCCTTGCACCAAAGTGAGAATTCAAAAGGAAGACATAGAGGACCTCTCAACACAGACAGAAAGAACCTCACAGAAACCTATATCTAGTATCAGCCCTGAGAGGACACGTGCGTGAACCTCAGGTAGAGAACCCTCTGAATTCCCTTGACTTCTTTTTCTGGCATTTCAGTGAAATGGTGGCATTGACTTGACATTACCATCCTCAGATAAACAGATGGGAGGGGATGTATGCCCTGTCAGGAGTCAATATGATGATCTTGAGGAGGACAGAGGGGACCTCCCTTACTAGTACCCACAGAACCTCACAGAACCCAGTGTTTCTCTGCTATAAGCCCTGGAAAGGAAATATTTTTGTTAACATTAAGGATGCTTAATATATCATTTTTTGTTTGAATCATGAATTTAATTTGAATTTCTCTATTGGCTAATGATGTGGAGGAATTTTTCATGTGTTTATTCAACATCTATGTCAGCTTTACTGAATTATGTATAGATGTATTTTGCTCATATGAAAAATTAGGTTGTTTTTCTATATTTTCCATTTTGGTGACTATTTTTACATACTAGGTATAGTTATTTTGTTGGATATTTGATTTGCAAATGTTTTCTTCCAGTCTGTAGCTTTAGTATACATTTGTGAATATGTTCAACATTGTATGTCATTAGGGAATTGCAAAAATTCAAAACACTCTAAACATCATATGGTAATGAGGATGTATAGCAAAGGAACTTTCAATAATTGCTAGTGAGAAGGCAAATTAATATAGCTACTTTTGTAGACAGTTCAGCAGTTTTTTCCAAAACTGAGCATAATCAATAATTGATTAGTGATGCTCTTAATATTTATGAAAAATAGAATAAGAGTAACTTTACCACTGAGATAATAATCTTTAGCCTAAACAATAGCCTGAATATGTAAATGTCCATTATCTGTGCATTGAATTTTAATTTGGGGGCGAAAATGAATTTAAGGTTTATTGTAATGGCTGTGTGGAAATAAGATTTCATTTAAGTTTTATGGCTCCCAAGTCATTCCTCAGAATATTAAGAATGTTGCTTATTTGACTTCCATATGATAGAGGAAAACACAGATGATGATTTACATGGATTTTTCCAAACCAACAAAGCTGTAACAAGAATCTCAAAGCTCCTGGCAGTCATTCTTATGAACAACACCTCCCTGTAAAAACAAAACATAAATCTCACTAGGCATATATATCTCATTTTGGTGAATACAACATTCAAAAAAAGTAAAGAACTTTCTGAATTTCACCAGCAAGGATTTAAGAAAGGAAAGAGCTAAAATGTTCAATAAAATGTAGGTTCAGCAGAAATACAGTTGATAAAATGATGCATTGATATTTATGAAGCAGAAATAACTAATAGAATTGAGACTACACAGAGGTGCAATGTTCAATTTACATTAAACATTTTAAATGAAAATATATGCAAATTAGTTGTGTGCAATTTAAAACTATGATCAAATGTATAATTTAGATGCTTAATTGAACTTTTTATTTAATTTTTCACAATAATTCTGCCTGATATATATGTAAAAATAACATATTGAAAATATCATTCCAAAATAAATCTATATATTTTAGAAATATTGTTCATGTTGATTACAGTGTACTACACATAGCAATAACCAAATGACTTTTACTAGTAGTTAGGCTTTTTACATAGAAGTTTTAAAAACTGAGTCTTCTGGTAATTTTCATTTAAAATATATATATTTCGTTCTAGTTCTGATAATGACAGAGTAGTCTGAATCAGAATAATTCTCCCACAGATATTTATAAACTGAGGACATTTTTTTTTCAAATATAACAATTTGAAGACATTATGGCAAGATTGAAAGCAGAAAGAAACTGGAGGGGATTTGTCCTTTGAAATAAGGGAGTGCACTGGATAAGATGATTGATTATAGGCCTTTTCCTCAATGGCACTCCTCTTCATAAAAGGATGCAAGAACTAAAACAGAAAATCATCATCTTACTGGCTTAAAGTATCAGAAGTGGGAGGACTTAACTGGCAGTTAATAGAAACTGAAGAGGGATATCCCAAAAAGAAAGAAACAAAACATGCAGATGAAGTCCCTTCAAATGTTTGGTTGAACCATGAACTGAGATTGCATAACATAAAGTACAAAGAGCCCAATGGAAAAACTACAGTTGGAAGGCCGAAAAACCCAAACAAAGATTTCAGTGGTTGCTTGCTACAGGAATGACAGAGTTCAGAGTTGGAGTCTGTAAAGTTTAGAATAACTCTTGCCCTGTATGGCTCAGTTGATTGAGTGTCATCCCATTCACTAAAAGGTTGTTGGTTCGATTCCTGATCAGGGCACATGATGGGTTGCGGGCTCAATTCCTGGTAGAGGGCCTGCAGGAGGCAGCAGATAGATGTTTTGCTTTCAGCTCTCACATCCTTGTTTCTCTGTCTCTCCTTCCTCTCTCTCTAAAAATCAATAACAATATTAATAGAAAATAAAAAGGTTAGAATGATTTGGTAAATATCTGTATTTTTACAGACCAATGCTAAGAAAGCATAAAATGTAGCTTTCACAAGGTGAAGGTGATCACTCAATAATTTAATTGCCTGAAGGAACAAAAACAAACAATCTTCAAAAAGGACAACAAAATTCAGCAGTCTATATGGTAAAAATCACATGTCTAGCATACAATAACAATTAGTAGGCATATAAAGAAGCAGGAATGAAGGTTTCAATCAGAAGACACAAAGTTTTAGTTATGCAAGATGCATAAGTCCCAGAGATCTATTACACAACATAATGCCTATAGTTAATACTCCACTGTATGTTTTAAAATTTTTCTAAGTGAGTAGACTTAAGTGGTCTCATCATAAAATAACAATGATAATAATAATAATAATAATAATAATAATAACAATATAAAACTTTTGGCATAGATTGTGGGGATGATTATAGACATATCCAAATTCTTCAAGTTGTATAAATTAAGCATATATAGCTTTTTCTATATCAATCCTACCTCAACAAGTTGGGATTAAGCAAAGGTTATTGGTGAGGCACCAGCTTGGACATGATGCCCCTTGTGGATGGGGTGATATGTGTTATTGTTTAAAATTACAAACAAAATAGTGGGATGTGTCCTCAATAGTATAGATGGAACTAAAGGGTGGAAATTAAGAGTTGTCTATAAAATTCACCATCATTTCCAAAGATGAACTTTGGAAATGTGCTTCCCTTTGCCTCCACTTTAGTCCTATGTGGTTGTAGATGTCTTTTTATAAGAATTGAACCATAAGAAACAGTAACATTAATGCACAATTAAAGTTTACAGCCACTGCCTGTTCATTTTATATCCCTTCTGCTAGTAGACAAGCAGGTACAGGAAAAAGTTCCCATGTTTACACAAATAATTGATTCTGATCATCATGAGCAAGTAGGATTGCTATTACATAATGGGGGCAGGGTGAAGTCTGTGTGGCATTCAGGTTATGTACTTAAGGCATATCTTGGTACTCTCATGCTCAGGTATAACTATAAATGGGCAAAAACAGCAACCACAGAACTGATAACAAATTGGGAACTGGGGCTTAGATCATTTCAAGATGAAGGTCTAGGTTACATGACTAGAAAAGTCACCCAAACCAGCATAAGTAATCACTGGAGTTAAGAAAAATATAGAATGTACTAATAGCCCAGTGCAAGAAATTCATTCATGGGGGAGGGGGGTAGTGTTCCTCAGCTTGGCCTGCACCCCCTCTAATCTGGAACCCATCGAAGGATGTCCTACTGCCAGTTTATAGGGATTGGGCCTAAACTGTCAGTCAGACATCTCTCTCAAAATCCTGGACTGCTAGCTCTAGCTGCTCACCTGCCTTCCTGCCTGCCTGATTGCTCCTAATCACTCTGCTTGCCAGCCTGCTCTCCCCTAACTGCTCCCTGCTGCTGGCCTGCTCTCCCCCAAATGCCCCTCCTCCGCTAGCCTGATCACCCTCAACTTCCCCCTTGCTGGCCTGCTCACCCCTAACTGCCCCCCATTCCTGGCCTGCTTGCCCCCATCTCCCCTTCTTACTGGCCTGCTCACCCCTGCTGGTCTGCTTACTCAAAACTGCCCCCCACTGTCCTGATCACCTCCAACTGACCCCCACTGATGGCTTGCTTACTCCCAACTGCCTCCCCCCCCTGCTGGTCTGCTTACCTCCAAAGGCCCTTGCCATCTCATCCTGGCCTGATCACCCCTTGGTAACACAAAGTCCCAGCCCCTTCTTTTTTTGTGTGTGTGCCTCCTTGAGCGGAGTCCAGGGCCCGCTGGGAGCAAGTTCTAGGATTTATTAATCTTCTATAATTGAAACTTTGTAGCCTTGAGTGGAGGCCAGGGCTGGCCAGGGTGGGTGGGAAGCTTGGCTTTCTCCATCACCTGGGGCAACCCAAGCCACCTGCTTGCTCCAGCTCCATGGCCAGCCACCATCTTGGTTGGATTAATTTGCATGCTTGCTCCAGATTGGCTGGTGGGTATGGCTTGGCACAGCAGAGTGATGGTTAATTTGCATGTTTCTCTTTTATTAGTGTAGATGATAGATAAGGATAAGGATTTATGGGGCATATACACTGATTGGACAGATTATTATGATCTCTGAATGCATAATAATCTGGACACTCAGTATAAATTTGTGCATGGGTGGAGTCCGGCCAGCCTAACCAGGGGGAGGGGACATGGGCAGTTGACCAGCCTACCTGCTGGTCAAACTCCTGGTCGAGGGGACAATTTGCATATTAGCCTTTTATTATATAGGATATATACTGAATGGCCAGATTATTTTGTGTTCAGAGGTCATAATAATATGGCCACTCTGTGTGTGTGTGTCATAATAATATGGCCACCACTGCTGCCACCACAGCCACCAAGGGGTTTTCATCAACATGGACTCCAGTCCCTTCACCACAAAAAAATGACTTTTTTTAGGCATTTTCAAGGTGTCTCTTTCATAGGATATGACCTTTCTTTCTTTCTCTTTCTTTCTCTTTCTTTCTTTCTTTCTTTCTTTCTTTCTTTCTTTCTTTCTTTCTTTCCTTCCTTCCTTCCTTCTTCCTTCCTTCCTTCCTTCCTTCCTTCCTTCCTTCCTTCCTTCCTTCTTTCCTTCCTTCCTCCCTCAACTGAGGATATTTTTCCATTGATTTTTAGAAAACAATGAAGAAAAAGAAAAAGACAGACAGAAACATCAATAAGAGAGGGATGCTGTGTTGGTTTTCTCCTGCATGAATCTGACCTGGATCCTGGCCAGAGAGGAGCCTGCAACATAGGTACATGTTCAAGCCCATATCCTGTGGTTGACAGGCTGAGGCTCTATCCACTAAGCCAAACTGACTAGGGCAAGATATGACATTTCTTAGCCTTTCCAGCAACAGACCTTCATTTTTTCCTCCAGGAGTGAAGTGGAAAAACCCTAGATCACCTTCTTGGATTCTTATTACCCAAGTTACCAAGAACACTGTGAGTGGTGTACAAAGAGCTTAGCCAATGAGCAGTCAGAAAAGGTGTTTCCTATACAGTTCATATGCAGAGGTGGGACTGCTGGCATGCTGTGGCTGGCAGGCCCTGTTCTCTGTGCCTTCCTAATCCTACCCACTAGGCCAGCCTTGCTACGATAGGAACGTGTGAGCTGTGGGAGTGGGACCCAGAGGTGCTCCATGCACTTCCTGGTGACCAGTCATCAGTCTGGTCATGACAGCACTATATATATATATATATATATATATATATATATATATATATATATCCTATCTAATAAAAGAGTGATATACGAATGGACGATACTTCCACTACACCCACAAGCCATGCCCATCAACCATGCCCACCAGCCAATCAGAGTGAGTATACAAATTAGCCCAAACTAAGATGGCTATGGCCACAGAGAGAGCAGGAGAGAGGCCTGGGTTTCCCCTGGCAATGGAGGAAACCAAGCTTTCCATACACCCTGGCAGGCCTAGGCCTCTG
The DNA here is from genome assembly GCA_011751065.1 of Lasiurus cinereus. Taxonomy (NCBI): domain Eukaryota; kingdom Metazoa; phylum Chordata; class Mammalia; order Chiroptera; family Vespertilionidae; genus Lasiurus; species Lasiurus cinereus. Next base: position 8,471,504 of record JAAGEH010000015.1, on the reverse strand, counting down.
CTTAAGGCAACAAAGTTTCAATGGCTGTGCTAGCAGAAGGCTTGGCTCCACTGCAGGCTACAAAGTTTCAATTGTAGAAGATAAATAAATCCCAAATACCAGGGCCTCCGCTTGGGTTGCTGGGGGGGCTTGGCTGGCTTGCAAACCACCACAGGCCCCTCTCCCAGGCCACCTCATGCCCCAAGGGGACACCCACCCTGATCCAGGACACCCTTCAGGGAAAACAAGCTAGCCCCCACCCACGTAGCAGGCCTCTATCCTATCTAATGAAAGAGAAATATGTAGATTGACCATTACTCCAACACACAATATGACTGCCCCATGTGGACACAAGATGGCCACCACAAGATGGCTGGCAGTGGAGGGCAGTTGAGAGGGACCAGGCCTGCAAGGTAGGGCAGTTGGGGGTGATCAAGCCTGCAGGAGAGGACAGTTAGGGGTGACCAGGCCTTCAGGGGAGGGCAGTTAGGGACAATCAGGCTGGCAGGGGAGTGGTTAGTGGTTGATCAGGCTGGCAGGCAGAAGTGGTTAGGGGCAATCAGGAAGTCAGGCAGGCGAGCAGTTGGGAGCCAGCAATCCTGCATTATGAGAGGGATGTCTGACTGCCCGTTTAGGCCCGATCCAGGTAAGATTTAGCCTAAATGGGCAGTCAGACATCCCTCTCATAAT
>JAAGEH010000015.1:8429016-8470435 GCA_011751065.1 Lasiurus cinereus | reverse complement strand
CTGACCTGGATCCTGGCCAGAGAGGAGCCTGCAACATAGGTACATGTTCAAGCCCATATCCTGTGGTTGACAGGCTGAGGCTCTATCCACTAAGCCAAACTGACTAGGGCAAGATATGACATTTCTTAGCCTTTCCAGCAACAGACCTTCATTTTTTCCTCCAGGAGTGAAGTGGAAAAACCCTAGATCACCTTCTTGGATTCTTATTACCCAAGTTACCAAGAACACTGTGAGTGGTGTACAAAGAGCTTAGCCAATGAGCAGTCAGAAAAGGTGTTTCCTATACAGTTCATATGCAGAGGTGGGACTGCTGGCATGCTGTGGCTGGCAGGCCCTATTCTCTGTGCCTTCCTAATCCTACCCACTAGGCCAGCCTTGCTACGATAGGAACGTGTGAGCTGTGGGAGTGGGACCCAGAGGTGCTCCATGCACTTCCTGGTGACCAGTCATCAGTCTGGTCATGACAGCACTATATATATATATATATATATATATATATATATATATATATATATCCTATCTAATAAAAGAGTGATATACGAATGGACGATACTTCCACTACACCCACAAGCCATGCCCATCAACCATGCCCACCAGCCAATCAGAGTGAGTATACAAATTAGCCCAAACTAAGATGGCTATGGCCACAGAGAGAGCAGGAGAGAGGCCTGGGTTTCCCCTGGCAATGGAGGAAACCAAGCTTTCCATACACCCTGGCAGGCCTAGGCCTCTGCTTAAGGCAACAAAGTTTCAATGGCTATGCTAGCAGAAGGCTTGGCTCCACTGCAGGCTACAAAGTTTCAATTGTAGAAGATAAATAAATCCCAAATACCAGGGCCTCCGCTTGGGTTGCTGGGGGGGCTTGGCTGGCTTGCAAACCACCACAGGCCCCTCTCCCAGGCCACCTCATGCCCCAAGGGGACACCCACCCTGATCCAGGGCACCCTTCAGGGAAAACAAGCTAGCCCCCACCCACGTAGCAGGCCTCTATCCTATCTAATGAAAGAGAAATATGTAGATTGACCATTACTCCAACACACAATATGACTGCCCCATGTGGACACAAGATGGCCACCACAAGATGGCTGGCAGTGGAGGGCAGTTGAGAGGGACCAGGCCTGCAAGGTAGGGCAGTTGGGGGTGATCAAGCCTGCAGGAGAGGACAGTTAGGGGTGACCAGGCCTTCAGGGGAGGGCAGTTAGGGACAATCAGGCTGGCAGGGGAGTGGTTAGTGGGTGATCAGGCTGGCAGGCAGAAGTGGTTAGGGGCAATCAGGAAGTCAGGCAGGCGAGCAGTTGGGAGCCAGCAATCCTGAATTATGAGAGGGATGTCTGACTGCCCATTTAGGCTAAATCTTACCTGGATCGGGCCTAAACGGGCAGTCAGACATCCATTAAGGGGTCTCTGATTGGAGAGGGAGCAGGCTGGGCTGAAAGACACACCCCGTGCACAAATTTCATGCACCAGGCCTCTAGAATGAATATATATTCAGCTACACCTCAGAATTTGTTTCAGCAACCCTGTTCTTTAAACTTCCTCAGAAATTTTGGTACACTAGCTGTGTCCAGATGGAGTAAACTTTATATGACAGAGGAATAGATCTCAATGGTACATGGAGTGGACTGTAGTAGATGTTATAGTGTTAATGTTCAAACTAGAGGCCCAGATCCCTAGTGGCTGCCAGCAACCAATCAGGGTCTCCCTCCCTTCCCCCAGTCAGCCCTGCCCCCTGATTGAAATCCAGGTTCAGGGGACAATTTGCATACTACATTTTTATTATATAGGATTATCTTTATTTAACTGGTCACACATCCTTCCAGCTGCTATAAGGATGCCCTCTTGCCTGGAAAGTTACAGTTCCTGAGTGTGGCCCACAGCTATTAACTAAAGGATAGAAGAGTATAAAAGCCTGGATCATTTATTTAAAATAAAGCTATCCAAGAGGTAACGTTCATACTTAAGAGGTTTTCTCCATGGAGTACCTAGACCTTTTTTTTTTTTTTTAGACCACATCCCTGCTGTGCTCTTTCTGATTCTTTATCCTGCCTCATTCCCTCCCTTACCATTGTTTACTAAGAATTATCCTCTGATAAATCACATTGACAACAATCTCTATTATATTGTCTGCTTTTAGCAACCACACCAAAGAAATTTTTATAATCTGAGTTAATATTTAGTTCGGAGGGGAGTGTTGATATGTTTATGCTGATGAATGGAACAAGGACACAAAAAGGAAAGACAAGAATGAGATATCAAGTCAGGTTTAGGGAATCATATTCCAATTACCACAAAATAAAGGAAACATGCGTGCTACTAACATACTTGAATGTGGAGAGCCACAAAAACTGATGGGGGAATAAAACTCCACAAGGAGCATCCAACTCAAGGTATGCTTTTCAATTTTAAACATTATGAAATTCTATCATGGTTTTGCTTTTATGGAACATTTTAGTGTCACTACATGACTTATTTTATTCAGTGTCCTCAGTGAGGCATTTCTCTTTTCTACTGTCTCTAGGAATATACAGTGTTAAAATGGATGCATATATTTAAGCATTGCATCTTATTAAAAATTTAAAAATAGCACAAAACAAAACTTATACAACTCAAATCCACCACAGGATTTCATAGGACCTTGAGGATAAGAAACAAACTCCCAAACTATGATTTTTCAAATGCTATGTATCTTTTCCTAATTATGTTCTTTTAAGCCACATGCTGAGTATTGTGAACACAAGATCTGTTATGCTTTAAGTGTTAGAGAGGTAGGTTAAAAATAAGTGGTTTTGATAAAACAATGTATTGGGGGAAATTTGAGGGGAATTATATTTTCTAATATTCCCAGTAATGTTATTCCAAGCTCTAATCCATCAGTTTTATGAAAAAGAAGATTAAATAAGATGTTTTCCAATTTTCACAAGTATTTGAAGTACTCATTATGTAATAAAGTAGTTCAATACAGGTGAGTATATTGTTTGGTAATATACACTCCTATGGCATGAAAATAAAACTGCACTAAATTAAAATATATTTTCCTTTCTACAATTTTTATTTGTTTCTTCTATGTACTTCTTTTATTTTGTAGAGATGTGATATTTTCCCATTTGTTCTAAGCATGTTCATAACTGCTTGTTAAAGCATTTGTATGATATCTACTTTAAAAATCTTTAGATAATTCCAACATCTGTGTCATTGCAATATTGCTGTCTGTTTTATTCTCATTCAAATTCAGATTTTCCTGGTTCTTGATATGATGAGTGTGATTTTTTTAAAATTGTATTCTGAACAATTGGGATGTTTTGCTATAAGACCCTGGATCTTGTTTAAATCTTTTGCTTTGGCAAGCCTCCTCTGACACTGTGCCAAATTGGGGAAGTTGCTTTACATATAATTATTTCCAGATGAGATGTGACTCTATCTGGCTTCTGATTACAACCCAGAAGGAAAGGTGCCTTTTTACTTCTGGATGAAGTTGGAAGTTTAGTCTTTCCTCGTGGTCCACTGACACTCTGGGAATGGTGTAATCTTCATTACTGTCAGGTGGGCATAAAAGTCATTCCTTTCTACGAGCCCTTCATTGACACCACTCTACCTTGGAAGTAAAAAAGTGTCTCAATGCTGCTCTCCACTTGGTCTCCACTTGTCCTCCTTTGATACCACCACAGGGTCAGAGATAACTTGTTAATATTGGGTAAGAGGGTGGGAGTTTGGGCTCCCCCCATGAATTCCATAAACACTAGGGGAAGGAGGTCTTGTTTCCACCAGGTAGGATAAAAATCCTGGATATCAGTGGGACTTCTCTGATTATCCCATCAGCGATCTGTCTCGGGAAGGGCATACACTAGAATCTCTGAAGTCTTTCTTACCCTGTGATTCTGAAATTTGTATAGTGGAGAAAGTGATGATTTGGATTTGTTTGAGGAGAAGGAGAGATAAGTGTTTACATGTGAGGGAGCTTTCCAAAGCACTGCCGGGTTAAAATATATTTTCAAAACATAATATGTGATGTATAAATTTTCTCTCTAAAGTCCCACTTTAAAAAAAAATATTTTTATTGATTTCAGAGAAGAAGAGAGAGGGAGGGAAGTAGAAGCATTAATGATGAGAGAGAATCATTGATTGACTACCTCCTACACACCCCAAACTGGGGATTTAGCCTGAAAGTCAAGCATGAGACCTGACCTGGAATTAAACTGTGATCTCCTGGCTCATAGGTTGATGTTCGACCACTGAGCCACACCAGCAGACCTGAGTCCTTCTTTCTAAAAATAATTGTGCTTAAGTAATAATGATATACATTGACCCTGATTTTCTATTTTTATACTCCCATATAGAAATTTACACACATGACCAAGGATCTAATACAATTGTATAAAAATAACCATAAGTCCATGTTTAAAAAACATTATACAAATGACATGCTGGAAGAATAAAAGCATTGCAAAATATATGTAACACAATGAAATAGAGAAAAGGGAACTGTCAGAGACGTGAAATAACTGTAATATTTAATATATTAATTATATAGTTTTTTCTCTTATGACTTCCCAATTTCTTCATTTTTTAAACGACACCCTTAAAAGTGAAAAAAAATACATATTTGCTGAAATCATGGGACCCACAAGGTTTTTTTTAGAATAGTTGTTAAGATATATTTTTGAGGCAATTCCAGAAGAAAAATAAGCACAAGCAATGATTTTTGAGAACCAGGTCAGAAATATTAGCCTTAGGATTCCTTATAAATCATTGCAATTTTTGTCTAGAGTCAGGTACAAGAATGTATGTTCAAGATGGTCCTTCTCTCAGATTTAAGTGATACTTTTTTTCCTGGGATTCTTTTTTAAGAAAATAGTTGTACAAAAATTAGCTTGGAATATTTGTTTATATAAGTTTGGTTCAATATATTTGATTCTATAATATCTGATGTCTATAAGTTAGTTTTGAGTAGTGAGAAAGATGTAGACTATGAAGATTGCCATGTTAGCTTTTATTCTATAAGCAATCAGGTAATATTAAACACTCTTAAAACCATGGCTTAACCTAGAAGGTCAAGAGATGCTATGAAGATTCATGATACACAATTCATGAGATATTTAAGAAGTAATATTAATAGACCTTGGTGAAGGAAAATGGAGAAAGAGAAGTCACAGTGGATGGGGGAACCTTTTTCCACGTCCCGTGTGGTTCAGGGTTCCCGGTTCAGGGTTCGGGTTCTGAAGAAGGCCGCACGCAAACGAAATGAGAGACTAGGAAACATTAATTTGGCGATACTGGGGGGCCAGGCGGGAGCCTTCCTCTAGTGCAGTGGTTCTCAACCTTCCTAATGCCGCGACCCTTTAAGATAGCTCCTCATGTGGTGGTGACCCCCAACCATAAAATTATTTCCGTTGCTACTTCATAACTAATTTTGCTACTGTTATGAACTGTAATGTAAATATCTAACATTCAGGATGTATTTTCATTGTTACAAATTGAATATAATTAAAACATAGTGATTAATCACAAAAACAATATGTAATTATATATTCTGAAATATTTATTTCTAATTACAAATAAATGAAATTTTGTCTTGAATCATGGTGTAGCATGGGTAACAGTCTTCATATGACAACAGTAAATTACATTGCTACATTTTGCTACACCGAGGAGCTGTGTGTTGGTTCCTAAGACCATGGGAAATAGGTGTTTTCCAATAGTCTTAGGCGACCACTGTGAAAGAGTCATTCGACCCCCAAAGGGGTCGCGACCCACAGGTTGAGAACCACTGCTCTGGTGGAAAAAACTACCACTTGCTCTGGCCTTTTTCTCCCATTTGTTAAGACTTTGGGACACACCCCTAGCCTTTAGGCAGGAAATAACAAAACAGAAATTAACATGAAACAAACAGGTAGAGGCTGCTTTAGCTAACAATGTTTCAACTAAACAGTGAGTAATTAGCTCTGACCTTTCAGAGCAGTTAAGGTTGACCAGCCTTCTGGTTTCCTGTTTACATCCATTTAGTGAGAACAATGTTTGGTTTCTGACATCTCCCCCGTTTTCTTTCCTCTAAAAAATCTTGCATCTGCAGACTAGAAATAAATATTAAGAACAAAAAATAAGACAAGCAACAATGGCTATGCTAAGAGGTAAATGAATAAGTCTATAGTATCTTTCTTTCTGGACCAACAGTCCTTTGAGTCCCAGTTTCAATGTCCAACAGTTTTTTGAGTGTACATGTTAGCAATGATATTTCAGTTTTGGATGGTGGACAAATGGTGGCAATGTAGGTCCAACCCTCTCTGGTTTGGTCCTGGGCAACCTGCATCGATGCACAGCTGCTGACTGCTAGGATGGCAAGGTGTCATCAGCATCTTCCATCTCTGGACCGTTTCTCCTCTTGTCTTCATAGCTAGAGCATTCTCTGTTGTAGGAATTCACATGGTCTTGGAGCTGTTTTTCTGAAAATATACAAACATTCTCAACCAAAAGTTAGTAAAGGAATTTTCTCTATAAATTTGACTTTGGATCCTTTTTATTTTTGGCCAAATGATTTTTCTTTGGCTTATTTTAATACTATGTATGTTTTTCATGGGTGTCTTGCTGTTAAGTAAAAAATATTTTTTCTAGATGTAATTTGCTTACAGGATACTTTTCCTTACATAATATTACTGTACTATTCCCCCTTTCTTGATTTAATTATGAGGAGGCTTTTGGAAAATTTTTATAATGCAAATATGACTGCTTTATGTTTATTGCATGTTAAGTAATTTTACCATGCAACGAACTACCAATAGAAATTTTAGTGAATACTTTAGGAACAACTTTTTTCCAGTACTTAATTCATTTATTACAATTAGCCAACTTAAATTAATTTGAAAACTTATATTCTAACAACAATCTTAGTTTTATCCTGTAAATATTAGTGGAAAAGATTATTTGCATTCTTGAGTAGGCCCTGAGCATTCCTGGTGTTAGGCTAGATTTAGAATATAGGGCAGCTGTTGGCCAAGTCTCTGATCTGAGCTGCACCAAATCTTTGTCATCTGTGTCCCGAACTGAGCTGCACCAAATTTTTGTCTGTCACCTATGTCCCGAACTGAGCTGGCTAAATCTCTGTCTTGTCACCTGGATCCCGATCAGAGCTGGGCATGGGAGGTGAAGCAGCCATGGGGCAGGAGACCTCCCTCAGAAGGGATGAAGGTTCAAACCCCTGCAATGTTAGGGGGGGGGGTGAGGATCTGTGCCTCACCTCTGTTGATCCCCAAGTTTTCTCCTGATGGCCCCTCTGCGACTGTGCCTGTCTTAGGTTGTTCCTCCTCTGAGGAATCTTACTCGTCACTGGCTAACCAGCCATCCTTCAGGGTCAAGCAGGTTGATGTGAGGTTTAGTTCTGTCTCCTTGGTAGCCGATGCCCTTGTGGCCTCCACGCCTAGTACCTGCCTTGGGATCCCCTCGCCTGCTGGCAGGGTCCCAGTACTGATCACATATCTTGGGGAACCCAGGTTTCTTCTCCAAGGAAGGCACAGCTCACACCACTGGGTGAGAGACAGATTCATGGTACCAGCCAACACAAGGCTTCAACCTCAGCATGAACAGAAAGCTCAGGCAACAGCTGTGGAAGGGTCCCTCTTGGCAAAAAGAGCAAGAAAGGCCAATATAGAATGCTCAAGTGCCTTCTCACTGCCTTAATTCCTTTCATGTTATTTTTTAAAATTGCTATCAAATATTCAAAGAATTAGATTGTAAGTTTGTTTGGGATATTTCTCAAAAAAATTATAATGACATTGTATAATAATATTAGGTAAGAATATTCTTTTGTTCTAGGCCATGGCAATTCAATTTCAAACTAGCTATCAATTTCTTTTTTTTAATTAAATCTTTATTATTCAGATTACTACATTTGTTTCTCTTTTTTCCCCTCCATAGCACCCTTCCATCCAACTCCCACCCTTCCCTCTACCTTACCTCCCTCCCATTGACCTCATCCATAGGTGTATGATTTTTGTCCAGTCTCTCCCTGTACACCCTTTTCCCCTTTCCCCCTGATAATTATCAGTCCATTCCCTTTCTGTGCTCCTGATTCTATTATATTCACCAGTTTATTCTCTTGATCAAATTTTTATTTCACTTAATTTTTAGATTCACTTGTTGATAGATAAGTATTTGTTGTTCATAATTTTTTGTCTTTTACCTTTTTCTTCTTCCTCTTCTAAAAGAGTACCTTTCAGCATTTCATATAATACTGGTTTGGAGTTGATGAACTCCTTTAGCTTTTTCTGATCTGTGAAGCTCTTTATCTGCCCTTCAATTCTGAATGATAGCTTTGCTGGATAGATTATTCTTGGTTGTAGGTTCTTGCTATTCATCACATGGAATATTTCTTGCCATTCCCATCTGGCCTGCATCGTTTCTGTTGAGAAATCAGCTGACAGTCGTATGGGTGCTCCCTTGTAGGTAATAAACTGTTTTTCTCTTGCTGCTTTTAATATTCTCTCTTTGTCTTTTGCTCTTGGTATTTTAATTATGATATGTCTTGGTGTAGTCCTCTTTGGATTCCTTTTATATGGGGTTCTGTGTGCTTTCTGGACTTGTAAGTCTATTTCTTTCACTAGGTGGGGGAAGTTTTCAGTCATTATTTCTTTAAATAGGTTTTCAGTATCTTGTTCTCTCTCTTCTTCTGGCACCCCCACAATTCTGATATTGGTATGCTTGAAGCTGTCCCAGAGGCTTTGTACATTATCTTCATATTTTTGGATTCTTTTCTCTTCTTGCTTTTCCAGTTGAATGTTTTCTGCTTCTTTATATTTCAAATTTTTGACTTGATTCTTGCCTTCCTCTAGTCTGCTGTTAGGACTCTGTATAATATTTTTTATTTCATTCAGTGTATGTTTAATTTCTAGTTGGTCCTTTTTCATCTCTAGTTGGTCCTTTTCCATCTCTAGTTGGATCTTTTGCATCTCTAGTTGGTCCTTTTTCATCTCCTCTTGGCTCTTGCAACTTTATCCAACTTTTCTAGGATATTCTTGAAAAACCTTATAAGCGTGGTTTTGAACTCTATATCTAGTCATTTGTTTTCCTCCATTTATTTTGTTTGTGATCCCTTCTCTTGTCTTGGCCTTTTCACTATGCCGGGAGAACTTTTGTGTTGGATTCAGCCTTATGATACCATACTTGCAAAACTGCAGAAGCCTCTATGTTGAGCTTGGGATGGGTAGAGTCTCAGGGCTTAAGGGACCGCCTTGCCTTCCAGTCGGCCCTGCCCACCATGGCCCCTGAGTCTCACGTGACTGGGTAATCGCTGGAGCAGTCCTTGTGCCCACGCACGCTCTTGCAGTGCCTCTAGACTGCTGCCTTTCCGGCTCCCCTTCGCTCCAGGACCACACGAGTCTAGGTCCCCAGGTTTACACCTGAAACAGGGGCTTAGTGGAGTCAGAAGTGGCACAGTTGGGAGGGTCTGTCTCCCGCCCACTCGCGAAAGCCAGTGGCACAATCAGCAGTCTGTCCTCTGCGCAGTGCTGTGCGGGTCACCAGACCTCTGATCTTTTGCGATTTCCCTAAATTTTTGTGCACCTCTCCCTTTTCACAGTCTAAACTCCCCTCGTATGAGTTTTGGCTGGATCTGGGATTTAGTGTCGTAGGATAAGGGGTTCAATGCCTTTTAGAGTCTCTGTTTCCCTCCTTCCAGAGAAAACCAGCCAGGTATTCCAGCACCTGCTCTCTCCACGTGCCTGTCTCTGTACCTCTGCTTTTTGCAGCTCCTCTGGGTCTGCGTGAGCCCCTCTCTTTCCCTCTAGTTGTAGAATTTCCACTCAGCCAGCTTTCCTGTGGTTCTGGATGATTTCTGTTCTGTCTTTTAGTTGTCATTTTGAAATTGTTGTGTGAGGCAGCAGTGTAGGTGTTTACCCATGCTGCCATCTTGGATTCTCCTCTCAATTTCTTTTTGTATAGACAAGGTCTTAGTTACTTTATTAGAATACTTAATCAAATTGCTTACAAAGACATTTTATTTAGCTAAAGACCTTGATTTTTATTTAAAAAGCTAATTTATTAATTAAAATAGGTATCTTAATTTTAAAAGCAAAATAAATTTAGTAAATGTTTATGTCTGATTCACAAGCCACCTATGTTGCCCCGCCTCTAGCTTAAGAATACAAGCAGCCATGGGCTTTTTGTCATTTTAAATTCTAATGTTGGAATTTTAAGAAATATTTAGTTACTTAATTTTGCCCTTCTTAGAGACTACAAGAAGCAGGGGAATCAGTACACCTAAGGGTTCTTACCCATGAAAGGTCAGGAATATAAGTCAAAAATACTTCCCCATGTGCCCCAGGTAATATTACTGTACAGCTGGTAACTGTTGGTATTGCAAGAAATACGTTCTTAGTCGTCTGTACCGTCCTCTTTATCATGCTCCCGGTGGCCTTCGGGTTGTCTGTTGTTCTGCTTGTCCTCCTCCTGATCCTCTTCTTCAGTGGATAGCTTGGAGTCATTGCTCTCTGTGGCTGAGGCAGCTGATTGTCTGCAGCTATAAGGTGTGGCTCCAGGCACAAGGTCCTTATTTGTCTGACTAGTTTCTCTCTTGGATCCCTGTTGCAGTTTAATATTTCTAGCAGGAATCTACACGGGTTTGGAAAAATTTTCTGGAAATATACAAGCATACCCTCTCCCAAAGGTTAATAATGGATCAGGTCCCTTCCATAAACCAGATTCGGGTTCTTTCCTTTTAACTTTTATCCTGAATAACGAGGCTGGGGGGCACCCCTCTGGCCATTTCCTGGTGGTTGATCTAGAGCAGTGGTTCTCAACCTGTGGGTCGCGACCCTTTTGGGGTCGAACAACACTTTCACAGGGGTCACCTAAGACCATTGGAAAACACAGATACGATTCATAACAGTTGCAAAATTACAGTTATGAAGTAGCAACAAAAATAATTTTATGGTTGGGGGTCACCACAACATGAGGAACTGTATTAAAGGGTTGCGGCATTAGAAAGGTTGAGAACCACTGATCTAGAGGCTGCCCATTTCTATGAAATTTTGATTTACACTGTCTTGTCCAATGGTTACCTCTCTGACATCTAGGACACCAAGAGACTGGATCTCTCAGAGGCTGAGTGTTAAGCCTCTCCCTAGAGTGCTATCTTGTGTCCTTCTCAATTGCCTACATTCCTTTTGGAAATGTCCTGCTTTTCCACACCTATAACACCTTTCATTTCCCATTGTTATTGCAGCAGCGAGTAAATTAGTTTGAAAAGTGCCTGATCCCACATTCTGACATGCTCGAACCATCTCTGTAATGGTACTATTTCTTCTCAGAGGTATCAGGCATTTTTTACAATCAGCATTGGCATTTTCATAAGCTAATTGCTGAATTAAAATATCTCCTGCTGTCTCGTGTTGAATCTGTTGTTTCACTGCTCGAGTGAGACGAGCCACAAAATCAGAAAATGACTGTGTAGGTCCCTGCTTACATTTACTAAAAGCTCCCCCAGGGTCCCCTTTTGCTGGTAAAGCCCACCAAGTTTTCCTTCCACAAAGTCTAATTTGCTCATATGCCTGTTGTACATATTGTAACTGATTTTGTACATCCATATACTGTCCCAGTCCTGCCAACATTCCATAAGTTATTTGAGCATTCGGCCCTCCATTTGCAAGGGCTTGCTCCTGACATTTCTCCAACTATTCTCCCTTCCATAGTAAATAATCTCCTCCATCCAGAGTTGCAAGAGCTGAAAGGAAATGAACTTCCCTCCATCTTGTCCTATAGGGCTGGGCCCTTTGCCTAAACCCCCTCCCTTTTCTGGGAGGGGCCACAGGTGTGCCAGCAATGTCCTAGCTTCCCCGACTACCACCCAAATGGACCAATGAAGTTCCAGGAACACAGCGAGGGTCCTAATAAGGCTAAACCACAGAAAGACCCTAATTCAAGTGACCAGTCACTGTAACCCTCGTCACTTCCCTAAGCCCTCCCAATTATCCTACCCCATATAGCTCATTGTTCCCGCCCGGCTCGCTCTCGCCTCACTGCTGCGCCAGAAAGAGGCTGAGAGCCAAACCCGGGTTTGAATAAAGACTCTTTGCTTTTGCATTGGAAAAGGCTACTTAGTGGTTGATTATTGGGGACCCTGAACTCTGGGCATAACAGAGCCAGAGAATACCAATCATAAGGGGCTAAAAATGCTTCAGAAATATTATTCATAATTTCTCTTATAAAAGGAGCCATTGGACTGTCCTGAATAACACTTTCTCGCAAAGCTTTTATCATTTTAAAATCAGTTTTTTCATGTTGTCTCATCATCTGATTTGGGAGCTATAGGTCAGCTATCTGTATAATAGGAAAAGTAAGCCTCTCTTCCACCGACATGTGCTTTAATGGCTCTCTGTACAGATGACTCTACTGGTGGCAAATTAAATGTTTTTCAGGATTAGGACATGGAGGTGGAGGGGGCCAAAAAAGGCCGTTCCTTCCATTTTTCTTCCTGCTCCTCACTAGGAGGAGCAGAAGGAACCAGGGGAGAAGGCTCCTCCTCAGCCTCGCTAAAAGGCTCTAGCAAACACAATAGTATGTTCCCCATGGGGAAACAGTTTTTTGTTTTGCTATTCTTCTTCTTATTATTTTTTGAAGTGAGTTTTTTCCCTGCTGCTGAGCTCTCTTTTTAATTTTGACCAACGTTTTTGCCAAACACTCACGAACTAATGTACCTTTTTCAGGAAACCGGGGTTATGTTCTATAACGTCAAACAAAAACTATAAAAGAATTATCTTCTGAAACTTTTAATTCCTTAAGCATATAAACCAAAATTCTATAATAAAGTTTACTTTTATATTTATAACCTAATTCTTCCCCATTAGCCTGGCTGCAAAAGACGTTCCCACCCTACTTACAGATCGTGACTGTAGTTCAGTGGTTCTCAACCTTTCTAATGCCCCGACCCTTTAATACAGTTCCTCATGTTGTGGTGACCCCCAACCATAAAATTATTTTTGTTGCTACTTCATAACTGTGATTTTGCAACTGTTATGAATCATATCTGTGTTTTCCAATGGTTTTAGGCGACCCCTGTGAAAGTGTTGTTCGACCCCCAAAGGGGTCACGACCCACAGGTTGAGAACTGCTGGGTTATAACTTCAGCAGAAATTGGGTGGTTGGTTTCATTATATACTAAGGCTTTGAAGGAACTTTGGACATGGCACCCAATTACTGAAATTTCCATGTCGTATCAGAGACTAAGGCACTAAAACAGCAAAGACTAAGTAGGCAGTATGAGGAATTCATTTTATAAATTACTTGTATAAGTGTACTATCCTTACAACAGAACGAAACAAAATAAAAACAAGTAGAGCATATGTGTGTTAAGTTGGTGCTTAATTAATTCTAGATATTAACATGTGTTTTATTTCCTTTCATTCATTGACCCAATATTTATTAAGCAGCCACTCTCTGCTGCGTAAGGGTATGCAATGAGTATGAGGTCCATATAAGAAAAATTAACAATTCTAAGAGGTTGCCTCTGATACCAATATCCTACTTGCTATTCCAAAACTCAGGAAACCTTAAATAGCTCCTAACTCATCAAGAATTATTGCAATGCTTTATATGAGATTCCTTCTTGTTACTTCACTTTCCCTTACTATAAATAAGGAAGAAGGATAGAACACTTCAGAGAAAATTAGAATGACTAAGTCAGAAAGCAGTGCTTTGAAGATGAAAGTAGTTGCTGAGTGTATTAAAGTGCTAGATAAGTATCCGTCAGTTGTCCAGTCAATGTATTCTACAATACTGTGCCATGAATTGAGGGCACACCATAATGCTTTAGAATTACAAAAGGCCTTTGTTGAAAATTCAAGTGACACAATAAAGTGCTTTGAGTTTCTAATAAAGTATTACTCTGTTATCAAGTATATATCATTTAAGAAACAAGACACATATTCAGGATAAAAAAATGGTATTTAATTAGGCAGATTGAATGAAGTAAGGAACTCCATCATGATACACATTTCAATTTTCAGAATACTGTATGTGTGAGCTAAAAACTTTCTACTGCATTATTTTATCTTGAGTTCTAAATACTATAACAGATGAGTTTGAAAGTAGAGTTTACAGCACATCAACAATGCCACAAGGATTGGCCAAATTAGTTAAGGCAAAGGTTGAAAGTAGGTCTAAGAACATTGATTTGGAGATCTTCTAGAAATGCTTCCTACATGGCTTGGGGTCTGGTCAGGGATGGGGAAAACAGACTGAGGAATGATAATGAGATTAAGGTTGTTTGCTCATTTATTTATTTTCACGTTTGCTATTTATGTAGTAAATGTTCTGGGGCAAGTTGTATCCCCTCAAAAAAAAAAAAAAGGTATGTCTTAATCCGCAGTATCTGTGAATGTTACCATATTTGAAAGTAAAAGCGTCTGCTCATGCAATTAGTTGAGATAAGGTCATATTAGAGTAGAATGGGTCTCTAACCCAATATGACTAGTGTTCGTATGAGAAAATGACCATGTGAAGACACAGGAAGAATGCCATGTGATGTGAGATTAGAGTTCTGCAGCTCTAAGCAAAATAATGAAAAATATTGCCAACAAACCACCAGAAACTGGGAAAGAGGCATGAAATAGATTCTTCCTTGGAATTCTCAGAAGGTATCAATACCTCAATTTCAAACTTAGACTTCACATTGTGAAAAAAAAAATTCTGTTGTGGTACTTTGTTACAGCAGCGCTAGGAACTGTAGAACTGTATTAATGTATTCTTATACATTAAGGATAAGAAAATATACAATTAAATATATGCATATACATTTATTTTTCTTTCAAACAACTATGTCCTCATTAGCTGTATGGTATAGGGAAGGAATTGGGAAATTTTTTTCTGTAAAGGATTAATATTTCAGGTTGTGGACCATAAGGTCTTAGGTACAATTACTCAACACTGCTATTAGAGTACAAAAGTAGTCACAGACAGTATCAAATGCTTATGGCTATGTCCCAACAAAACTTTTTTATGGACTTTGAAATTTGAATTTTGGATAATTTTAACAGTCATTAAATATTCTTTCTTCTTTTGGTTTTATTCAACCATTTAATAATGTAAAAAACATTTTTTTTAGTCTGGGGGCTGTATGCAGCCTGTGGGCAATAGTTTGCAATTTCTAGTGTAAGGAAAAGAAGATAGATACAATTTTTAGTTAGATAGACTTGGTTTTACCACTTCCTAGCTATCTAATTTTTCATTGTACTTTAATTCTCTGATTTTTGGTTTCTGCCTTTGTAAACTGGAAATAATTGTGATTTCCACAAAGAAGTTTTAAAAGAATAAATCAGCTTTAAGCAGGATTGGTTTCATGGGTACATGATCTGTGAGATTGCCCAGAGCACTGCACTTATTAGATCCTAAATTTCTTTTAATCCTTTAGGGTCACCATCTTGAGATTCTTAATAATTTTGAACAGGTTCCATATTTTCATTTTACATTGAGCCCCACAAATTATGTAGCACAGACTAGGAGCCCAAAAGGAATAGTTATTTTTATTCCTATGATTGTAATGTATAGATAAGTGTAAATTAATAAAGATCTTAACCCTGTCTTTAGTTAAGGAGCCATGACATCTTTGGGAGAGGACAAGGATATTTTCTCACAAGACAAAAGCAGTGATTGCTTCAGAGCCAGACCTACTTGAAACAGATGAGCGGACTGACATGGAAAATAAAGACATAGCTCCCTACACCTGTAACATGACAAATTAGTGGCCAGAGGAAATATTCCAGAGACTTCAAATTGTATGGGGAACCTGACTCTTCTCTTGTGATGAAGATTAGTGATATGAAGTAACTTTAGAAATGTGCTGGTTTTGTAGGGATATGTGCACAAGATATTAAACAAATCCTTGCAGTTTAATCTTGCGGCAGCCTCTATTATGAGCAATGACATCTAAGCATTTATCCAAACACTTGTTTAAATAGAAATGCAGGAAAAGGTACACCACAGTGTCAGCTGAGCAGTATAAATCTTAGTAGAAATCTGGGATTCTGAGGCTGTCTTGCCAACACAGCACAAACTATGACCTACTATTAATTTCTTTATACATTGTACATGACTAAATTAGAAAACTCAGAGCTCCAAATAAATTAGATGATCACCAACATTTTGCTCCAATTTTCAGAACTGCAGGTCAGGTAAAGACAAGCACTATGCGGTTCATAAATAAAGAAGCCACACCATTTTTTTTTCTTTATATCTGAGAGGACATCCGTATTAGTGAGAAAGTTCCCTTGCAACTTTCCAGCATGTTTGGGTTTATGTCAAACAGCCTTTCAAAATCATTTGGCTGATACAAGAATTCCAATTCCACTCTCATAAACAAACAAACAAACGAACAAACAGATTTTCCCAGCTACTGTGAACTTTGGCTTTAATCATGAGGGCATATGTGGTAGGAATTGATGGGTGACCCACCCAAAAAGTTCCTACCCAGTAACTATTCTGCTAATTCCATACACCCCATTCTGAGAAGTGACTTTAGCCACTAACGAGATGTACTTGCTCAGAATTAGTAAAGAAAACAATATCATTATAAAATGAATTATAGTGTTTACTAAGCAGTTTATTTTATACAGCAATAACAATCATGTACAGACTTACTGCAGTATGAAACTGATGTGAACTCCCCACATTAAAGTATTGGTGAAGCCCTGAGTTACTTATGTGTAAAATGTGTTTTCCTTAAACTTAGATATCTGCTTTTTCTTGTTCTCTGGGTGGCTGAGCTGACTCTGAGCCACTTCTCCATTTCATACTGTTTCCCACTGAGCTACTCACCTCCTTTTGTCAGTACATATTCAAGGGTAAGCATCACATCCCTAGCCAAGAAAGCAGATGAGCAATACAAACCTTATTAGCCAACAAGTTCAGGAATTTCTGCTCTACTCCTCCTCTGACAGCCTGTGATTGTGGTTTGAGCCACTTTATTGTTCATTAGCACCTCCAATATACACTGTACAAGGGTTGGGAGAGAAGGTGAAAATCAAATTAGTCAATTTGGCTTCTTATTAATGGTTCTGGAATGAGTGTTTCCAACTAATGGATAAAATAAAGAAGAAATACATGTTATTCCTACTCCTGATTCCCAACTGAGCAGAAGGCCTGCTTATTTCCTCTTTCCTAAATAGTGTCCAGAGCATTTGAATGAGTTATAAATATGCCTGCCTTAGGCTGTGTCTATGATGGGAAGCTAATCAGTTGGCTGGGATCAAATCTATTTGCTAGATAAGTTTAAAATACTAAATGGATTTAACTGATCCCCCATCCCTCTTAAATAATTTTTTTTAAAACTTTGTTTTTTTGTCTTTTTTTTTTCCTATTAAAAAGGCATGACTTTTGGTAGTAGGGTGGGGCTGAAAATAAAAAGGTAAATCATTAAGTAAATAAACACAGTAATTTTAGATAGTAGTAAGAGTTAGGAAGAAAATAAGGCAAGATTAAGAGTAAGAGATCAACCAAAGGATCCGTATGCATGTATATAAGCATAACCAATGGATACAAGACACTAGGAGAGGGGGGCAGGTGAGGCTATGTACTGGAGGGTAAGGAAGGCCAGGGGGAAGTCAATGGGGAAAAAGAAAGGAGACATTATGTACCTCTATTTGTAATACTTTAAACAATAAAAAAAGAGTCTATGACTGGATAGGGACATAATGCTATTTTTATAAAGGTGGTCTGAGAAGGCCACTTGAGATATTTAATCAGAGATCTGAGTGGTAAGAAGAAACTTTATGAAGTGGTGGAAGTACTTCCAAGCAGAGGAATGGCAAGTATAAAAGCTCTGAAGCTGCATGAGGAGCCTTAAACAAGATTAAACTTATGTGAATGAAACAATAAACAAGAGGAAGATTGGTAAGAGAATAAATTAGAGATCTAGACGGAAATCAGACTACAAAGTCCTGAAGGCTCTGGTAAGGGTTCTGGGTTTGATTCTAAGTGCAGTGGGGTCATTTTTACATTTTAAGCAGGGAAGTGGCATGGTTTCATTTATGGTTTATCCTGTTTGCTGTGTTTACAATAGATAGTAAAGTATCCATCTAATATAAAATCTGCTGTTTAAAATTTTAGCACTGCTGTTTAGACTTCTGTAAATGCTTGCTTGCTTAATAATAAGGAAAATAAGACTACTCTCATTTCAGAGAGGCTATTAAACCTTCCCCAGACGAAGTTATCAGTGCTGTCAGCCTTTGGTTGAGGTCACAAAGCCCCAACACATAGGGTTCTTCAAGAACTTGCAAAAGGAGACCAGAAATACCCCATATTTGGGAGACAAAGAAGGTAAAAACATATAAACAGGGACACTTCCTGTGTGACGGGGCCCAGAATTTGAGAGACATTTTCCTCTGGGCCCATGTGTAATAATAAAAATAATAAGTGTAACTCCATCTCTCTAAGCATTGCTTGGTTCTTCTCTGGTTTTCTGTAACATTAATAGTTCCCTGACTGAGAAATAACTGTGCTTGGCCTTCCAGCTTCCGGTGACTGGGCCAGGTTTGGGGTTTGGGGGAGCTGGATAGGCCTCTGGGAGGCGCTGCTCTGCTGATTTAGCATAATTGAACCGGGGGACTCTAGGCATTCTCAGACCTCAGCCCAGGACCCAGCTGGCATCTGGAGAGAGTAGACAAACACTTTGGGGCCTGTCGACAGAATTGATAAGGTAGGGGCCCTTGTCAGTCAGGCCCACTTGGGGTGAGTGGAAGGAGGAGCTTAATCACCTTCCAGAAAGTCAAGAACTTCCTCAGTCAAATTAATCAAGAACCAGGTGGACTGTTTAAACTCTCGGTAAATATCTGGTAGAAGTAAAAAACTCAGACTATCTGATATATAAATGTGGGACTCCAGAAGTGAGTGAATTCAGATTTGATTAAGGAATTATGAGTTCACTCTGCTGTTTGTTTGGGACTAGCCAGTTTGCTACCAGGAAGGGGGATTGAACACAGTCTTAACTTCTCCTGTAGATTCTCACCAAAACATTGATTGAGAATGCTATTCTGGGGCATGGGTTCCAGGAGTTCCCCTAAGACCCTCTGGGGACTCCAGTCTTATCTGCTCAGTTCCAGTCTGGGCTAGTCTACTGAGAGAGTGTGAGTATGAATGTTTATCTATCTTGGCATAATTATCTGCTCATTAACTGATCTGTGTGAAGCAAAATCTACTTTGTGCCTTCTAGCTGTTCACATGAGAGTATTTGTTATCTTTCTATTGTTTCATTTGTTTAAAGATATGGTGGACCCACTGTGACGAATAGCAAAAGTCTCTAGCAGCTGGGAGATTTATTTTTCTCGGAGTCTTTTGCTCTCCATCAAAGAGGGAATCAGCCCACTTAGCTAATACAAATTTTTGTCTATTCTTGTTCTTCCCTGAGTTGTGAATTTGCTGTATTAAATTTAAATTTTGAAGTTCTGGGGTAGATTTAAAGGCTAAAACAAAGACTGGCTAGGTTCCAAGATTGCTTAGTTCTGAGATTGCTTACAAGAAAAGCAAGAACTAAGTTTTTCAAGTGAATTATTTGCAACAAAGTAGTAAATTTCAAAGAACAAAGAACATTTTATTTATGGCTCTGGTAGAAAGACACTTCCAGGGGCAGGGCTTATAGTTGCACAGGTCAGATGTCTATGCCTGTGACGTCATAGTCCAACGTGAGCCACCTGAGGTGGAACTAAGGCTGAAGTTATTATTAACTGTCTATAGACCATGTTAACCCTGGTTTGTGTATCTTGTGTGGTCTGTTGTCTTCATGATTGTGTGTTTTGTTTGACTTGCCATTTTCAGTTATTTATTAGGATCCTCAGAGGGGACATAATCTGGTCTTTCCCTTCCTCCCTCATCCTGATTCTGATAGCATCTGTAACTGGATTAAAGATTTTTTTTCAAGGAGGGCCTCCAGGCTTTCAGTCTGAAGAAATAAATCTCTCTATACACCCTTATCCTCATCTGCTACCTTTCCAGGCCGACTAAGAGTAATTTTTCCACAGGTTGAACCCCAGCCTCCGGGAAGGAGGACTACTACAGTGGTAGTCTGTAGTTTTCTCCAAAACTCCCACAGTTTCTATTTCTCCCCTCTGTAGGAATTGTCTTCCTCTGACTCACAATAGGAAATGAACACAAGCAACTGGACTGGGGGACAGGGAGATGGTTGGAGAGATCAAGAATAGTAAAGGAGTATTTAAGATTCTCTAGGGCAGTGGTTCTCAATCTTTAATACAGTTCCTCATGTTGTTTTGACCCCCACCCATAAAATTATTTTCGTTGCTATTTCATAGCTGTAATTCTGCTACTGTTAATGAATCATAATGTAAATATCTGTGTTTTCTGATGGTCTTAGGTGACCCTGCTAGCAGTTCTCAACCTGTAGATCATGACCCACAGGTTGAGAACCACTGCTATAGAACCTAAGACCATCAGAAAACACATATATTTACGTTATGATCATAACAGTAGCAAAATTATAGTTATTAAGTAGCAACAAAAATAATTTTATTGTTGGGGATCAACACAACATGAGGAACTATATTAAAGGCTCACAGCATTAGAAAGGTTGAGAACCACTGCTCTAGGGGCTTAGAGTAAAGAGGAAAAATGTATGAAGAAAAACAACTATAACAGACAGAAAAAAAGTATCCTCAAATGTAAAAAGCCTAAATATACAGGATCTCAAACCATTTGCCTTGTTTCAGGACAGAGTAAATGGTTAATGCAAAAAGGGGGGAGGGGTGTTGGCAGTTAATTATGAAGCAGAGAGAGATAGGTTTTTGTTGATTTTTACTGGTTGCAGACCGCTCTGCTAGCATAGGAGGTTGGTCCATAGCCTACCACCAGAACTACACTAGATTCAAGGTCGCAAGTTTTCTGCAAGCACAATTAATCTTTCTCTGCCCCATTTTATTATTTTTAACCCTTTCAAATATTAAATTAGACTGATACAATATACTCGAAATTCATAAATATTAATCTAAAAATGCTGAGTGTTCACTTTTGGTAATCATTAAAAGATTGAGGTTTCTAAAAATAAAGAAAGAATTCTAATACATTTAAAAAAACAAAAAACTAAAAACACCCTAAACTCCCAGGAGCCAATCCAAGGAGAAATGAAGCTGAAGTTCACAGCCACTCTGGTGATTCAGAACTGGTTGCTAGGCAGACTCAGCCCCAGAGAGCCAGGTGTAAGAAGAAAGTGGAAGAGAGGTGGGTGAGGGCTGGATGTCTGAGCCACCTTCAGTGTCCCTGGAAGAAACAGCAGCATCAGGGAGAAAAGTGGGGTATGACAGACAGTAACCTGACACCTGAGCTGTTGCCCAGTAAATTATAAATATTTTACAAAAATTAATTAAAAATATAGAAACTCAGAACAACTCAGAGCAGCTGTGTTCTTGCTGCTCTAACACTTGGCCTTGCTGGCAGGATCTAGAAGATGTGCGGGTCTCAGCAGGAGCCAGTACTCCCAATACTATGGGTCAGGACAGGATTTTGGAGGTAAGTTCCCTGTGGAAGAGATCATGTTGACTTCCTACCCTTTGAGGACTTGGAACCAGATCCCCAAAGAGCAGAAGGGAGCAGGAGGTTTGGGAAAGATCTTCATCAGAGAAGCAAAGCCCACAAAAGAAGGTAGAGGGGCTTAATACCCAAGCCACTGCCACGGGAGCATTTTGCAATATGCAAAGCTGTTTCTAACTATAACTCTGGCTGTTTTAGACTGGTAGCTTATGGCAAGGCCCTGTATCTAGTAAACAGGGTTAACAAAAAGGGCAAAGGAAAGGCTCTCTCCCTGGACCAGTGAGCCTTCAGGACTTTGAGATTCTCTAAGAGAAGAGAAGTCTGATTGAGGGACTGGCCAAGACCCCATTAGGTTAGGAGAACCAGAAGCTGCATATTGAACTTACAGACTATAGTTTGCTAGGCAGAGGACCAGGCCCTGTTGTGTAGGGGTTAATCTGCCTGTGTACAACAAAATAATTTTCTCCCATGCCAGCATACATTTTAGGGAAATTGGAGAGACTGTGTTTGTGGCTAGAAAGAACTGGACACCATGCACAGCCCTGACAGTGGCCTACAGAAAACTGTATAATAGACTTAGATGGTACCTGTGTCTTGATGGACATGACTTCAGAGAGACAAGAACTATTTTACTTTGTGTGGGAAGGTCAAGAATAGACTTTAGTCACCTCCCTAAGATATTTGTATAGCCTTACCATGTGTCATATAGAGTAGCAGAAAATTTGGCTACCTAAGATGGCCACAGTGCCAATATTGTACTTCATTGTGTTAATAATATTGCATTAACCTTACAGATTTGAATGCAGTTGCCAAAAGGGCAGATGCCCAAATGGGCAAGGAAAATACCCATCTGGTTTTGGTCTCTACTGAAAGATAGTTGGCAGCCTGTATATTGTCTTGCAGGCATGTGTCACCATACCCATGTCAGGGGTGGCACAAACCTCAACTTTAGGAAACTGGTGAAGGCCTGGGTGGAACAGAGCAAAGTGATAAGTTATATCCCTCTGTTACAGGAATTACAGATCCCGTGAGGTCCTGTGACACGTGAGACTCTGTGAAGGGATAAAACTACTTTAGTCCATTCTGAGAGGATGTGCCACCCCTCCCAGAGACCATATGTAATTTAAATGACAAGTCAAGTAGGAGGAACCCTACTACAAGAATAGCTTTTACTGTCTACTTGAATATAGACACATCTTTAATTTCTTCTTGCCATTTGAAGATAGTTATATTATTCTAAAGAGTCCATAAAAAGGACTGACAAGGAAAATCAGAAGATCTTAAATCAGAAGATCTCTGAAGCCATGTCCATCAAGACACAGGCACCATCTAAGTCTATTATAGTTTTCTGCAGGTCACTGTTAGGGCTGTGCATGGTGGCCAGTTCTTTCTAGCCACAAACACAGTCTGTCCAATTTCCCTAAACTGTATTCTGGCATATATATTTTCCTCCTTATACAATTCCTCTGAAATTTGGTAATGCTTAATAAATCATGGCAATAAATTTCTTTGCATAAATTCAATAAGACGGGTTTCCAGTAGTGGTTTTATTAACCGAAAACTTTGACTAGAGTATCATGCTGAAAAGAGCTCTGTCTGTACTCTGAAGACTTGAAGCCAATAAGAGTGCCATGGAAAAAGCTTGGTTACCCACTTGGGAGCCCTGAAAATGGCTGGCACTGAATATTCAGGCCCATGCCCTACCATCACTGGCAGTTGGTCAGAGTAGAAGGGAAGCAATAAGGAAGGGCTCCTCTGCATCCCTGTAGAACCACCATTCACTCTAGGCTCCAATGAGTAGGAGGGCTACTGAGATGGACGTTGAAGTCTAGGGCGTGGGTCCATGTGGAATTGCTGCAGGTGAGGAATTCACCTAACTCAGGAGATACTGCAGGCAGGCCTGACAGCAGCTGGATAGCCTGGCTTTTTGGCACTGTGGGGTACATTAAGATTCAATCATGACATCCTGGAAAAGATAGTCAATTACCATTCTTGTTGTGTTTATGCAGGCCAAATTAAATACAATAGATAAATTGGTCTTGATCTGGCTCTTTTGATAAACATAGAGGTAATTTTGAGAAGAAAAATTCTATTTCAGTAGAGCTAATTAAAACTGAAATGTTTTTAGAACGGGAAACCAAGATGGCAGCATAGGTGAACACCTAAACTGTTGCCTTGCACAACAGTTTAAAAACTACAGGTAAAGGACAAAATGAACATCATCCAGAACCACATAAAAGCTGGCTGAGTGGAAATTCTACAACTAGAAGGAAAGAGAGGGGATCACAGAGACACAAAGGAGCTGCAGAGTGTTGAGGAACAGAGACACACACTTGGAGAGGATGGGCGGTGGAGTGCCTGGCTGGTTTCCTCTAGCAGGAAGGAGACAGAAACTCCTGACTGCACTGAGCCCCAGTTCCAACTGCACTGAACCCGTTTCAGGCAAAACCCTGGGGACCCAGACTCATAAGGTCCCCAGAGTGCATGGAAACTCAGGTGAGATGTGAAAGACAAAGGTCTAGAGTCACGCACACATGTGCACAGAGAGGGCTGCAGCAATTACTGAGGGACATTGAAACCCAGGAACTTTGTAGGGCAGGGCTGATGAGAAGCCAAGGCTGTCTGCTCAGCCCTGAGACTCTCTGCCCCACCCAAGCCAAGCATAGAGGCTTTTACAATTTTGCAAGCTTTGTATCATAAGACAGACTCCAGCACAGAACTTCTCCCAGCATAAACACAGCTGATCCTCACAACTAATTGGCTTGGAGGTCAATTCCCCACAGTAATACCAACAACAATCTAACTACAACAAGGCTGTTCACACAGTCCACAAAGGGCTGCACCAAGAGTATCCACCTCAAATAACTGAGGAGGTGGAGCTATGAAGCCATATAGGACAACTAGCACATAAAGCTACTCTACCAACCCAGGGAAGTAGCAAAAATGCAGAGACAAAGAAACAGATCACAAACAAAAGAAATGGAGGAAAACAAATGACTGGATATAGAGATATAGAGTTCAAAACCACGGTTATAAGGTTTTTCGAGAAATTGCTAGAAAATATGGATAAATTTAGTGAGACCCAGGAGAATATGAAAAAGTACCAATGAGAAATTAAACATACACTGACTGAAATAAAAAAAAATATTATAGAGAGACCTAACAGCAGGCTAGAGGAATGCAAGAATCAAGTCAAAGATATGAAATACAAAAAAGCAGAAAACACTCAACTGGAAAAGCAAAAAGAAGAAAGAATAAAAAAAATAGAGGTTAGTGTAAGGAGCCTCTGGGACAACTTTAAGTGTACCAACATCAGAATTATGGGGGTGCCAGAAGAAGAGAGAGAGCAAGATACTGAAAACCTATTTGAAGAAATAATGACTGAAAACTTCCCCCACCTGGTGAAAGAAATAGACTTATTACAAGTCAAGGCAGTGTAGAGAACCCCAAACAAGAGGAATCCAAAGAGAACCACACCAAGACACATCATAATTTAAATGTTAAGAGCTAAAGACAAAGAGAGAATATTAAAATCAGCAAGAGAAAAACAGTTAATTACCCATAAGGGAGCACCCATAAGATTGTCAAATTGCAGGCCAGATGGGACTGGCAAGAAATATTCAAAGTATTGAAGAGCAAGAACCTACAACCAAGATTACTCTACCCAGCAAAGCTATCAGACAAAAATTGTACACCTATGGATGAGGACAATGTGGGGGAGGTTAGGGCAGAGGATGGGGTGGAAGCTGGGTGGAGGGGAGCTATGGGGGGGGAAAGAGGAACAATTGTAATAATCTGAACAATAAAAATTTATTAAATTAAAACAAACAAACAAAAAAGAAACTGAAATGTTTTCTTTCCCTGCCACCAGACCATTTGTTAAAGTTTGTCTCTGCCAGGTCCAAGCCCACATTCTTCTGTGCCTAGGCCTCATGGTCCCTCTGACAGACAGCAAGGATCTCTTGGCTCTGAAAGAAAAATCCGTCTCCCTTCAGCATGGGAGTAGTCAAGAAGACCCCACCGATGTCCATTTTCCCTGAAAGAATTCAGAAACAGGATCCTTGAGGTAATATATAGTAGGCAGTTAGACAGACATGAGCAGAACAAGGACAATGGGCCAACTAGTGCTACCAAATGTAACTAAGTCTTTCCACCTCAGACAAGGGCATAGCCAAAGAGGTACTCACCCAAAGTCTCAGCCCCTAGAAAAGACTGGTAGCCTATTTTTCTGAAGGACTTGATACCTTTGCATTTGGGTGACCTACTTGACTCTGGGCAGTAGCAGCTACAGCTATGCTTATCGAAAAAGTAAATAAGTTAGTCCTAGGGCAGGAACTAATCCTAACTGCCCCACGTGAGGTTGAGACTTTACTCTGGAACACACTGGAGTGATGTATGTCAACCACTCCAGTCACCCAGTTTCAGGCTTCCTAGTGAACAAAAGAAAAATCAGTAACAATTTATACTGATAGCAGGTACACATTTACAACAGCTCACGTACATAGCGCTGTTTACAAGGTAAGGAGACTCCACAAAAGCAAGAGGGAATCGGGCCACAGATAAAGTGTCCCAGGAGGCTGCCCTAAAACCAGTGGGGCTTCTACAGATTCTAGTGATTCTTCCAGACCCTGATCTACCCAATCTAGGAAAGCTTAAATCCATAACCATTCTTTATTCAAGTTCTTACAAGCTTTACAGTCTACCCAAGAAGCAATCCAGAAGCACATCTGAGATGCTCTGCCTGTACCAACTTCTGATCCAGTTCATCCCTTCCACCCTGGTGACTATTTGAGTAAAGAAATTTGCCACCCAAAGACTTACTCCTACCGGGAAAGGACCACCTCCCTGACAGTCAAAGTTGACAGAATCCTAACGTGGCTTCATCACAACTGGCTTAAGACAGCCCAGGCAATATAGAGAGTCCAGGACTCTTCGGACTCTTTAAAGATTACTCCTGGCCCTCATTCCAGGCCCTTATCTTATAAGCAGGCCCACTAACTTTATTAGTCAGAAAATTACGATTATAGTTGTAAGGGATAAATATAACTCTCTCCCTGACAATGACCAAGAGTTAGTGATTTGACTCATGTACATGAAATATCCATCTTATATAAAAACTGCTGTTTAAAATTTTAACCCTGCTATTTTGGCTTATGTGAATGATTGCTTGTTTAAATAATAAAGAAAATATGATTACTCTGACTTCAGATAGGCCATTAAACCTTCCCCAGACAAAGTTATCAGTTCTGGCACTAGGCCAAGCTTTTGGTCGTGGTCTCAAAACCCCAACACATAGGGATCTTTAAGAACTTGCAAAGGAGACCAGAAACACCCCATATTTGGGAGACAACAAAGATAAAAAACATAGGGAAACTTCCTGTGCGATGGGGCCCAGAATTTGAGACATTTTCCTCTGGGCCCTTGTATAATAATAATAAAAAATGTAACTCCCATCTCTCTAAGCGTTGCTTGATTCTTCTCCGGTTTTCTGTAACTATAGTACGTCAGGTAAGAATTGAATTTGGAGGACCAGTTAGGAGGTTATAAAATAAACCAGATGAGAGATAAATAAGAAACTTGAACTAAATTGGTTATGATAGAGATGATGATAAATAGTAGGATTTGAAATAAAATTTTAAGGTAGAACTTGCTGATGGATTAGATTTTAAGAGAGAGTAGGAATGAAGAAAACAAGAGAAGTCAAGGGTAACTCTTTGGCTAATGGCCTGAGAAACTGTGACTTTGGATGAGAAGCAATGCTTCTGAACCTTTTTCTTCATCTGTAATATAAGAATGATCACAACTACATCTGATAGTCATTCTTGAATTGTATACTTTACCAATATTTTTAATATTTTATTGTTTAAAATATTACATATGTTAGTACATATATCTCCCTTTTTCCCCCATTGACCTTCCCCCAGCCTTTCCTACCCCCTGTTGCATGCCCTCATCCCACTCCCCCAGTGTCTTGTGTCCATTAGTGTGCTTATATGCATGCATACAAGTCCTTTGGTTGATCTGTTTCCTTCCCTCACCAACAATCCCAAGCCTTCCCACTGTAATTTGACAGTCTGTTCAGTTCTTTACTGCCTCTGTATCTATCTTTTTATTCATCAGGTTATAATGTTTTTTATTTTCCATAAATAAGTGAGATCATGTGGTATTTTTTTCTTTCATTGCCTGGATTATTTCACTTAACATAATGCTTTCCAGGTCCATCCATGCTGCTGCAAATGGTAAGAATCCCTTCTTTTTTATAGCAGTGTAGTATTCCATTGTGAAGATATATCATCGTTTTCTAATCCACTCACCTGCTGATGGGCATTTAGGTTGTTTCCAAATATTAGCTATGGTGTATTGTGCTGCTATGAACATAGGGGTGCATATATCCTTTCTGATTGGTGTTTCTAGTTTCTGGGGAAATAATCAAAATAAAAAGCTTTTGCACAGCAAAAGAAACAATCAACAAAACAATAAAACCCACTGTATGGGAGAATATATTTACAAATGTTATCATTGCTAAAGGTTTAATCTCACACATCTACAAGGAACTTATACAACTTAATAAAAGGAAGATAAATGATCCAATAAAAAAATGGGCAATGGACCTAAATAGAATCTTTTTGAAAGAAGATAAAAGGTAGGCCAAGAGACATATGAAAACATGTTCAAAGTCACTAATTATCTGAGAGATGCAAATCAAAACGACAATGTGGTACCTTCTTACACCTGTCAGAATGGCAACCATCAACAAATCAATAAACTACAAGTGCTGGTGAGGATGCAGAGAAAAAGGAACCCTTGTGCACTGCTGGTGGAAATGTAGCCACTGTAGAGAACAGTATGGATTTTCCTAAAATAAACTAAAAATGGAGCTCCCATTTGACCCAGTACTTTACTAATATTAATAGTTGAAGATTTACATGCCAGGTATTTTTCTGTTGCTTTACAATTTTATCTTCAATTGGCCTCACAAGGATTCTAGAAGGTTATTAACAAATACTAGATACATGAAATTCATCCAAGAGTAGGCCTTCCTTCCCCATCTGCTGGCAGTGGCTTTGTCCAGAAGAACATCCAGTCTAATTAGCATATTATGCTTTTATTATTATAGATTATTTCAATTTTATGCACAAGAAAACTTATGAGTAAAAATCTGATGATTTGGTATCACATGGCAAGTAAGTGACAAATGCAGGGAATTAAAATTTTGTTTGTTTCAAAGCTTATGTTCTTTGTGGTTGTGACCCCAAAAATGTTATAGTGCACTAAACTTTGGAGACATAACTCTATCTTAAGGACCCAAAATGTTATAATTGGGAATCTGAATAGAAAGTAAAACTCTCAAACTTTATTGAAAGCAGAAAGTCCAGAGGTTCTTTTATAATTCCCTGCAGCTCCTCCTAGGAGATGGAATAGGAGAAGGGAATTCTGTTATTTGCCCAGGGTTGTCAACATTTTTTCCCACTTTAATTTTAAATGGAAAGTCATTAAACTGGTGGGATGCTGTTAGCAGTTTAGTTTGGAAATGCAGAATGCCTTGATTGAACTAACCAAATATGCCCATTGTCTATGCATTGTCAGGATAGTATGGATATTAAGAAAATAGATTTTTAAATGTGAAAACAAAAAATAAAAACAGTCAAACAATGCTAAATATGGGAATTATATTCCTTTCAAGAGAGAGGTTTCTCTATGTATAAACCTTGATGTGGGACTTAAGGGACCTAAAATTAAGGGTGTGGAAATGTTCAACCAACCAAGCTGAACTTTATTTGCAAAGAAACTGAAATTTAGCACTTTTAGGTTGCCCCAATATTCATCCAACAGATGTCCTTTGGCATATATCAGACCTCTCTCTCTCTCTCTCTCTCTCTTTTTTTTTTAACCATATTTTCCATCTTCTAGTAGACAAAGGGAAGTACTGTTCGTGTCTACCCAAGTCTGGTCCTACATAAAATTGGGAGACTATGAAAGCCCTTAAGAAATGACATCATGCTTCCCTCTGGCCAGCATTCAAACCATCCTAGAAAACAATCTGTCTCACCATTCTAAAAATGACCAGAGGCAGAGACTTTCCTAGGTAATATCAGCCTTTGTTGTTCATTTTTTTCAGTTTAATTTTAAATGGAATGTTATTAAACTGGTGGGATGCTGTTAGAAGTTTAGTTTGGAAATGCAGAATGCCTTTATTGAACTAACCAAACATGCCCATTGTCTACACATTGTCAGGATAGTACGGATATTAAGAAAATGAATGCATGCATATTTTCACTTGCACAAATTCTTGTGCCCTGTAATTACTTTCTGTTCTGCTGTGCACTGGTGTGATGTAAGGCAAAGCCAATTGCATTTCATAGATTGGTAATGGGCTATTGATCCCAGTTTTCATCTTCTTATTTGTTTGATAGTAAAAGACTACATCTTGTCAGATTCAACTGCTTGATTCAGCTTTCAAAAAAAAAAAAAAAAAAGAAAGACAAGCAAAATGAAAGGTTGCTTTTCCTTAAAGTAACAACACAACAATGTGTGTTAGAAGCTGCCTTAGTGGACATATTAAATCTATCAGGGCATTTGTTGCAGGTAGGAATTTGCTCTTTGTTGGTATTGTTTTGGGACAATAAATGTGGAAAAATGAAGATAAGGGATCATTTCGTGGCCGACAACATCACAGCAGAAGATTCAAGATTACCCAGTTATAACATTATATTATTTTCTTCTAAAAATTAAATACTATAGTTTAAAAGACTACTTAGCTCCAACTTGGAGTTGGGTTAAAGAAACATAATATATTTAAGTTAAATCTGTCTTCAGAGACTGAATTTTAGTTAAAGGACAGCAAAATTTGGTATACAGCATCAACAGTGTTGACTAATGAAAAAGATACTACAAAGAAAAATTATGAAATAGATGGGTTACATAACTATTCTATATACTATTAACTCTCATCATCGAGAAAGAATTTACATCCTATAGAATCTTATAAATGCTTTCTGGCCTAGTGTGTGTCTAATTTGAGAATGAATTTCTGAATAATTCAAATTTGTGAGTTTGTCCTTAAGGACACATGGCATTTATAGTATTAAAGTTTGGTTTGGCTTCTTCACAGTTACTTTCTAACTCTCCAACAGTCAACAGGCTAAAACAGTAGCAAAGTTCAAAGGCTCTTTTCCCCACTGAACTAATTGAGCCTGTTATGGAGACTGATGTATTAATTTCTGCATCTCTTGATGTACTAGTAAGAAAATTAAGGCCAGGGATGTATAAATTCAGTGCCACTCTCTATCCCTAACCCTAACCATATAGAGGCTGAATATCTCAGTCTTTCTTAATCAGATATACTAGACAGAAGATAATTGATCAATAATGTTTGTCTAACAGGTGTTTTTTTGTTTTGTTTTGTTTTGTTTTTGTTTGTTTGTTTTTTTACTATTTTCTAGCGTGTTCTAGAAAGTAGGAGGGCAATAAACCTAATAGTGATGTGATGGGGCAAGGCAAGGCTTGGGAAGAGGAACATTTTTCAGAAGTAAATGAGCAAGGTATTATGTCCCTTGTTTTAAAAACATTGATGATAATTAAATATAAAATGGACAAATATGTTATTTTAAAGAATGAAATATTTAAAAATATTTTGTGAGTAGCTCACAAGATCAGTCAAGGGGTAACTGCACAGATTTTGGAACCTTAAAAGGGTCTTAATTTATAAAAATTAGTTTAAACATACAGCATTATCAACCAGATATTGCATGCAAGATATACCATTTCTAAAATTTTAGACATATTCTTTCTTCAAGTGAATTTGAAGAAAACAATTTGGGAAACCATAAGATAGGGCTTAATTGTCCCTTTAGATGTTTTATTTTCTAAAGAAAATCAAAATCTTGAAAAATGTAGTCTACAAACATTAATCTTTAAATTAGCCATTATTTTGAAAAGACTGTTACAGTTCTGTTAAAACTTTCTTCTAACACATTTTTTTACTAGTTTAATTACTCCCCTTAATCCTATAACATGAACAGGTTAAGGATTTTAAATGATATACCCTATTTTACGGCATATAAGACGACTTTTTAACCAAGGAAAATCTTCTCAAAAGTCGGGGGTCGTCTTATACACCGGGTGTCATCTTAGAGGCTGAGTATATCCCAAATTCTATATTTTAACTGGAATAGTTGGGGGGGTCATCTTATATGCCCAGTCGTCTTATCTGCCGGAAAATACGGCATTTCACACACACACACATGAAAAAAATAAAACCCTGACTAGTTTGGCTCAGTGGATGGACTATCGGCCTGTGGACTCAAGGGTCCCAGGTTTGATTCCCGTCAAAGGCATGTACCTTGCTTGCAGGCACATACTCAGTGAGGAGTGTGCAAGAGACAGCTGATCGATGTTTCTCTCTTACCAATGTTTCTAACTCTCTATCCCTCTCTCTTCTTTGTAAAAAAAAAAAAAAATCAATAAAATATATTTTAAAAAATAAAAATAAAATAGTAAACAAACACAAACAACATTTTATTCTTACTGGTGTTCAAAGGAACCAAACTGAAATAAAATAATAACAATCTGTATATATAAAAGCTTAAGTGACCATCACAACTGAGCGGATGACCTAATAGGCTACATGGGGTGACCAGGCCAGCAAGGGCTTAGCAAGAGGCAACCAAACGACCGCTATAAACATAGGGGCACATACATCCTTTCTGATTGGTGCTTCTGTTTTCTTGAGATATATTTCTAGAAATGGGATCACTGGGTCAAATGGGAGTTCCATTTTTAGTTTTTTGAGAAAACGCAATACACATTGGTTGCACCAGTCTGTATTTCCACCAGCAGCACAAGAGGTTCCTTTTTCTCTGCATCCTCACCAACACTTGTCGTTTGTTGATTTGTTGATGATAGCCATTCTGACAGGTGTGAAATGGTACCTCATTGCTGCTTTGATTTTCATCTCTCAGATGATTAGTTACTTTGAGCATGTTTTGATATGTCTCTTGACTTTCTGTATGTCCTCTTTCAAAACGTGTTTAATTAGGTCCTTTTCCCATTTGTTGATTAGATTGTATATCCTCTTTTTGTTTAGTTTGTATGAGTAATCTGTACGTTTTTGAGATTAAACTCTTATCTGACATATCAGTGGCAAATATGTTATCCCATGCAGTGGGATTTCTTGTTGTTTGGTTTCTTTTGCTGTGTAAAAGCTTTTTATTTTGATGTAGTCTTATTTGTTTATTTTCTTCTTAGTCTCTCTTGCCCTAGGAGCTGTGTCTGTAAAGATATTGCTACGACATATATCTATGTATCTTATAGGATTTTTATGGTTTTTCATCTTACATTTGAGTCCTTTAACCATTTTGAGTTTGTTTTCGTGCCTAGTATATGTTGGTGGTCCAGTTTCATTTTTTTGCATGTATCAAATTTTCCAACACCATTTATTAAAGAGATTGTCTTGCTGAAACCGGTTTGGCTCAGTGGATAGAGCGTCAGCCTGCAGACTAAAAGGTCCCAGGTTCAATTCCGGTCAAGGGCATGTACCTTGGTTGAGGGCACATCCCAGGAGGGGGCATGCAGGAAGCAGCTGATAGCTGTCTCTCTCTCACAGATGTTTCTAACTTTCTAGCCCCTCTCACTTCCTGTCTGTAAAAAATCAATAAAATATATTAAAAATTAAAGAGACTGTCTTGACTCCAATGTATGCTCTTGCCACCTTTGTCAAATATTAATTGAGCATAATGACTTAGATTGATTTCTAAGTTTTCTGTTCATTTCCATGGGTCTATATGTCTATTCTTGTTCCAGTACTAGGCAGTTTTGAGAACCATGGCTTGGTAATAAGCTTGAGATCTGCTATTGTAAACTCTCCAACTTATTTCTTTTTTCTCAGGATTTTTGTTGCTATTCTGGGTCCTTTTTCATTCCAGATGAATTTTTGGAGAGTTTGTTCTAGACTTTGAAGTATGCAATTGGTGTCTTAATGGGGATTGCATTGAATCTATAAATTGCTTTGGGTAGTATGGACATTTTAATGATGTTGATTGTACAAATCCATGAATATTGTATGTTCTTAAATTTGTTTATTTATTTCTTCCTCCATCTCTTTTTTCAATGTCCTGTAGTTTTCTGAGTACAGTGGTACCTCAAGATATGAGTTTAATTCGTTCTGTAACCTTGAGGTGTGGGAAACTATGAGACTCTCAAGTCATGGTAAACTGGTGGGTCGTGTGCAGCCGGCCGATCCGCGAGATTACTCGTATCTCAACTGTTGCTCATATTGCAAAGCAAAAATCACTTGCTCGAAGGCTCGTATCTCAAAAATCTCATATGTTAGGGCACTCGTATCTCAAGGTACCACTGTACTGTTATTTTACCTCTTTAATTAAGTTTAATCCAAGGTATCTTAATTTTTTGTGTGCCATGGTAAAATGGGATTGTTTTTTTAGTTTCTCTTTCTGTGAGTTCATTTTATATATATATATATATATATGCATATATGAGCTAGGGTCCATAATGACCAAGGCTTGACTGAATACCAGATGTTGGCTGTGTTGCCATGGTGACCCAGCACTGACTGCAGAGGTGCTGGTGCAGTGACCAAGCACTGACTGCCGAGGGGGTTGTAGATTAGGCCCAGAGAGAGGCCTGCAGAGAGAGAGGCAGGGTATAATCCACAGCTTCCATGGCAGCTATTGATCAGCCATTGTCTCTCTTCTGGCTTCACCAGCAGCCACACCTCTTT
This sequence comes from Lasiurus cinereus, assembly GCA_011751065.1. Lineage (NCBI taxonomy): Eukaryota > Metazoa > Chordata > Mammalia > Chiroptera > Vespertilionidae > Lasiurus > Lasiurus cinereus. The sequence continues at coordinate 8,436,186 of JAAGEH010000015.1, read as the reverse complement.
TTCTCTCCAGGCCTCCTCTGGGGCTGTTGATCAGCCTTATCTTTTTGATCAGGCCCAGAGATAGGCTTGGAGATGCTGACCAACATAGAAACCGACCAATCAGTACCAAATCTGGGTGAAGTGCCAGGGGCCAATGGCTGCCTAGGAGACAGAGCTTTTGACACTGATTGGCATAGAAACTGACCAATCAGATCCAAATCTGAGTGGACTGTGAAGGCAGAACCTAAGGTGTGGGCTGAGGAGGGGTTTTAAAGGTGACAGCTGTTTGGTAAAAGTTGTAAGAAAGCAGTTCAATTTTTTCTTGAACAATTTGGTAGTATAGTGCATATGGCTGACTACCATCCCAGATATAGGGATTTTGTGCTTTTGTATGCCAAGAGCATCTCCTCCTGCTGAAAAAGGCTCCACATTTAAACAATCCTTTCCTATATAATTTATCTATACTACTAAAAGGGTAATATGCTAATTAGACTGAGTCAACAGGCCATTTTTCAGACAAAGCCATGGTGGTAGGTGTTGAGGCAGAGGCAGTTAGGGGCAATCAGGCAGACAGGGGAGGACATTGGGGGTTGTCCAGGCCAGGAGGGGGTTGGGGAAAATCAGGCCAGCAGGAGAGGGCAGTTGGAGGCGAGATCAGGATGGCAGGGGAGGGCAGTTGGGTGTAACCAGGCTGGCAGAGAAGGGCAGTGGGGGCAAGATCAAGCAGACAGAGGAGGGCCTTTGAGGGTGTGCTCAGGTTGGCAGGGGAGGGCAGTTAGGGGCCATACGGCAGGCAGGCAGAGGAAGTAAGAGGTGTTCTGGCAGGCAGGCAGGTGATTGGTTAGAAGCCAGCATCCCCAGAGTGTAAGAGGGATCAGACCTAAACCAGCTTTCAAATATCCCCCAAGTGGTCCCTGATTGAACAGGGTACAGGCTGGGCTGAGGGAACCCCTCCCCCCACCCATGCACAAATTTCATGCAACAGGACCTTAGCTGCTGTATAAAAAGCCATAGATTTCTGGGTGTTAATTTTATATTCTGCTACATTGCTGAATTCGTTTATTAGGCCTATTAGATTTTTGGGGTTCTTAGGGTTTTCTATGTACAGTATCATATCATCTGTATATAAGGACAGTTTTACTTTTTTTTTCCAATTTGGATGCCTTTTATTTTTTCTACGTGTCTCATTGCTGTGAATGGCACTTTCAGTACTATAATGAACAGGAGTGTTGAAAGTGGGCATCCCTTTCTTATTCCCATTCTTAGGGTAAATGAGTTCAGATTTTGTCTATTGCATATGATATTGGCTGTAGGTTTATGACATAAGCCTTTATTATGTTGAGGTATGATCCCTCTATTTCCACTTTGCCAAGATTTTTTTTTTTTATCAAAAAAGGGTTTAGGATTTTGTCAAATGCTTTTTCAGCATTGAGTGATATGATTATGTGACTTTTGTCTCTCAGTTTGTTTATGTGATGTATTACATTCATTTATTTGCATATATTATACCATCTTTACAATCCTGGAATAAATCCCACTTTATTATGATGTATGATCTTTCTAATATAAAGCTGGATCCAGTTTGCTAGAATTGTGTTGATGATTTCAGAATTACATTCATTAAGGATATTGACCTGTAGTTTTCCTTTTTCTGGTGTCTTTATCTGATTTTTGAATAAGAGTAATGCTGGCTTCATAAACAGAGCTTGAAAATGTGCCTTCCTCTTGACTTTTTTTGAATAGTCGAAACAGGATAGGTTTTAGTTCTTCTTTGAATGCTTGGTAGGACTCTTCTTTACAGTCATCTGGATCAGGGCTTTTGCTTGCTGTTTTTTTTTTTGTTTTTGTTTTTTGTTTTACTGCTTTAGTTTCTTTAGTGGGTATTGGTCTATTAAGGTTTTTTGATTCTTTCTAATTGAGTTTTGGGAGCTTGTATTTTTCTAAGAATATGTCCATTTCATCTAAGTTGTCCAGTTTGTTGGAATATAGTTGTTCAATGTATTTTTTATAATCACTTAATCATTTGTTTTTCTGTGGGATCAGTTGTTACTTCACCGCTTTGATTTCTGATTTTGTTTATTTGGGTCCTCTCACTTTGCTTCTTGGTGAGCTTGGCTAGATGTTCATCAATCTTGTTTATCTTTTCAAATAACCAGCTCTTGGTTTTGGTTTTGTTGATTTTCTGTATTGTTTCTTGGGTCTTTATGTCATTTATTTCCATTCTGATCTTTATTATTTCCTTCCTTCTGATTATGCTGGGCTTTTCTTATTGTTCTCTTTCTAACTCTTTGAGTTGCAGGGTTTGATAATCTATAACCATTTTGTCTTGTTGTTGTTTTATTTTTCTTTTTTTGAGGTAGGCCTGTAGAGTTATGAACTTCCTTCTCAAGACTGCTTTCATTGTGTCCCATAGATTTTGGAATGTTGTGTTTTCATTGTCGTTTGTTGCTATAAACTGTTTATTTCTTCTTGATCTCTTTGGTAACCCAATCAATGTTTAATAGCATGCTATTTAGCCTCTAAGTGTTCGATATTTTTCATTGTTTTTATTGTAATTGATTTCTAATTTTATGCCATTGTGATATAAGAAGATGCTTGATATGCTTTTTATCTTCTTGAAGTTGAAGATAAATTGCCTGTACCCCAATATGTAGTTTATCTTTGAAAATGACCCATGTGCTCTTGAGAAGAATGTATATTCTGTGGCTTTGGGGTGAAATGTTCTGAATATGTCAATTGATTCCATCTAATCTAGTGAGTCATTTAGGATTGATGTTTCTTTGCTGATTTTTTTGTTTAGAGGATTTATCCAGTGGGGTCAATGTGGTATGAAAGTCCTCTACTATGACTGTATTGCTGTTGCTCTCTCCTTTGATAACTTTCTGATTTTTAAAATGTATTTGGGTGTTCCTGTATTGGGTGCATGTGTGTTTACCAGAGTTGTATTCTCTTGTTTAATTGCTCCCTTTATATTATGAAGTGGCCTTCCTAATCTCTTGTTATGACCTTCACTTTGAGGTCTAATTTGTCAGATATAATATTGGTAGCCCAGCTTTTATTTTCATTATCTTTCACCTGAAAAAGATTTTTTCATCCCTTTACTATCAATCTGTGTGAGTCCTGTATTTTGAGGTGGGTCTCTTGTAGACAGCAGATACATGGGTCATGTTTTCTTTATCCATTCAACTACCCTATGTCTTCTGATTGGAACATTTAATCCATTTATGTTTAGAGTTATTATTGACTAGATGCTCGGTGCATGACAATTGTGCACTGTGAGGAGGGAGGGGCCCTCAGCCCGACCTGCACTCTCTCACAGTTTGGGACCACTCAGGGGATGTCCAACTGCCAGTTTAAGAGCAGGGAGTTAGACTAAGCTCACTGTTGGACATGTTCCTACAGGTGTTTAACACTGCAGCAGAGGTGGGAGACGCTCTCACCATCACTGCTGTGCTTGTCAGCTGTGAGCCCGGCCTCTGGCTAAGTGGCGCTCCCGCAGTGGAAGTGCACTGACCACTCAAGGGGCAGCTCCTTCATTGAGCGACTGCCCCCTGGTGATCAGTGTGCATCATGGTGACTGGTCATTCTGCTGTTCAGTTGATTTGCACATTAGGCTTTTTATTATATAGAATTTGTACTTGTTTGTCACCATATTTATTTTTATGCCTGTGTTCTTTCTTCCCTTCCTATTTTTTTCCTTTTTACAGCAGTCCCTTTGCATTTCTGGAATTGCTGGTTTGGTGGTCATAAACTCCCTTAGGCCTTTTATTGTATGTGAAGCTCCTACTTTCACCTTCAATTTTGAATGATAGCCTTGCCTGGTATAGTATTCTTGGATTCAGTCCCTTGCTTTGCATCACTTTGTAAATTTCATTCCATTCCCTTCTTGCCTGACATGTTTATATTAAGAAATCATTTGATAGTCTAATGGGAGATTCCTTATAGGTAACTTTCTGTCTCTCTCTGACTGCTTTTAAGATTCTAACTTTGTCATCTGTGATTGCCAATTTAATTATAATGCATCTTGGGATCAGTCTTTATGGTTTCATCCTGTTTGAGATTCTGTGAGCTTCTTGGACTTGTATGAGTTTTTCTTCCCTATATCAGGGAGTTTTCTGTCATTATTTCTTCAAACAGATTTTCTATTCCTTGCTCAGTTTCCTCTCCTTCTGCTGCCCCTATTATGTGGATATTGTTTTATTTCATGTTGTCCCAAATGTCTGTTAGGCTCTCCTCCTGCTTTTTAAGTTTTTTTTTTTTCTAGTTGCTGCTCTGCTTGGATGTTTTTTACTACCTCATCTTCTAGTTCACTGATGCAGTGCTCAGCTTCTTCTAGTCTCTGTTGATGCTTTCTATTGTGTTCTTTATTGCAGCTTTGTCATTCTTCATTTATACTTGGCTCCTATTCATTTCCTCTTCATTCTTTCACATGTTGTCAAATTTGTCTTGCATCCTTTATAGCGTCCTTATGAACATTTCTCTGAATTCTTTCTCTGACAAATTGCTTGCCTCCATTTCATTTACTTCCCATTTCTGGTGATTCTTCCTTTTCTTTTGTATGGGGGATGTTTCTTTGTCTCCCCATTTTTGCTCATTTAAGTGCATCTGGTTATGTGGCTCACTCTTAACCACAGTGACCAAAAGGCACAAAATACAACTTACCAAGACATGACACAGAGGGTACAAATCATGAATGTATTCACAACACCAGTAACCCATATTAAAGGTGGCCACCAGAGAAAAGAGAACTAGGGAAGAGAAAAGAGCACAAAAATGATATTGAGGAAAGAAAAAAATGATAAGAGAGAGGAAAAATAAAAAAATGAGGGGAAAATATATATGGGGAGACAATGCTACAAAAATAACAATTAATCCAAAAAATTCAAGCAGCAAACACTTAGAGAAAAAGGAGGGGAGCCGAATCTGAAGAGGCAGAGCTTATTTCCAGAAAGTAATGTAAAGGAATTAAATGAGTGGGGGAAATGCCAAGTTTCAGTATAGAGGAGGTAGAAAGAGAATGAGTGCATAAGAAGAAAAGTAAAATACAAAATACTCAATAAAAATAAATAATAATAAGTAAAAATATTAATCATTAAAATATGTATATATTAAAATATATACAAAAGAAAATTTATATATATTGAAATGAAAAAAATATTTCCCTTTCTTCAATCTCTCTAGCTATATATTCATCTAGTTTTGAAAAAGGAGAATAGAGAGCCAATAGGCCTGACTTTGATTAGTGAAACTAATTAAGCTATTAGTAGAAGATGAGAATAAGCACAAAGAAGAAAAACAAAAACATAAAATAACAAAAACAAACAAACAAACAAACAAAAACCTAACAAGTATTCAAACAAACAGCAAAACAATAAAAGAAAAAAAAATGGCCAGTGAAGGTGAAGAAGGGGAAAGGGAAAGGTATATAAACTTGGAGCAGAAGGGAGAGGAAATCAGACATAAGAGTAACTTAACAGAGACTCCTGTAATAGTAGTGCATCAATAAAGCAGATAAGGAAGTTCAATTTTTTAGCAAGGAATAAAAAGAAAGGGGAGAGAAAAAAACTAAAAGAGGAAAAAGAGAAGAGAAACAGGATGAAAAATGAAGAAGTGAAGAAGAAAGTTTTGGCTAAAGAAAAACATGAGATAGATAAAAAATGATAAAAAATAAAAATAAAATGTAGAATACTAATCCAAAGAAATGAAAATTGTAAAAAGGAAAGTTAAATAATAATAATAATAATAATAATAATAATAATAATACAAAATTTAGAAAAAGATAAAAAAATAATTTATTAAATAAAAGATAAAAAATAAAAACTTAGTGAAGTTTGTTTGCTTCAGCTGAGTTTTAATGTCCCATGGAGGTTGGTTTATGACCCCTCTCTGGTGTTCTGTTAGCCACATCTCAGTTTCCTGTTATGTTTTCAGTGCTGTATTGAAGTTCCCAAAGATCCGCTTCTATGTCAGACTCTACAGCCTTGGTTTCAGGCAGACAGGATCAATCTGCCTGTTTTGTCTGCCTGCTTTCAGTCATATTTACACAAGCGTCTATTTCTCATATGGTCTCTGGGTGGAGATGTTGCTGTATTAGTTTCTGGGACTGAATGGCCCCTCAACCCAGTCCCAGCGGGTTCCCTGGGGTTATTCAGTATCCTTGTTTCTCTGCAGAGCTCAAGGCTGGGTGCAGTTGCACAGCTAGGAGGGGCTGGCTCTTCTGAAGAAAAATAACTGTTGAGGGTCCGAGAGATTGGACTGTCCCAGAGCTGGCTTTCTGATCACGTTTTCCTATTTTGCTCCCCAGCTTCCACAAAACCACCTTCTCCTGTACCACTGCCTCACTGAGTCTTTATAACTAAAAGATCCTATGTACTGGGTTTAGTGAGTAAAAGCAAGGAAAGCATAAAGACAGAGTGATTGTGCCCCTGTGCATGTCTCTCCCCCAGCACTTGGATGGTCAGTATAAAACTTCAGGCTGCCTTTCAGGGCACAGTGTACCATGGCTGTGGGCTGAGATCTAGAGTCTCCAGCTGCCAGCAGCCATGTGGACTCCCTTTTGCAGCTGAGTGTTATGCGTGTCCCCAAAGGACATGTATTTGGTGCAGTGCAATTTCCTTCTGACCCTCTAGTCCAGATTACACATGTCTCTCCCTCCAGTCCAGATCCCCGATCTTACTCTTCTCTAGGCATCCTTTTTCCTTTTTGGCCAAGGATTGTCTCACCAGCTGTGTTTAATTTCCTAGTTCGGGATGGATGTTATTCAATCTAGCTGTTCCTTCTATCTGCTCCGTGAGAAAGCGCAAGACACATCCACCTATTCGACCACTACTCTGTCTCCCCACTGCACAAAATTTTTAGGAGCCTGTGGCTGGGGAGGCTGGAGTCTCAGTGTCCATGGGTTCGCAGCTGAGGCAGCTGGTTCCTGGCCAGAGTGGCTGTAGGGTCCCGGGTGGCATTCAGAGTGTCCCTGGGTTGAGGTGTGGCTGAGCTCCCAGTCACAACTGCTCTTCTTTCAAGAAACATGGCCTCTGCAGCAGAGCCTGCTGCTCAAGAAGAGATTTCAGTGGCAGTAGAGGCTGCCCAGCTAGGGGAGCCTGGTCTCTCAGCCCCAACAGTTCTGCAGAATGTAATTGTCCCTCAAACACACACACACACACACACACACACACACACACACACACACACACACAC